>JAAALK010000286.1:33179211-33234106 GCA_019279435.1 Zizania palustris
GTCCGAAGCCAATGCTCTACCTTCGAAAGGAGCAAGCTCCGAAAAGAGAGGCGAAGGGTGACACGCTACACAGAAGACAGTGCGATGCCTAACGGAGCTACAGGCTTCGAACCCAACTTCGAAACTTGTCGAAGTATGGACTTCGAACAGATAGGGCCGAAGCCCCTTCGCACTATTGTTCGAAGTATGTAACGCTGTCGATCAGAAAAATGCTTCGAAGCTTAGCAACACAGAACACAAAACAAAGTTCGAAGATTGAAACGAAGCCTTCGAGTATGGTCGGATCGAAGCCTGCCTCACGGAGCTGAGGGGCTTCGAACAGAGAGGATGGCTTCGCCTAAAAGCAGGCAGGAAAGTGATTTGAGTCCTGTCAACCCGATCGAAAAGTTGAGCAGTAAAAGCAAAAAGCTGGCAAAGGAGTACTGAAGCTACAGTGGAGTACTACTTGCAAACAGCAAGAACTAGCACTCTGCTCGTGAAGAACAGAAGCTTCCCCACGCCTGCCGAAGCCCAAAAACTCACGGGAAATAAATTGATGCAAGCAAACTGAAGGAATCAAAGCTGAGAAGTAAATGCAGCATTCAACCAGAAGGAATCAACCACCAAACAGACCAAGGAAAAATGAATCTGAAATAACCTCACAGAAGGTTCCTGGCGGCGCATACAACCAGGAGAGAGACAATACAGGGAGCAAGAGGAATGACCCAATGAATGATGCAAAAAGTGAATTCTAGAAGGGTAGTCCAAACCCTAGGGATTGGGGTCCTATTTATAGGCAGCCCAACACTAGGAATATTCTACCAGCCCCTTAGGGTTTTTACAGACTCAAAAATAAAGGAAAAGACTCTACTGCCCTTAGGAATTTTTACAGACACAACTGACTGACTGTGGGCCTAGAGTTACAGATGACATATCCGGAAGCTAAGTTTTCGTAGCGACTACGGCTTCTCTTCTGGAAAGTCAGATACAGAATCAATGGTTGTCAGTTTTGCGCCGAAACTGACAAAGCCTCCACCAGCTTTGCACCAGGTACCCGGATTGGGCCGGCCCGACTCCGCAGCTCTCTCAGCCCGGCAATCGCTCACCGCCCGTGTACCTGAGTCAGTCCTGGTCAACAGCCCAGTGGGTCTTCTACTGCTTCTGGCCCATGCACCCGGATTGGGCCAGCCCGACTTCGCAGCCTCCTCTGCCCGACAGTCGCTCGCTGCCCGTGTACCTGAGTCACACGCGGCCCGTGAAACAGCAGATCTCCTCCTTCTTCAGTCCTCTTTGACTATCGTTGACAATGACTCATCACTTCTGGAGCCATGAGGCCCACGCTATTCAGCATGGCTCCTCAATCTCCCCCTTGATGAGTGCATTGTCAACACTCCTCAATTCTCAGCTCTTCAGCACCTGTGAACAAACGTGGAAACACGAAAACAAAATACAAGGAAACAAAGAAGAAGAAAAATAAGGTAAAAGTTTAACCCTAATGACCAAAAGCCAACCAAAAGCAAGAAACGGTCATTATGGTTAACCAAAACGTAAAAGCTCAAAATGAGTGTGATTTCAGAACAACAAGGATATCAACAGAGTAAGAACTCCCCCTTAAACTCTGATCCCAAATTTTCTCCCCCTTGTTGACAAGTGAACTCATCAAGCACTCAAAAGAGACACAGACTCCCCCTGAAATGCAACTCCCCCTAAAAATATGCAGTGAATGCAATTGGGGTGCAGGTGGAGTGAAGAAAGCATGCTGCTCAGATATGATTGACTGCAAATACAGTATCTAACAGGTATAGCAAAAGAGATACTGTCTAAGACACATGGCATGATCAGTGCAAGAGATGATATCTAAGGAAAGTCATTTAGCACGCATTTTTCAGTTTTTTGCAAACAAAAGCATCACCACATGTTCCGGTAAACAAGCAAGGTAAAACATGAGATGCAGAAGCTAACTGATATCGACCAAGATAGGCATTGTTCAAAACAAAGTGCTTCAGCAAACTTGTTATCTTTTTAATGTTCAGGCTTTTTCATTTTCCTTTGTCATTTTTGCCAAGGGTTATTTGCATGTCAAACCTTATGCTAACCGACCAAGTCAAGCCTAGGCCAGAACTGGACCATCAGAAGCTTAAGACATTGGTCTTGGCATACACTACACTGTCCTAGTTCATACCAAAGTGCTATGGTAAGCAGTCTAGAACAATATAATGCGACAAAGCAAACCCACTTGGATCTTTTCAATTTAAGCATAAAAAGGCATGAAATTTTCATTCATTTTTGATTTTTATCATTTTTATAGCACATTTTCCATGTTAAAGCATAAAGATGTCCAAGTTGCATATCTGCATCTGTGTGATGAACTAGCTACAAGGCATGTAACAAATAGCAAAAGCACTCAGCCTACACATGCTAGTTACCAGAGGCAATGGTGATCATTTTTCAATTTTGAAACATAAAAGCCATGCATATGACAGATATCAGGCATATCATTTGAACTGAAGCAAAGCATGATCATCGACAAGTAGTCAAAAGCATGTACAAGCTAGAATAAGTAAAGCAGTTCAATCATATAACAGAAGCAGGCTCAAAGTGTGATATGTGAATATGTATGATATGAACACACACAAAAAGACTCAAGAAAAGAGTAAAGCAGAAAGAAAACTGACGCAAAATATCCTAGAAAGGATACACAACGCCCAAATCCCCTCGTAAACGCTCAAAGGTAGACTGATCTAGGGGTTTGGTAAAAATGTCAGCCAACTGATGATGGGTATCAACATGAACAAGGTCAATGACACCTTTCTCATATTGATCCCGCAAGAAGTGAAAGCGCACATCAATATGTTTGGTTTTTGAATGGAGACACGGGTTTTTCCCTACACTAATAGCACTAGTGCTGTCGCAAAACAATGGAACCCTGGTAGGAAAGAACAACCCAAAGTCTCGTAGAGTGGAAATCATCCAAACCATCTGTGAGCAGCAGCTGGCAGTAGCTACATACTCAGCCTCTGTGGTCGAAAGAGCAACTCCAGATTGCTTTCGAGAAGACCAAGATACAAGGGAAGAACCAAGAAACTGGCAAGTACCGGAAGTCGACTTGCGATCCAACCGGCATCTACCAAAGTCAGCGTCCGAAAAGCCAGATAAATCAAGAGATGATGATGCTGAATAATAAAGACCAAGATCAGGCGCATAGGTGAGATACCTGAAAATGCGCTTGACAGCCTGCCGGTGAGACGCGCGTGGTGAAGACTGAAAACGCGCGCAAAGTCCCACGGCGAACTGTATGTCCGGTCTTGTTGCCGTCAAGTACAACAGCGAACCGATCATCCCTCAAAATTCTCTCTCATTGACCTTGACACCGCTCTCGTCCTTGTCCAAACCCCCAGACGTGCCCATCGGGGTCATCTGCGGCTTCAATTCACCACCAAAGTCAAATTTCTTAAGCATGTCACGAGTATACTTACCTTGGTGAATGAAGGTGCCGTCCTTGGTCTGCTTGATCTGGAGCCCTAAAAAGTACTTAAGCTCACCCATGAGGCTCATCTCAAACTCACTGTGCATCTGCTCAGAAAACTTGGACACAAGAGAATCAGTAGTACCGCCAAAGATAATATCGTCCACGTAAATCTGAGCAACTAAAAAGTCTGAAGCATCTCTGAGCAAGAAAAGAGTTTTGTCCACAGAACCCATCATAAAGCCCTTCCCCAACAAAAATTGCTTCAATCGGTCATACCAAGCCCTGGGGGCTTGCTTCAACCTGTATAAAGCTTTGTGCAACTTAAAAACATGTCGAGGAAACTTAGGGTTCTCAAAACCGGGGGGTAGCCTAACATAAACCTCCTCCTCTATGAACCCGTTCAGAAAAGCACTCTTAACGTCCATTTGAAAAAGCTTAAAACCCTTCGAAACGGCAAAAGCTAGAAGAATACGAATGGACTCAAGACGGACAACAGGAGCGAAGGTTTCTTCAAAGTCAATACCTTCCTTCTGGCAATAACCCTGGGCAACTAGTCGAGCCTTGTTGCGCACCACAACCCCATCTTCACCTTGTTTGTTCTTGAATACCCACTTGGTGCCTATGGGGTTGCATCCTGGTGGCGGCTCAACCAATGTCCAAACCCGATTGCGGACAAAGTTCTCAAGCTCTTCTTGCATAGCATTAATCCAATTAGAATCAGAGAGAGCATGAGAAACATCTCTGGGCTCAAAAGATGCAACAAACGCAGATTCAGCAAACACAGCGAGAGAGGTAGAAGAACGCAAAGTTCTCTCAGTCAAATCACCTATGATGAGCTCTGAGGGATGGTCACGCTGAACTGCTCGGGTTCCCTGGTGATCTAAAGTCACCTCACCGGAGTCAGCAGCTGGCACCTCTGGACTCGACTGAGGGGGCTCGATCGATGTGGAAGAAGTGATCAGAGGTCCGCCCTCATCATCAGTCGAAGTCACAGAAGGTGTGGGCTCTGCGGGGGATGCAGAAGGCCCGCCCTCAACAGCAGCTGGAGTATCCTCATCTTCCTCGAAGATGGACTCTCCGAGCTCATCATCACCAGAAAACTCAAAAGAAGGAGTCAAAGAAGGCAAGGACTCATCAAATGAAACCTCACATTTCTCAACAAGCAGCTGGGATTCGAGATTCCAAACACGGAAACCTCGAGAATGCAATGCATAACCAAGAAAAACACCATCCCAGCAACGAGACTCAAACTTGTCCAAATGCCCTCCCTTCTTGAGCACAAAGCACTTGCAGCCAAACGCTCGCAAGTGGCTCACCTTGGGCTGTCTGCCAAAACGCAACTCATATGATGTCTTACCAATGTAAGCTCTAAGAAAAATGCGGTTGGCCAGATAGCAAGCCGTGTTCATGGCTTCAGCCCAAAAACGCCTAGGAGTCCTATGCTCATCGAGCATCGTCCTGGCCATCTCGACTAGCGTGCGGTTTTTTCGTTCCACAACGCCGTTCTGTGGGGGAGTGTAAGGAGAAGAAAACTGATGGTCCAGACCCTGATCACCACAGAAGCTGACGAACTGAGAGTTCTTGAACTCAGAGCCGTTGTCGGAGCGAATTGCTCGCATCCGACCATTGTTCTCATTCTTCAGCTTCAAAATCAGGTCATGGACAAATTGAAAAGTTTCATCCTTAGACTCCAAAAAGAAAACCCACGAGAAACGAGAAAAGTCGTCAACAATCACTAGTGCATACCACTTCCCACCGACTGAGCGTACCCGAGCTGGACCTACAGTGTCCAAATGTAAAAGCTCGCCCGGATATGAAGTCATCACCTGAGTCACAGGTGAGTGAGAAGCGGCAACCATTTTCCCATGACGACAGGGATGACAAACTAGATCCTTCTCCATTTTAAGCTTGGGCAATCCTCGGATGAGGTCCATAGAGCTTAACCTGACTAGCAGATCAAAACTCAAATGACCTAACCTCCTATGCCACTTCCAGAGCTCAGAAGAAGATCCAGCAATCAAACAGCGAGAAGGGCCAAAAGAACTAGAGAAGTCAATTCGAAAAACTTTACCGAAGGGTAAAATCTGACAAACCAAAGACCCTCTAGAATCAACCACAGAAGAATTGCCCTTCTTAAAACGCACTTCCAAACCATCCTCAAGAAGTTGCGAAACAGAGATTAAATTGAAGTTCAAATTTTTAACCAAAGCAACATTCTTTAAAGAGAAATGATCTGAAATGCTAATTGAGCCTATGCCACTTACTTTCCCTTGACCACTGTTCCCAAATGTGATGTATTCTTTGGAGCTCGGGGGAGTGAGACTGGAGAACCATCTGCGATGTCCCGTCATGTGGCGAGAGCATCCTGAGTCCATGATCCAAACATCCTCCAGTCCCCGGTCCTGCACAATCAGTGTCTGTAAGTGGGAGCAAATGGTCCGGCACCAGGTTTAGCAAAAGAGCTAAACCAGTGTCGAGCCATCTGCTCAAAAGATGGAAAGCGAAAACCATCAAAAGAGTTTGGACCAAAACGCGGCTCAAAGCGCGGTCCATGGTTCTGCCTACCTCTGCGGTCACGAGGTCCAGAACCGTAGCCAACACGGTCTGGAACTCTGCCGGAACGAACACCACCAACTGGAGCATGGGCAAGAAAGCCGTCTCCTCTACCACCACCTACACGACGCGGCCTGGCCTCCAGCCTCTCCCCGCGTCGAGGAACACGCAGTCTACCTCCCTGCTGGTAGAACTGCTCCTGATCACTATGAGCCCTCTCTGCTCTCTCAACCCGCTTCCTCCTGAAGCAAAACTCCGCAAGATGCCCGTCTCTCTGATAGTACTCACAATGATAGGTAGGCTTCTTGGGATGTGGTTGAGGCTTGGGGTTCTTGGGCTTGGTGGTGATTGGTGTTGTCTTCTTGGGCTGAGAGGGTCCAGGAAGAGAGTCTAGAGAAGAGTGGAGATGTTTGGGCTTGGGAACCCAGATAGGCTTCTTGGGTGGAGCTTTAGGTGGTTCATGGATCACTCCATCCTTAGGCTGACAGGCCTGGGAAGACTCAGTGGAGTGAGTCTTGGGATACCTCTGCTCTGGAGTCATTTTACTCCACTCCACTGCCCGGCTGATGGCACTCTCAAAGTCAGCCTTGGTGTAGGTGTAACCTACCCCAAACCCATCCTGCCTCTTGAACTGCTGGATCATCATGCCAAGTTGTGGCTCTCTGGCACTGATCCAACTCAGGATAGAACGGAGGTAAAAGTTCTCATTCTGAGAATCTGCTAGCTCCTCTCTCAAGGAAGCTAGAACCTCCACCTGAGACAAGCAGGTCTCACACTCACTCTCCACTTGGACAGACTTTTCGGCTTTCAGCTTGATCAACTCCATTCTAAGAGACAGACAGTTCTCACAGACAGTGGGTGGAACTGACAATGTCTCAAGCTCTAGCCTAGTCTGCGCAAGCTCAGCTCTCAACCTCTCCAAATCACCCAACTGTTCATCGCCCTTGGATTTCAGCTCAGCTAAGACAGCTAGATGAGATGGGCAATCAACACAGGGTGCGACGACAGTGGCTTGAGCATCTTTCAGCTCCAGCTGAGCGCTTTCAAGCTCAGTGGCCAAAGCGTCCCTCTCATCAACCCTTTCTGTGTACCTGGACTTCAGAGTCGACAGGTCACACAGAAGCACCTCACACTTTGGGCACTCACTGCTATCACCCAAGCAGGGGGAAGAAGATGGACTTTCTATTCTACCGTTGGCTACGGCAAGCTCACTTTCTAACTCGTCTATCCTTTTCTTAGCCCCCCTAAGCAGTTTCTCCCGATACTTCAACTCCTGACGATTGCTCTCAAGTAAATCAACAATTTCGCGCTCATAAGATGATACCTTGCTGTCGACGTCGTCGGAGTCGTCGGAGGAGCTCTTTCCTTCTCTATCCCCAAGAGCCATTGAGCAGAAGCTCTTGCGGGATCTTCGGCGCTGGTGTGAGCGGCTCTTCGGCTTGTCTCCGAAGGCCATGAAGCAGAGGCCCGCCGGATCATCCTTGTCCTTCCCCTTCCTGATGGCGATCTCCTCATCGATTGAGCTCGATGAAGAGGAAGAAGTCGTGGACTGCTTGGAGTAGCTCTTCTCCATCTCGGCGAAGAAGGACTTGTCGCGCTTCTTGTTCTCTCGCCGGTAGTCCTTCAGGGCCTTCTTGAAGAATCAAGTCTTCGGCTTGCCCTTGTTGAAGGAGGGGCTCTCATGCTTGCCGGAGTCGTGGAAGCTGCTGCCGGTGCCCTTCTTGTATCCACTGCGCTTGGGGCAGTCGGCGATGAAGTGTCCTGGATCACCACATTCAAAGCATCCGGATTTTGTGCCGTGTCTTTTGAACATTCTCTTATCATAGACACGACGCACCCGGTTGTTAAAGAGACACAAATCATCATCTCCCAACAACTCAAGCTGGTCCTCAGTGATAGACATCAAGGAGAACCCAGCACAGCTCACAGCAGAGGGATCAACAGAAGGTGTAGCAAGGGCCAGGGATTTTGATCCAGAGCCAGTGAGATTTGATCTCAACTGGATATCTACCTCAGTGGCCTTCAGCTTGCTAAACAACTCAGAAATGGTCAAGGTATCGTATGAAGTACTCTCAACGATAGATGATACCTTGATCTCCCAGATCTTTGGGTCCAAGGTATGAAGAACCTTGAGCGCCTGCTCGTGATCTGAGACTAACTGAGCACCCTCAGTCTTGTTGTCCCGAAGCTTGTTAATGATCGACTAAAAGCGACCAAACAAAGCCTCAACAGATTCACTCGGCTTCTGTGTGAAATTCTCATATTCACGCCGGTAGGTCTGATAGAGCCGAGCCTTGACCTGTGCTGTTCCCTCATGGTGTGCCTTGAGGGTAGCCCAGATCTCTCTCGCAGTGGAGAGATGACTCACACGCTCAAACTCAGTGGGACCTAAACCAGAAAACAAAATGTTCACATCCTTACTGTTGCTCAGATGCTGAGCAATGATACCAGCAGTACCTTGCTCAGTAACTGGCAAAATGACAAACGTGGTGTGAACGCAAATATCCCATATGTCCGAACCCTGGCTCATGAGATAGGCTCGCATGCGAGTCTTCCAATAATTATAGCCATAGGCTTCCAAGGACGGGACCTTGCCAGGAGACGTCATAGTCACTACTGGGGTTTAGAACCGGTTAAGGTATGGAAAAAAACCCTAACCTTGCTCTGATACCACTTGTAGGACCGAAAGTAGCGACCAGAGGGGGGGTGAATGGGCGCCTTAAAAAATTCTTTCGAATCAATGGCCTGTTCCCAATACCCAATGCACCTCAAAATACTACGCAGCAGAAAATAAACAGAAGGCCTAAGTCTAAAGGTTTCTAACCTAGAAGCAACTGATGATAAACAGTGTAAAACTAGAGTGGTGCAACTAGGCAGATGAACAAGTTGTAACAGGCCTAAACTTCTCAATGAAATGATCTAAGTGTATGTAAAATGAAAAGAGAAGTTACTGTCCAAAGTTGTCTCCTGTTCGGAACTTGGCGAAGCCCCCTTCGCACGTCGAGGTCTGCTTCGGAGGTTGGTGACGGAGACTGTCCGAAATGCCGAAGGTGTCACTGTCTAGCCTAGTTCGAAGTGGTAAGAAGCGAAGTGTACTTCGGAGCGAAGTAAAACAGTGCCGGAGTCTGGTTCGAAGTATGTACTTCGAAGACAGGGCTTCGAACAGAGCTTCGAACCAAGAGCTTCGGAACAAAGTGACAAAGTCGGAGCCTGCTTCGAAGTGAGCACTTCGAAGACAAAACTTCGAACACAACTTTAAACCGAGAGCTTCGAAGCACAACCTTCGAACAGAAAGCTTCGAACACAACACACAAACAGACAACCTTCGAACAAAGAAGCGAAGCCTGTCACGTGACAGAAAAACAAGTCCGAAGCCAATGCTCTACCTTCGAAAGGAGCAAGCTCCGAAAAGAGAGGCGAAGGGTGACACGCTACACAGAAGACAGTGCGATGCCTAACAGAGCTACAGGCTTCGAACCCAACTTCGAAACTTGTCGAAGTATGGACTTCGAACAGATAGGGCCAAAGCCCCTTCGCACTATTGTTCGAAGTATGTAACGCTGTCGATCAGAAAAATGCTTCGAAGCTTAGCAACACAGAACACAAAACAAAGTTCGAAGATTGAAACGAAGCCTTCGAGTATGGTCGGATCGAAGCCTGCCTCACGGAGCTGAGGGGCTTCGAACAGAGAGGATGGCTTCGCCTAAAAGCAGGCAGGAAAGTGATTTGAGTCCTGTCAACCCGATCGAAAAGTTGAGCAGTAAAAGCAAAAAGCTGGCAAAGGAGTACTGAAGCTACAGTGGAGTACTACTTGCAAACAGCAAGAACTAGCACTCTGCTCGTGAAGAACAGAAGCTTCCCCACGCCTGCCGAAGCCCAAAAACTCACGGGAAATAAATTGATGCAAGCAAACTGAAGGAATCAAAGCTGAGAAGTAAATGCAGCATTCAACCAGAAGGAATCAACCACCAAACAGACCAAGAAAAAATGAATCTGAAATAACCTCACAGAAGGTTCCTGGCGGCGCATACAACCAGGAGAGAGACAATACAGGGAGCAAGAGGAATGACCCAATGAATGATGCAAAAAGTGAATTCTAGAAGGGTAGTCCAAACCCTAGGGATTGGGGTCCTATTTATAGGCAGCCCAACACTAGGAATATTCTACCAGCCCCTTAGGGTTTTTACAGACTCAAAAATAAAGGAAAAGACTCTACTGCCCTTAGGAATTTTTACAGACACAACTGACTGACTGTGGGCCTAGAGTTACAGATGACATATCCGGAAGCTAAGTTTTCGTAGCGACTACGGCTTCTCTTCTGGACAGTCAGATACAGAATCAATGGTTGTCAGTTTTGCGCCGAAACTGACAAAGCCTCCACCAGCTTTGCACCAGGTACCCGGATTGGGCCGGCCCGACTCCGCAGCTCTCTCAGCCCGGCAATCGCTCACCGCCCGTGTACCTGAGTCAGTCCTGGTCAACAGCCCAGTGGGTCTTCTACTGCTTCTGGCCCATGCACCCGGATTGGGCCAGCCCGACTTCGCAGCCTCCTCTGCCCGACAGTCGCTCGCTGCCCGTGTACCTGAGTCACACGCGGCCCGTGAAACAGCAGATCTCCTCCTTCTTCAGTCCTCTTTGACTATCATTGACAATGACTCATCACTTCTGGAGCCATGAGGCCCACGCTATTCAGCATGGCTCCTCACTCCAGTGTAAAGACCTAAACCAGGGGCCCTCGCCCCTGGTATTGGCACATGTATTTGTATCTTAGTTACTGTTTTACCCCTACGAAATCCTATAAACAAAGTCTTGTATGACGGTTGTAAGTAGAGGGTAAAATAGAATTTTCCTGATATATTTGCTTATAAAAGCAGGATATCTCCATTGTAATCACTGTGAACTGGATGTAAGGCTATTATACCTCAAGGAAGCCTGAACCAGTATAAATCCATGTCCAATACACGAACCCTTCGAGGTTCATACTCCTTCCACCATATTACCCTATGAGGTTATCACCATTACAGAAAACTGCTTATAGCTAATGCAATTGTTACAATAGTTGGTGCCGTCCATGGGGACCCTAGTACTAAAAGCTAGCATCGCTGCCACTACCTACGTAATCAATCCCGGAGTACATCTGCGAAGAGGGCTGCGAAGTCCCATGGAATCCACGCACTCCTCTTCGGCAAGGGGCTTCAAGTATACATCGAAGGCTTCTCCGTCTTCTCTCCAGTATCGAAAGACCCTAAGGCTATGAGGCAAACTTCGACACCCCATTCCAAAGCCCCTGGTCTCCAAACTTTTTGAGCTTTCGAAGGTATGTATAAGCCTTTCCGCAAACCGAGCTCGAAGGTGGGCTCGACGCAAGACAACTAAAGTCCACACATATATATGGGATGTCATGCTTCGCTTTTATATGTGCTGACTTCGGGCTCTATCAAACGGTCCCAAAACTCGGTGTGATCAGCTCCACCTTCGTCGCTGCATAGCGCCTCTAGGCAGGTAGCGATAAAAAACATAGGACTCTGAGATGGCAACTCGAAGCATCCTGGGACTTCGAGCTTGCAACTCGAAGCTTTCATATGGAGTTGAAGGCGACCCAATCAAAGAAAAGCCTTGATTCACCTTATAAAAATTCCGAAGACCTGCTTCAAGTGAGAATAAAGTCTCGAAGCCTTGCTTCACATTCTTGTAAGCTCAAAGCTTTACTTCGCTTATCATAAACAAAGCATTGAAGCCTTGCTTCACACTCTAAATAAGCTCGAAGCCTTGCTTCGCTTATCCTAAAAATAAAATCTCAAAACCTAGCTTCGCACTCTAAATAAGCTTGAAGCCTTGCTTCACTTATCTCAACAATAATATCTTGAAGCCTTGCATCGCATTCTAAATAAGCTTGAAGCCTTGCTCCACTTATCATAAAACAAGGTCTCAAAGCCCAGCTTCGTGCAAAATGAAGTCCCGAAGCCTTGCTTCGCTCATCATAAACAAAATAATATCTTGAAACCTCACTTCGCTCATCAAAAGCCGAGCCTCAAAGCAATGCTTCGCTCACTAAAAATGAATTCCTAAAGCGTTGCTTCGGAGTATTAACCATATATCTCAAAACTCCGCTTCACCTCAAGTATGTTTCAAAGCCCAGCTCCGCCTCGAGTAAATCCCAAAGCCAAAAACCAGCCTAAAATCATAACTAAAGTTAACTAAAGGTAACTTGTCCTAACGCGAAGCTTTTGTAGCAGCTACGATTTCGCTTCAGGACCATCAGATCTCCAATGGGCGGTCTGGATAGTTGTGTCGGTTTTACGCCGAAACCAACAAAGTGTCTCTTGTCTTCGCACCGGTTAACCGGATTGGGTTGGCCCGATTCCGTGGCTCCCTCAGCCCGACAATCACTCGCCGCCCATTTACCTGGGTCAAACCCGGTCACCAGACCAGCGGATCCCCTGTCGTTCCTGACCCATGTACCTGGATTGGGTGGATTGGGCCGACCCGACTCTGCAACCCCTCTGTCCGGCAGTCGCTCACCGCCCATGTACCTGAGTCACACATGGCCCAAGATACGACAGGTCTCCTCTCCTCTTCGAGTCTCTCTATTGACTTCTGTTGACAATCACTCATCACTTCTGGAGACATGAGGCTCATAATCTTCAACATGGCTCCTCAATCTCCCCTTGATGAGTGCATTGTCAACACCCTCTTCATTAAATGCTTCAGAACCTGCAAAACATGTGGAAACACAAAAACAAAAACACAAGAGGATAGAAAGAAGAAAATAAAATAAAAGGTTTAACCGTAATGACCAAAAGCCAAACAAAAGCTAGAAAACGATCATTATGGTTAAGCATAAAAGAAATCAACAAAACTTTCAAATAAAAAACTCAAACGAGTGCAATCTCTGAATTATCAACAAAGATATCCAAAAAAGGTAAGGGTAAAAGAGACTAAAACTCTCCCCGAAACAAATCCCAAAGAAAGCCAAAAACTCCCCCTAAACTCTTCTAAAAGATCAAGTAACCCAAAATTTCTCCCTCTTGTTGATAATTGGACTCATCAAGTGAGACTAAAGGCACTCAAAAGAGATACAAACTCAAACTCCCCCTGAAATACAGCTCCCCCTCAAAATATGCAATGAATGCAACTGTGGTGCAAGTGGAGTGTAAAAAGTATACTGCATTTACAACATCTAGCAAGATAGCACAAAATACTGTCTGAGACACATGGCATGATCAGTGCAATAGATAATATCCAAAGAAGGTCATTAGCATGCATTTTTAGATTTTTGCAAATAAAAGCATCACCACATTTTCTAGTCGACAAGCAAGGTAAAACATGAGATGCAAAGGCTAGCTGATATCTACCAAGATAAGCATTGTCCTTAACAAAGAGCTTAAGCAAACTTGTTATCTTTTTAATTTTTAGCCTTTTTCTTTTCCTTTTTCATTTTTGCCAGGGGTTATTTGCATGTCAACCTTATGCTAACCGACCAAGTCAAGCCTAGGCCAGAACAAGACCATCAGAAGCTTAAGACATTGGTCTTGGCATACATTACAATGTCCTAGTTCATACCAAAGTGCTATGGTAAGCAGTCCAAAACAATGCAATGCGACACATCAAACCCACCAGGATCTTTTCAATTAAGCATAAAAGGCATGTATTTTTCATTTTTCTGTTTTTTTATCATTTTATAGCATATTTTCCATGTTAAAGCATATATATGTCCAAGTTGCATATCTGCATCTAAGTAAGGAACTAGCTACCAGGCATGTAAGAGATAGAAAAAGCATTCAGCCTACACATACTAGTTACCAGAAGCAATGGTGATCATTTTTCAATTTTAAAGCATAAAAGCCATGCATATGACAGATATCAGATATATCATGTGAACTGAAGCAAAGCATGATCATTGACAAGTATTCAAAAGCATATACTAGCTAGAATAAGTAAGTCAATTCAATCATATAACAGAAGCAAGCTCAAAGTGTGATATATGAATATGCATGATATGAACTCACACGAAAAGACTCAATAAAAGAGTAAAAAGAAAGAAAAGACTCAAAATATCCTAAAAAGGATACACAACTCCCAAATCCCCTCGCAAACGGTCAAATGTAGACTGATCTAGGGGTTTGGTGAGAATGTCAGCCAACTGATGATGAATATCAACATGAACAAGGTCAATGACACCTTTCTCATATTGATCCCTCAGAAAGTGAAAGCGCACATCAATATGTTTGGTTTTTGAATGAATACATGGGTTTTTCCCTACACTAATTGCACTAGTGCTGTCACAAAACAAAGGTACTCTAGTAGGGAAAGATAACCCAAAATCTTTCAAAGTGGAAATCATCCAAACCAACTATGAGTAGCAGCTAGCATCAGCTACATACTCAGCCTCAGTGGTGGAAAGCGCGACTCCAGATTGCTTATGCGAAGACCAAGAAACAAGCGAAGAACCGAGAAACTAACAAGTACCGGAAGTCGATTTGCAATCCAGCCAGCACCCACCAAAATCAGCGTCAGAAAAGCCAGATATCTCAAGAGATGATGATGCTGAATAATAAAGACCGAGATCAGGCGCATAGGTAAGATACCTGAAAATGCGCTTGACAACTTGCCGATGAGATGCGCGTGGTGAAGACTGGAAGCGTGCGCACAGTTCTACGGTGAACTGTATGTCCGATCTTGTCGACGTCAGGTACAGAAGCAATCCAATCATCTCTCGATACTCTTTCTCGTTGACCTTGATGCCGCTCTCGTCCTTGTCCAGGACCCAGATGTTCCCATGGGGGTCATCTGAGGCTTCATCTCTCCACCAAAATCGAACTTCTTCAGCATGTCTCACGTGTACTTGCTCTGGTGGATGAAGATGTCGTCCTTGGTCTGCTTGATCTAGAGCTCTAATAAATACTTGAGCTCACCCATGAGGCTCATCTCGAACTCGTTGTGCATCTGCTCAGAAAACTTGGACACTAGCTCATTAGTAGAACCACCAAAAATAATGACGTCCATGTAAATTTGAGAAATCAAGAATTTAGAGCCAACTCAAAGTAAGAAAAGAGTTTTGTCCGCATAACCCATCACAAAGCCATTCCCCAACAAAAACTGCTTCAACCGATCATACCAAGCCCCGGGGGCTTGCTTTAGACCATATAAAGCTTTTTGTAACTTGAAAACATGTCGATGAAACTTAGGGTTTTCAAAACCGGGGGGCTACCTAACATATACCTCCTCCTCTATGTAACCATTTAGAAAAACACTCTTGACATCCATTTAAAAAAGATTAAAACCTTTAGAAGCAGCGAATACTAAAAGTATGCGAATAGACTCAAGATGGGCAATAGGGGCAAAAGTCTCTTCAAAATCAATACCCTCTTTCTAGAAAAACTCTAGGCAACTAATCGAACTTTGTTGCGCACCACAACCCCATCTTCACCTTGCTTGTTCTTAAACACCCACTTGGTGCCTATCGGGTTGCAACCTGGTGGCAGCTCAACTAGTGTCCAAACCCGATTGCGAATAAAATTTTCAAGCTATTCTTGCATGGCATTTATCCAATTTCCATCAGATAAAGCATGAGCAACATCTCTAGGCTCAAAGGTGGCAACAAAAGCAGACTCAACAAACACAACGAGTGAACTGGCCTGAGAACGCAAAGATCTCGTGGTGAGATCGCCAATGATGAACTCTAAGGGATGATCACGCTGAACTGCTCGAGATCCTAGGTGATCAAATGTCACCTCACCGGAGTCAGCAGCTGGCACATCTGGACTCGATTGAGGGGGCTCAATCGAAGTGAAAGTAGCGATCAGTGGTCCACCCTCGTCCTCAATCGAAGTTTCAGAAGGTGTGGGGTCTACAGGCTGTGTAGAAGGCCCACCCTCATAAACAACGAGAGTGTCATCATCTTCCTCGAAGATGGACTCTCCAAGCTCATCATCACTAGAAAGCTCAAAAGAAGGAGTAAGCGAAGGCATGGACTCATCAAAAGAAACCTCACACATCTCGACAAGCTTCCGGGACTCGAGGTTCCAAACATGGAAGCCTCAATAATGCAACGCATAACCAAGAAAGACTCCATCCCAGCAACGAGACTCAAACTTGTCCAAATGCCCTCCCTTCTTGAGCACAAAGCACTTGCAGTCAAACGCTCGCAAGTGGCTCACGTTGGGCTATCTGCCAAACCACAGCTCATATGATGTCTCACCTAGGTAAGCTATAAGAAAAATACGGTTGGCCAGATAGCAAGCTGTGTTCATAGCTTCAGCCCAAAATTGCCTAGGAATCCTATGCTCATCGAGCATCGTCCTGGCCATCTCGACCAGTGTGTGGTTCTTTCATTCCACAATGTCGTTCTGTGGGGGAGTGTAAGGAGAAGAAAACTGGTGCTCAAGACCCTAATCACTACAGAAACTGACAAACTGAGAATTCTTGAACTCAGAACCGTTGTCAGAGTGAATTTCTCACATCCGACCATTGTTCTCATTCTTCAGCTTCAGGATCAGATCATGAACAAAATGGAAAGTCTCATCCTCAGACTCCAAAAAGAAAACCCACGAGAATTGAGAAAAATCGTCAACAATCACAATTGCATACCACTTCCCACTGACTGAACGTACCCGAGTTGGACCAACACTGTCCATGTGTAACAGCTCTCCAAGGTACGAAGTCATCACGTGAGTCACAAGTGCGTGAGAAGAGGCAACCATCTTCCCATGACGACAGGGAGGGAAAACTAGATCCTTCTCCATCTTAAGCTTGGGCAATCCTCGGATGAGATCCATAGATCTCAATCTGACTAGCAAATCAAAGCTCAAATGACCTAACCTCCTATGCCACCTCTAGAGCTCTTAAGAGGATCCAACGATCAAACAACGAGAAGGGCCAAAAGAACTAGAGAAATCAATTTGAAAGACCTTACCTAAGGGTAATATCTGGCAAACAAAAGATCCTCTAGAATCAACAACAGAAGACATGTCCTTCTTAAAATGAACCTCTAAACCCTCCTTAAGAAGTTGCGAAACAGAGACCAAATTAAAATCCAAGTTTCCAACCAAAGCAAGTTTCCAACCAAAGCAACATTCTTCAAAGATAAATGCTCAGAGATTCGAATTGAACCAATGTCATGTACCTCCATTGACCATTGTTCCCGAATGTGATGTACTCCTTAGAGCACGGGGAAGTGAGGATGGAGAACCATCTGAGATGTCCCGTCATGTGGCGAGAGCATCCCGAATCCATGATCTATACGTCCTCCAGGCCTCGATCCTGCAAAATCAATGCTCATAAGAGGGAGAAAACGGTCCGACACCAGGTTTAGCAAAAGAGCTAAACCAGTGTCGAGCCATCTACTCAAAAGAAGGAAAGAAGAAAGAATCATAAGAGTCTAGACCAAAGCGTGGTCCTCTTTCTACCTAAAGTCACGACAACGAGGTCCAAAGCCGTATCCAGAATGACCTGGAACTCTGCCGGAGCGAAAACCACCGTCCAGAGCACGAACATGAAGGTCGTCTCCTCTACCACCACCAACACGATGCACCCTGGACACTAGCCTCTCTCCGCATCGAGGGGCTCTCTATCTACCACCCTGTTGGTAGAACTGCTCCTGCCCACCTAGAGCTCTCTCTGATCTCTCAACCCGCTTCCTCCTAAAGCAGAACTCCGCAAGATGCCCATCTCTCCGACAAAACTCAAAGTGATAGGTAGGCTTCTTGGGATGTGGTTGAGGCTTGGGTTTCTTGGGCTTGGTGGTGTTGGGTGTTGACTCTTTGGTGTGAGAGGCTCCAAGTAGAGAGTCAAGAGAAGTGTGGAGGTGCTTGGGCTTCGGGATCCAGATAGGTTTCTTGGGTGGAGATTTAGGTTGTTCTTGGAACACTCCATCCTTGGGATATAGGCTAGAAAAGACTCAGTGGAGTGAGTCTTTGGATATATCTGCTCTAGAGTCATCTTACTCCACTCCACTGCACGACTTAGGGCACTCTTAAAGTCAGCCTTGGTGTAGGTGTAACCTACTCCAAACCCATCCTACCTCTTGAACTACTGGATCATCATGCCGAGTTGTAGCTCTCTGGCACTCACCCAACTCAGAATCTGAAGGAGGTAAGAGTTCTCGTTCTGAGCATCAACTAGCTCCTCTCTCAAGGAAGCTAGCACCTCTACCCGAGACAAGGAGATCTCACACTCTCCATCAACTTGGATAGACTTCAAAGCTTTCAGCTTGATCAATTCCAACCTCAGAGACAAGCAATTCTCACAGACAGTGGGTGGAGATGACAATGTCTCGAGCTCAAGCTTAGTTTGCTCCAACTCAGCTCTGACTCTCTCTAACTCGCCCAACTGCTCACCACTCTTGGCTCTCAGCTTAGCTAAAACAACTAAATGGGATGGGCAGTCTCTACAGGGCACGATGACAGTGGCATGAGCATCTTTCATCTCCAACTGAGCGCTTTCAAGCTCAGTGGCCAAAGCGTCTCTCTCATCAACCCTCTCTGTGTACCTGTTCTTTAGAGTCGTCTAGTCACACAATAACACCTCGCAGTTAGGGCACTCACTACTCTCACCCAAGCAAGGGAAAGAAGATAGACTCTCAATCTTGCCATTGGTTATGGCAAGCTCACTCTCAAGCTCATTTATCCTCTTCTTAGCCCCTCTAAGCAGTTTCTCCCGATATTTTATCTCTTGATGGTTCTCTTCAAGTAATTCAACGACTTCTTGTTCATAGGAAGATACCTTCTCATCATCGTCGTCGGAGTTGTCGGGGGATCCCTTATCTTCTTTATCCCCAAGAGCCATTGAGTAGACGCTCTTGTGGGATCTTCGGCTGCGGTGCGGGCGAGTCTTCAGCTTGTCCCCGAAGACCATGAAGTAGAGGCCCGCCAGATCATCCTTGTCCTTCCCCTTCTTGATCATGATCTCTTCATTGCTTGAGCTTGATGAAGAGAAAGAAGAGGATGATCTCTTGGAGTAGTTCTCTCCATATCGGCAAAGAAGGTATTGTCTCGCTTCTTGTTCTCGCACTGGTAGTCCTTTGGGCCTTTTGAAAGAACCTCGTCTTGGGCTTACCCTTTGTGAAGGTGGAGTTGTCGTGCTTGTTAGAGTTGTAGGAGCCACCGCAGGTGCCCTTCTTGTGTATGTTCTGTTTAGGGCGGTCAGCGATGAAATGACCTAGATCACCACACTCAAAGCAATCATGTTTTGTGCCATGTCATTTGAACATTCTCTTATCATAGACACGACGAACATGACTATTGAACAAACACAGGTCATCATCTCCTAGCAGATCCAACTAGTCCTCAGTGATAGACATCAAAGGGGACAAAGCACAACTTAAAGAAGCAGAATCAGTAGAAGGCGTCGCAAGGGCCAGGGTTTTTGAGCCAGAATCAGTGAGATTTGATCTCAACTGGATATCAACCTCTTAGGCCTTTAGATTACTAAAAAGCTTTGTGACAGTCAAGGTATCATAAGAAGCACTCTCAACAATAAAGGATACCTTGATCTTCTAGATCTTAGGGTCCAAGGTATGACGAACCTTGAGCGCCTGTTCACGATCTGATACCAGATGATCACGATCGGCTTTGTTGGCTCGAAGATTTTTAATGATCGACTGAAAGCTACCAAACAAAGCTTCATCTGTCTCACCCGACTTCTGTGAGAAGTTTACGTATTCTCGCTTGTAGGTCTGATAGAACCTAGTCTTGTCCTGAGCTGTCCCCTCATGGTGTGCCTAGAGGGTAGCCCAGATCTCTCGATGAGTGTCGAGATGGCTAACATGCTCAAACTCGCTAGGACCTAAACCAAAAAATAGTATGTTCACTGCCTTGTTGTTCAAGTCATGCAGAGCGACTATCTCAGGGGTAGTACGCTTTGCAGATAGAAGCACAGTGAAAGTAGCATGACCACACATATCCCATATCCCCGAGCTTTGGCTCAATAGATAGGCTCGCATGCGAGTCTTCCAATAGTTGTAGCGAAAGACCTCAAGGGACGGAACCTTGCCAGAATAAGTCATGATCGCTACCTTGGGTTAGAACCGGTTAAGGTATGGAAAAACTCTAACCAGGCTCTGATACCACTTGTAGAACTGAGAGTAGCGACCAGAGAGGGGGTGAATGAGCATGTTGGACCGGAAACGGCGACCAGAGGGGGGGTGAATGGGAGCTTTTAAAATTTCGGGCTAAAAACTTAGCCTTCGGTTCTGTTCTGTCTTCTGCGGAACAGGCTTCGAATACTACCTTCGAAGGTCTGCTTCGGAGGAGCAAAAGTTCGAAGTCAAGAAGACTTCGCTCCACGAACAACCCTCGAAAATCTACTCTGCTAAGTCAGTGCAGGCTCCGCACACGAGGTGCTCCGAGCAGACTTCGCACTTCACCCTTCGCACGAGTGGACAGCCCTCTGAGGACTTCGACCAAGTACTTGGCGGCAGCAACTGGTGCTGGGCTTCGTACGCGAAGGTTTACACGCACACAAAACGAACTACGCTAAGGGCTTCGTCACAAGAAGCAAAACGGGCCTCGGTCAGAGCTACGCTAGTAAGCAGCGAGGTTACACCTCCTGTTACACAGAGCGAATGCTCACTGACAAAGCACACCTCGCACGAAAAACTACCTTCGCCTCAACAGGCTTCGGTGCACTAAACTAGCGAAGTATGCAAAGCGAGCTCAAGCAAAAAGCACAAGAAAAACAGGGCTTCGCCGCTTGAACAAGGAACACTGAAATAAATTGAACTCAGAATGAATACAGCGAGGTCTGTCTACAGGAGCTCAACAGTAAATGCTCAAAGTGTTAAATGTTACCTACCGAGCCCCCATATTTATAGCCCACGGCTTCATCCTAAGGAAGTGACTACTTTACCCCTAGGGTTTACAACAGATTTGTCTCTACAGAACTAAGGGGTACAAAAGGTAGTCCACCTTTATTTTGGAGGCTTCTCTGTCAGCTGCAGAGGGGACAGTGTCAGCCTTTTTCAGAACAGACAGTGTCAGCCTTTACAGTGTTGACTTCTGGAACCTCCCTTCGCACCGGAGGGTGCGGTAGCTTCGGCGAGAAGCCTGCAGCCTGTTGGCCTTCGCTCCGCCGAAGAAGTCCTTCGATACAGTGACGGTTTTGAGCCGAAGCCGTCAAAGCCCCTTGGGCCTTCGCACCACCACCTCCGGAGTGGAACACCACGGCTTCGCAGCTACTCCGAGCTCGAACACCGTCCGTCCGTGTACCGAAGCCATGCATGGCCGAAGTACCACAAGTCATCCTCACTCCGAAGCCCCACCTTCGGAGTACCACCCTTCGAAGTCCCTCCTTCGTCCAAGGCCTCCGCATGAAGCATTCCATGAGCACTCCGTCGCAGTGCCTTTCCCCGAGCACACTCCATGACGAGCCTCACCCGGACAATGCCTTCGATGCACCTCGACTTCTGAGACCTTCGTCGGGTACCTTCGAGTGTCTCCCTCCGGAGCACACTTCGAACTCCTTGCCTCCGCAGAGGACTTGGTCCACCAACTCCGAAGTCACTCCATCCGGAGTACCTTCGAAGTGCCTCACCTCCGAGGACTTTGTCTCGGAGTACCTTCAGCCGGAGCCACGCTCCGCACTCTCTGCCTTCACCTGGCACGACTCGACCCGAGGACCGACCCGGACCACCTTCGCAGCCACCGTGACGGAGCTCCCCGCTCCCCTGGCATCAAGCCACCCGCTTGACCCAGGTTCACCTGGCTCGAACCCTGTCCGTCGCCTCCGAAGTCCCTGCGCACCACCGACAAGCAAACAAGTGTATCCAGTACTCCGGAGACCTCTCCGGGTTAGCAACCTCCGGTACACACTCCGGTGTACCACCCAAAGTACCGAAGCCATCGGTACGAACCCTGTCATCGTGTACTGCCGGACCCCTCCGACGAGCACACTCCGCTGCACAGCTGCAGCACGCAAACACCCTTCGGAGAACCACCTCCGAAGCCCCTTCGGAGGTACCCTTCGAACAGAGGGTAAATAATCCTGTCAATCACTCATCACAACACCGAAACCACTCTTGGTTTCTCAGAGCACCTAAAAAATTCTTTCGAATCTATGGTCTTCTCCCAACACCCAACGCTCCTCAAAAGACACGCAACATAAATAAAACAAACCTCAAGCACCAAAAATAATCTAGCCTAAAAACAATCGGTATCCTAATCGAAAATACACCACAAAGTGCTTAAATGCAGATTAAAATATCATTCAACTAACAGGCAGTTTAATCAGCACATATATAACCATCAATAATACACAAGCATTTAGTCAGACAAAATAACTGCAAGAGATAGAATGTGCTCATAGACAATTCAACAAACACTTGATATGCATAAGATCATACGAATATATCAATGAATATTCCTATTTCAATCTGAAGTAAAACTGCTTGCAATTATTCTAATAAACAAAAAATAGAATAATCTCAGATTTAATTTCAAGGCACGAGGATCAAGAGAATTATTTTACTGTGCTTAACTTGCTGCTCCTGTTCCTGTGTTCCTTCCCGCACTGATTGCTTCTGCACTCCCAAACCATTCAGCAGTGTTGCCACAAATCACTACGCTTGGCTGATTCAGAGCTCCTGGCGCTGTGCGCCAAGTTACAACATATACAGTGGCGCACTTGAACCAGCAGAGGCCTCGAGAGGAAAAAATCAGAAGCAGCGACTGCAGTAATCCGAAGAAGAAGAACCGAATTGGTTCAGCGACTGCTATTGACCCACGTGCGTGCGTGCCTAATCCAAGCGGAGAAAACGATGGGAACAAAGAAATCCAGGTGTGGCGACCGACGATAGCAAGCAACAATCAGCCATGGTCGGCAAGAGACTTCGA
The DNA here is from genome assembly GCA_019279435.1 of Zizania palustris. Lineage (NCBI taxonomy): Eukaryota > Viridiplantae > Streptophyta > Magnoliopsida > Poales > Poaceae > Zizania > Zizania palustris. Next base: position 33,202,042 of record JAAALK010000286.1, read on the forward strand.
GCGGCGACGCTTGAACAGGAAGTAAGGATTTCTAAAATGATCTCCGATTTTTCATTTGGCTGAGTTGAAAATCCTAGGAGGATACAAGCCCATTTTATAGGCATCCCATTAAATGGGAAAGATAGATTTATCCCTAAGGTAATTTACACAGACGTAGAAATAAAACTACGGGCCCAACAGGCAAAATAGTAAAATCCTAACTAAAGGTAACTTGTCCTGACGCGGAGCTTTCGTAGCAGCTACGACTTCGCTTCAGGACCGTTAGATCTTCGATGGACGATCTGGATAGTTTTGTCAGTTTTACACTGAAACCAATAAAGCGTTCACTGTCTTCGCACCGGGTACCTGGATTGGACCGGCCAGATTCCGTGGCTCCCTCAGCCCGGCAATCGCTCGCCTCCCATTTACCTGGATCAAACCCGGTCAACAGAATAGCGGATCCCCTGTCATTCCTATCCCATGTAACTGGATTGGGTCGTCCTGACTCTGCGACCCCTCTGTCCGGTAGTCGCTCGCCACCCGTGTACCTGAGTCACACATGGCCCAAGACACGACAGGTCTCCTCTCCTCTTCATGTCTCTCTATTGACTTCCATTGACAATCACTCATCACTTCTACATACATGAGGCCCATGATCTACAACATGACTCCTCAACCTCACGTGGTCGGACCATCTGCGCTTCGAAGCCCATAAAGCTCTTCTTTCCTCTTGCAGGTCGTCCCAAGTCCAAGTTGTGGTTGGCTCCGTGTCTGTTGGTGTCATCTTTTGTCACACTTTAACACACACGTGGCCTAGAAGATCTGTTTAGCTCTAGTGCGGGTCCTACATTCTTAGAAAAAGAGGTCAAGGCGTGCCAATCAGTTTGACCCTGCAACTGATAAGGAAATAGAGAAAATGACATTAGTAGCATAGCCGATCGGCTGCCAAGCCGATGACTGCGGTGAGGATAAAACAATCATGAGCGAATAACGCCAATCGGCCATAAGGCCGATGACCAAGGCAAAGCGACTGGGGCAAACACGCCATCGGCCAATGAGATGGACAATTTACGTATATGGGTCGATGAGCATTTCCCGGTGGAAGATAGAATATAACATTGAATTGAAGATAACCTATCGGCTTGTACTCCGATAGAAATAAATAAAACACTCCGGATAACATGTCTATATCATCAAAATCATTATAATAACAAGATTGGACCTAACCAAGACAATATCTAGTCACGATGAACTTAACAATACTTCAAAATATCGGACACACTTTATTTAGATGAACGGTATACAACATGAAGAAGATACAATCTAAAGAGATGTCGAACCTAACCGATGAAGCCTCAAACTACCACACCTAAATCACATCAATCTAAGAGATCAAACTGATAGAGCCTTAGACCTAGCCAATATAATGAGATAAACTGACGATCATACTATTTCAGCCGATGCCTCAAGAGATCAAATTGATGCCGCCATGAGGACACTGACCTAGTCGATACAATCATTAGGGTGGCGAGATTCACCTCTTCGCCGGAGATCAGAACGATGCAGCCCAACTCCGAGTGCTGAATCCCACTGGGACGATTAACCTTGGGAAGACAAGGGTGGCAATGCGCTGAAGAGTTGTTTGTAGGATTTTTTGTATTTTTTGACCTATCTAAGGGATACATATTTATAGTCCGGAGACTTGTCGTCCAAGTAATCTATCCTAACCAAATTTGGATAATCTTTATCTTCTTCTCACTTTTATCTCCATCGGCTTCTTCATATCCAGTCATGTTACACGTCATGGATGGGCTTCTTTGACCATTTTTGACTGAATCTCTTTGACTTATTTTGACCGTACGACAACCCTAGTGGGCCCTGGGCTTTACCAAATCTTGGCGTCAACACATGCCCCCAGTTTCAGAGCATTAAATGGCCTCTGATGCTTCGAGATTACCGACCATCATCATCTCCTGCCATCATGTATTCTCTAACATCTCCTTTCACATTCATTAATTCTCAACTGAAACCTTTCATTTTCTAGTACTTTAAAATTTTGCCCAGGGTTTCGACTTTGCATTATTTTCGCTTTTCCCTCTACCTCTTCTTCTCCTTCGGTCATTCACAACTACGATGGGTGTCACCTGGTCTTGCACATTTACTTTTCTTTAGTGGCAGCGTCAGACCAGGCTTCATCCCACACAGTTTTACATTGATGCTCTTTAAATTGAAGATTTAGTTCCTCTATTCTCGGACTTGCAAAGGTTTCAGCCTTTCGAAAACTGCACCCATGATTACCTTTCATAGAAAGTTGCAAGTGGTCCCCACCAAATCCTGTGGGGTCGTCTTGACCCGGCTATCGAGGAGTCACCTTTTGCTTTATAGGTATCTCCGATCGCTCTCCTTTTTTGTTCACGCTTTCTGTATTATTTTCGCTCTTGAGCTCGCCGCCACCTTCTTCTGGTGCTACTCGTGACTGCTGTCGCTCGTCGTCCATCTTCTTCTTCGCCGATCCCATACTCTGGTGATGATAGGATGGCCATTGTCGATGTGATCCCTAAGGTTGGTCTCTGGCTTTCTCCTATTCTCATGTTCTTTGTCTTTTCCTAGTTCATTCGTCTTTTTCTTCGCCCTTTTTCACTATTTCTTTTGCTTTTCTGTAGAATCTGCAGAACCAAGTTTTGATTCCAGTAGGCACCCTTCCATCTTGTTTCTTGTTAGGCCCTATGTGTAATCCTGACCCTGTGGATTTTATTAATGTCGAGTCTTGCCGAATCCCTTTCAAGTTTTTCTTCTATGCCCTCTTTCGTCTAGCAATCTAGTTTCGAATCTTTCCCTCCTCTCCCCGGCTGGCGTGACTGGTACCATAGGGTATCGGCCTCCTACCGTGCTGATTGGGAAGAAATTGACATCGGCCATTACTTCAGCCTTTCTCTTGCCGAACCATACCAAAATGAGCTGATGCTGGCCGCTTCTTGTTATATTTGGTCTAATGCCTTGAATGCCTTCATTTTTGGTCATGGACCGATGAATCCTTCCTTGCTTGATGTCTTCTTTTTGACCTGCTTTGATATAGATTCATCGACCAACCCCTTCACCTTTCGTTATAAACCAAACCATCGTCTTGACACCAAGTCCATCGATAGTTGGGGCCGATACATCGCAAGACAACAAGAAAACCGGCCCAATGGACATTCGCGAACATGTAGCCTTTCTTACCCTCTGATTAGAGAGGTTCGCTTTTTGCGTATCAGCCTTGGGCCCAACATTCCAGTTCCAATTCATGGCCGAATGCCTTGCCGCCCATGCAAAGATTCCTCTTGGCCGATACCTCCTCGGATCCACTTATCACCTTCTTCATCTCGTATCGGTCAAACTCTCGGCTGGTAATCCCATCATCCATCTTAACAGCTCGTGGTGGTTTCTCTAGCTCTGGCTTAATATGTATACGACCGATGTCATTGGAGGACCCCCTTTCGCCCAAATGCGTTTTCCTACCGATGTCCCAAAATCAGCTACTCCTGTTTATCGTCGCTACTCTTCCTTGGGTGAGGCAGCAACATGTCATTCTGTTTTTCCTTTATCTTATGCATCCTTGGCAGCCTACTTCAAAGGTTTTTACCTTGGATTTTCCAATCGGTCGATCTGGTACCCCTTTGAGTACTACTCTAAATATGAATGCCCTCATCAACTAATCCTTCCTAAGGTGTTCTAGGATGAAGAATCCCTCCGTATCTTCATGGCCACGATTTTCCCTTATCTCTTGCCGGTCAATTTCACTAGCGATCATTTTTGGAAGGGCTCTTATGAGTTCTATCACCCATTGGCCTTTGCATGGATATTAGGCTTCGGTCAACTCCCATCCCACCTAATTTTCATTAATTGGATTTAGACTCACAGGGAAGTCAAGAATACCTTAGTGGGACCGCCTATTCCATATGATCGACAAGATCTTTTCCCGTGATTTCACCTCCTAAACACCCAGCCGAGTATCTTCCATTGTCTTCCGCCAATGGTGGGATGAGTTGAAGCAGCATATCTTCAACCGTTCTTCAATGATCTATCGACAACGGCTTCACCCATGCGAAGTTAACATAGGACCCGAGGTGGGTATTTCGATTCCTCCTTTTACTTAGTTTCCATTATATTTTTTCGTATGTTTAACTCTGCCTCTTGAAGGAGGATGACCTCAACACGCCTTCGGTAAGTTCCAGTGGCCGACTGATACGATACGAACCAGTATCGGCCACTACGAACTTGGGAACCGGTGCCCCCACTCCCACGACCTGGGTAAGTGGGAGACAGTCTAAGGGCTTGGTGCGCAAGCGTCAAACATCGGCCCCGACCGTACGTCGATCCACCAAGGCCTGGGCTTTGGTGTATTGTCAAGGGGACGCAACAGTTCGCATGTATCCAATCATGCCCCAACAACAAGATGTAAGATCATTCTCCCTCTATGACGAAAAAGGTAGTCGACATCATCTTGCTTCCAACCATCAGTTCTGCGTTTAGTACTCCCATAGTGTCTAATGAGTTGCCGCCGAAGTCCCTTAATACCATATTAGTTATGATGAGGTCTTCTGGTGTTTTTCCTAGAGTACAGAAGGTGGCTTATGGCATTAAATTGACAACCATCCCTTCGTCTATCATCATCTTAGACATTGGCTTCCCGTTAACCAAACATTTAATGTACAAAGGACTTAGGTGCTGATACCTAAGGTCTTCTAGTTTGTCAAAAACTATTGGTTGTGGAGCCAACACTAGTTGAGCTGTCGTATTGGCATGATCTGCGTTATCTTCAGAGGATGCCTGATACTCTGCAGGGAGAATGAAAACCATGTTTATCCCTGCATCCTTCTTATCCTCATGATCAGCCTTATCTTTTACTCGCCATTCACTTTTGATCCCACAGGGCCGATCATCTTCCTCGTCGCACCTTTGTGCCTTTAGTTCTCTTCGCCGTAGATGTTGCACACTTCTATTCTAGTTCCTTGTGAAAATCTCACTAGGGCACCATTACGGCTTTTCTGGTGCAGTCTTGTCATCGTCGGCCGTCTGACCGATTTCCTCGGAATTGACGGGGCCGAGCCTCTCAAGCGCTGATACCTTAGTGGTGACAACCTTCGGTGAATGGCTTTTTGACCATGCAGCCTTGGCATGATGTTATGTGGCTGATGATCATTTTGTTCTTGGACCATTCGGCCAAACCAACTTCTACATCAGAGTTACTACCTTCGTTAGAGTACGAATAGTAGGTGTTGAGGGAATAAGTTTTCCCTTAAACAGGGGCCAAATGACGTCAGCCTCCACTGGCATCGGGCCCGGAGCCTAGCACCGCCGAAGCAAGAAGTTAGAGCAGAACCCTCCTGCCGAAGTTATTTCCAAGCAGTATTTAGCCCAAGCCACCGGGCTCTCTTTGGATCTAGCCTTCGGACTCCCTTCGGAGTTTTCCAGAGCCTAGCCTCTGGGCTCTCTTCGGAGCTAGCCTCTGGACTCCCTTTGGAATCCTCCGGAGCCTAGCCTCCGGGCTCTCTTCGGAGCTAGCCTCCGGACTCCCTTCGGAGTCCTCCGAAGCCTAGCCTCCGGGCTCTCTTCAGAGCTAGCATCCGGACTCCCTTCGTAGTCCTCCAGAGCCTAGCCTCCGGACTCTCTTCGGAGCTAGCATCCGGACTCCCTTCGTAGTCCTCCAGAGCCTAGCCTCCGGACTCTCTTCGGAGCTAGCCTCCGGACTCCTTTCGGAGTCCTCCGGAGCCTAGCCTCCGGGCTTCCTTCGGAGTTCCCCAAAGCCAATATTTGAACCCCCATCTAGTCAATTCGAAGCTAAGTCTTCGGGAGTCCATTCGAAGTTCAGTTCGGAGCATACTTCGAAGTCCACCTCGAAGTGCCATTCGAAGCCTTAATCGCAGTCTCCGCCCGTAGAGCTCCGGCCACTACCTCGAACTAGGAAAATATCTCCACTCCGCTATAGTGCAGAGCCATACTAGGGGCCCCTCTGCCCCCAGTATGTCGTTTAGCTGCTGAGAAGTGACGTTTATCTGACACGTTCGTAAAGCTATAAAGCTGTTTATACAGTAGTATAGTCTTCTTTCCCTTCTTGCCCCTATAAGGCCTATGACTTGTAGAAGGCATTTAGGTCTTTTCCTTTGGCCTGCGTGCCTATAAAAGCAGGGCCAAGCCCTTGTAATAGACATATTCAATAGAGGCAAACTATGCCAAATCCATTGTAGACTGTACGTAGGGCTATTATCCCTTCGAGGAGGCCTGAACCAGTATAAATTCTCTCTCTCTGTGTGAGAACCCTTAGAGCTTCACTCTATACACCATATACACACAAAACCTGTTGTAGCTAACGCAATTGCTACAACAGTAGGCCTTAGTATATGCCACCTTTTTTCTGATACCTATCTTTCCTTGCTTTTTAGAATCGAGTCTCGTGTGCTGATACCCTTTGCACCAGTTGTGAGACGCTCTCGAACTCATGCGATGAAAATCTCTCCTTAATTGGGTTTAGGAGTCCTTGAAACACCAACTCCGTCGACTAGGTGTCACTGAGGCTCAAGCTAGAGCACCTTCTCCGTACATCTCAGAACCTCTAGACATAATCCTGTACTAACTCGTCCATCCTCTGCCTCATAGTTTTAAAGTTGGTGAGCTTCATCTCATGATTGCCGTTGATGAAATATTTGTGAAACTTCTTCTCTAAATCCGCCCATCCTTTGATGGAATCCACCGGCAGTGAAGAAAACCACGCGAAAGGCCGAGCTTGATAGAGAAAGCGGGATGAATTAGAACCTTAGTGCTTCATCAGCCGATGCCTCCCTACACTAGGTGAGGAAATGGCTGATATGCTTGATCGTGGAGACCGAGTCTTGTCCCGAGAACTTGGTGAAATCGGGTATCTTGTATTGGCCTGGTAGTGGTACTTGATCAAACCATTCCAAGTACGACCGCCGATACATGTACGTCTGTTGTTTGGGCTTCAACCCAAATTGGTCTTGAATAACCTCCGTTATCCGATTCACCCAGTGATCTTCCTGTTGTCCCGGTGTAGGGTGTCGATCAGGTATTGGGACCTACTGATATTTTTCCGACCGAGCAACATTATGCCTATATTGTCCTTCATCACCATATGGCAGTGCTCCATAGTATGCAATCTGATGATACTCCTAACGAATACCATCGGGTTCCCCCCTTGGCAGCACGAGGTCTAGCAGTACATTCCTTGAGATGCTGTATGTCACTTGAGGCATCTCTTGTCTTGGTAGTCTTGGGTCAGATGCCGAAAGTGTCATCGGCGCACCCCTTTCGAGGCCATATGACGCACTCTGTAGTAAACTCTGTGCGTGAGCTTGTAGCTAGGTCATCTTGTTTCCTTCATGGCCAAACAAGGCACCCGGTGGCTCTGGCCTCATTGGTCCTTGTGGTTGTGGTGTCGGCCGAGTATGTTGTGGATTCTGTAATAATCTTTTTTGGCTATCGGGGTGGTATGTTGGACCTGTTGGGGAAAGGGCAAGCTACGCTAGCTAGAAATTTCAAAAATCACCCCAAAGCCCAAGAAGCATGCATGTGCGAGATCACAGATCAGTACCTTCTAGCACAACACACACTAGGTGCAGTAGAAGAAATTGTTGAGGAAACACATCCTTTCATATCCACGCTTAGTCCTGACCATTCCTCGCCAATCCAATCGGTAAAGACGACGTAGTTGTTCACGTGATGAAGTCCACGAGCGTTGTTATTGGAGCAATGCCTCCACGGTATCCACACGTCTAAGGATGGGATTCTTCCCACGTTGACGTGCTAGCTGTTGGGAAATAGGGGAGCTACGCTAGCCGGTAAATTCAAAATTTCCGCCCTATGGCCCTAGTCTCATGCGCGTGTGAGATCATAGATTGGTACCTTCTAGCACTTGACGCGCTAGGTGCAGCGGAAGAAGAGGTTGTTGAAGCGTGTCAAGCCTATCCTCACTTTTTCTTGGCCGTTCCTCACCGATCCAATAGATGAAGATGTCGCTTTCCTCGTGGTGACGTCCACGAGCGTCGCTTATGGAGCAACGCCTCCATGGAGTCCACACATACAATGATGGAGTTCTTCCCATGGCAGCGTGCTAACACCGCACGTGAGAGACGAGAAATCCTCGATCTCAACGTTTGAGATCAAGAAAGGGAGGAGAGGACTCTTGGGTGGCTAGGTCTAATCTAGGCTTATTCCTTGTCCCAAGACCTCCTCCTCCTCTCCTTATATAGGGCTGAAAGCCCCCTGGGTCGTGCACATCTTGGAACCCACAAATTAGTTACAACTAATCCGTATTCATAACAGATCCAATCTGATACCCTACATCAGAACTTCCGATCTGGATTGGAACTTCCGACAAGATATTTTTCTGGTCTCCAAATTCAGCATGACATGCAACAAATCCAATCTGTTTTCGCTCACCTCGGAACTTTCGATACCATATCGGAACTTCCGATCAGCACAAAAATTACCCGATTCCGAATCGGAACATCCGACTCGTCGGAACTTCCAATACCATATCGGAACTTCCGAAGCAACATTGCTCTCTGTATTGAGACCAGATAATAATCAAAACTTCTGATACTACCTATCGGAACTTCCGATCTACGGAATTTTCTTGGGCATATCCTTCAATCTCCCACTTGCACAAGAACCAATTCTTTGCATGTTTTCAATCCATCCCCTTAAGTGTGTGACCCGATAGGTTCATACACTAACGACTATTCACCGGAAACCGTTTCTGACTCACTAATCAATAGCGGTACCTAGAAGCACATATTGACCCCCCGAAAGTGTACAAAATCACATTTTCATGAACCTTGATGTACTCACGCACCAGTACCTTTACCACACACCGTCAGTCAAGCTCAAGGTGAGATACGTGCCACCCTTGTTGGTTAGCTCGACATTTCACTCGATCAAGCATTGGATTCAAATCATGACTAACTCCTTAGTCATAGTGGCATGGCCATGCACTTTTCCAATCCATTACCTCAAGGGGACCAGAGATGACTCTCTCGTTATTAGGAGGGGTAAATTCCATCTTGACCGCTCACATCCCAAGACATGTTTCACAACACACCTGAAAACAACCCTTATTGCTACCCTGTTACGGAATATCATTAGGAAGCATCTAAGTGTGTCACTACGCATTTTGGAATCAAATGACAATCACAGGTCTAAGGACTCTGCAGGTACACCATTTGAGATGACAACTGTTGGCACATAACAATCTCAGTAGTATCTCAAGTGGGTCTGTCCAACAACATGTTCACCAACATGTGTCCACATCATTGATTTGACATCTCTATGTCTATGATATGTGCAACACAATCATCAATCAGTCAGATGTCACTACTAGAAAACCCCCCTTAGATACGATGTAGTAGTAATGCCATGTAAAATCATCTCTACATCGACATGTAAAGATGCTTTTTCACACGATTTGAAAAATGTGTCTGATTGTTATGATATTAGACATGCTTATAGTGTTATTAGACATATAAAGACATTTTTAACACACTATTGAAGTCGTCTCAAAATGACACGAAGTTAGACACGATTTAAAGCATCATTATCCCATAGAGACATTGTAAAGCATATCAAACATTTGTTTATAGCTAGGTATAGATGCTTTCTAACTTGATTAGAAAAGCATAGCGAATTGATACAAAGTATAACATGCTGTCAATCGCGAAAAAGCATGTAGATTAGTTGTAAAGCCTATCAAATAACCATAAAAAACTGACACGGACATAGACACGCTTTGAGGTGTCATTATCCTCTTGACACATTTTAAAGTGTATCGAATAATTGTTTATAGCTAGGTATAGATGCTTTATAACTAGATCAGAAAAACATATCAAATTGATACAAAGTTTTAAATGCTTATAAGCATAAATAACATGTACTAAAAATTCTGTACAACTGAATTTAAAAAAATTGTGGCTCATAGGATTTGAACCCAGGTTGATAGCTTTAGGGCCACACAGCCTTACCATTGAGTTAGGAGCATATTTGTGATCTATTCATAGGACAAACCATATAAACATATTATTAGCATCTACCACTATTCAAACTGAATCACAATCTTGTTTTATCCTGTTTTAGAGCAGGCGCTGCATCTCCCTCCCTCGATCACGCCGTGCCACGCCGCCTCCTGGTCGGCCTCAGCCCATGCCACCGCCGGAGACGTGCCACCACCGGAGACACAACACGTCGCTCCCTCCCTCCGCGCACTACGTCGCAACGTCCCTCACTCCGCATACTGCGCCGCACCACCACTCCCTCTAGTCACTGCACCACGCCGCCCCTCCCTCTACCGCACCGCCCCTCCCTCTCTCTGCTCACGAGACATGCCACCGAGATCCGGAGGTCGCCCAGGTCATTGTCATCATCAACATACACCAGGTCGGTGGCCCTGTTGCTTGATCCTCCACCTACAACTGCTTGATGTTTGCTTCTCTCCACAATGGAGACCCCTTTTTTCCCCTGTACTATATGTGTGCACTGTCGACAATTTTTAAATTGAGTTTAAAAAAGGAGCAACATCATTTAGATGATGGATTATTGGACTTTAAGTCCATGTGTAATTTCCAAGGGGTTTAATTAGGGAAGAAAGCTAGTGAATTTATCCTCAAGGGCTAGTCCATGCTCATAGTTGGTAAATTGTTGTTACATTTTTGATTGAGCTTCCTTGTTATTTGTTGTCATGGTTTGATTTCTTAAAGCATAAGCTGTAATGTAAATGTTTTTTAAATTAAGCCTGGTTTGTTTGATTTAAATTTTACATTTCCTTACATAGGGTGATGGATAGAAGTTGGATGAAAAAATCAAGACAGGAGACTACATATGAAGATGGTGTTGAGGAATTTTTGACTTTTGCTTACCTGGACCTTCCACATGACAATGAGATATTGTGTCCATGTAAAAAGTGCAAGAATAGAATAAACTAGACTCGTGATGAAGTTAATACACATCTAAGGTGTGACAATATTCTTCAAGGTTATACCTCTTGGGTTCATCATGGTGAGAATTATGACAGACCAACAATTGTATTTGTTGATGTGCCTAATATGACTACATTGTCTGCCACGTGTATAGTACAAGGTCACCGGGACGGAGAACCGGATAGCATGGAAGAACTACTACATGCTTCATTTGGTAGGGCTGCAGACATATTAATGTGAATCCCCAGAGGATATTAATGTGAATCCAACTTAAGGCGATGATTCGAGGAGGGATCATAATATATATGCAAGATTCTTAAAGGAGGCACACATAAGGTTATACCTTGGTTGTAAATACTCAAGGTTGTCATTTTTGGTGCACTTATATCACTTGAAGTGCTTACATGGTTGGTGAGAAGAATCGTTTGCATCATTATTGGGTCTACTATCTGTCGTGCTACCTCGTGAAGCAATTCTGCCTAAGACATATTATGAAGCAAAGAAAATCATCCATGGATTAGGTCTTGATTATGTGAAAATCCATGCTTGCCCCAAAGATTGCATGCTTTTTAGAGGTGAACATGTCAAAAATGATGTTTGCCATGTGTGCGGGAGCTCTCGTTGGAAAGTTGTTAAAGAGAATGCCTCATCAGCTAAACCAAAGGGGAAAAGGAAACCAACAAAAGTGTTACGGTATTTTTCATTGATACCTAGGATCCAGAGGTTATTTTCAACTACGAAAACTTCAGATGATATGTGATGGCATGAGGAGGCCCGTACAAAAGATGGAAAACTACGACATCCAGTAGATGGTGAAGCTTGGAAAGAATTTAACGATAGGCATCCTGAATTTACAGAAGATGCTCGAAATGTACGCCTTGGTCTTGCAAGTGATGGATTTAACCCCTTTGGGAATCAGAATATGAAGTACAGTACATGGCCAGTAATGCTCGTTCCTTACAACCTACCATCTTGGATCTGCATGAAGCAAATATCTTTTATGTTGTCAATGATCATCTCTGGACCAGATTCTCCTGGTAATGATATAGATATATATTTTCAGCCCCTGATTGATGAGCTTTTACTGTTGTGGGATGGAGTTGAAACATTTGATGCCTCTTCGAAAAAAGAATTCCATGAGAAACCAAGGGTTGGTTTCAGTATTTGTGATGAGTGATTGACAGGCTTTTAACATCTGTTCGAAGGGGTACCTCCGAAGGGGGTTAGGAGGTTGTACCTCCGAAGGGTGTTCGGAGGCTAGACCTCCGAAGGGTGTTCGGAGGTGGTTTCACCGAAGGATGTTCGGTGGTTGGTTGCTGTAGCTGTTGCAGCGGAGTGTGCGTGTCGGAGGGGTCCGACAGTACACGATGACTGGGTTTGTACCGAAGGCTTCGATACTTTGGACGGTACACCGGAGTGTGTGCCGGAGGTTGCTAACCCGGAGGCGACGGACGAACGTAGCAGGTGAACCTGGGTCAAGCGGGAGGCTTGATGCCAGGGGAGCGGGGAGCTCCGTCACGGTGGCTGCGAAGGGGGTCCGGGTCGGTCCTCGGGTCGAGGTGCGCCAGGTGAAGGCAGAGAGTGCGGAGCATGGCTCCGGGTGAAGGTACTCCGAGACAAAGTCCTCGGAGGTGAAGCACTTCGAAGGTACTCCAGATGGAGTGACTTCGGAGTTGGGTGGATCAAGTCCTCTGCGGAGGCAAGGAGTTCGAAGTGTGCTCCGGAGGGAGACATTCGAAGGTGCTCGACGAAGGTCTCAGAAGTCGAGGTGCATCGAAGGAATGGTCCGGGTGAGGCTCGTCGAGGAGTGTGCTCGGGGAGAGACACTGCGACGAAGGGCTCATGGAATGCTTCGTGCGGAGGCCTTGGACGAAGGAGGGACTTCGAAGGGTGGTACTCCGAAGGTGGGGGTTCGGAGTGTGAAAGGCTTCGGAGCAAGGCTTGCCCCGGAGTGTGGTTGTCTTGTGGTGCTTCGGCCTGAATGGCTTCGGTACACGGACTGACGGAGTTCGAGCTAGGTGGAAGCTGCGAAGCCGTGGTGGTCTACTCTGGAGGTGTTGGTTCGAAGGCCCAAGGGCTTTGACGGCTTCGGCTCAAAACCGTCACTGTATCGGAGACTGACTTCGGTGAAGCGAAGGCCATCTGGCTCAAGGCCTCTCACCGAAGCTACCGCACCCCTCGCGTGCGAAGGGGAGCTTCGGAAAGGTCAAAGGCTGCAAGTCTGACAGTGTCTGCTCTGCAAAAAGCTGGCGCTGTCCCATCTGCAAAGGCTGACAGAGAAGCCTCAAATAAAGTTGACTACCTTTTGTACCCCTCAGTTCTGTAGAGACAAAACCAATGTAAACCCTAGGGGTAAAGTAGTCAATTCCTTTGGGTGAACTGTGGGCTATAAATATGGGGGCTCGGTAGGTAACATTTAACACGGTGAGCATTTACTGTTGAGCTCCTGTAGCCACACACTTCGTTGTATTCATCCAGAGTTCAATTTTATTGTGTTCCTTGTTCAAGCGGCGAAGCCCTGCTTCTGTGTGCTTTTTGCTTGAGCTCGCTTTACATACCTCGCTAGTTGTAGTGCGCCGAAGCCTGTCTAGGCGAAGGGTGTCTTTGTGCGAAGTGTGTTTTTCAGTGTGCTGTCGCTCTGTGTAACAGGAGGCGAGACCTCGCTGCTTACTAGCGAAGCCCTGATCGAAGCCCGTTTTGCTTCTTGTGTCGAAGCCCCTAGCGAAGTCTATTAGTGTGCGTTTAGACCTTCGTGTACGAAGCCCAGCACCAGTTGCTGCTGCCAAGTACTTGGTCGAAGTCCTCAGTGTGGTGTCCACTCTTGCGAAGGGTGAAGTGCGAAGCCTGCTCGAAGCACCCTGTGTGCGGAGCCTGCACTGACTTAGCAGAGTAGATTTTCGAGGGTTGTTAGTGGAGCGAAGTCTTCTTGGCTTCGAACTTTTGCTCCTGCGAAGGCTGTGTTCGGAGTTGTCAAAGCACCTCCGAACCAGACCTCCGAAGATAGTGTTCGAAGCCTGTTCCGCAGAAGACAGAACAGAAACCGAAGGCTAGTTTTTTTTGCCCGAAATTTTAAAAGCTCCCATTCACCCCCCTCTGGTCGCCGTTTCCGGTCCAACAATTGGTATCAGAGCGGGTTAAGATCACCAGTTGACCTTAACCAGTTTTGTGATCTATTGGTGACATGGATAGAGGTAGTAAAATTCCTCTGTTCGATGGGACTGATTTTGCATACTGGAAGGTGCGCATGGAGGCTTACTTGTTAAGCCAAGGAAATGCAATTTGGGAGATTGTGGACTCACAATACTCCATCCCTGAGACTCGCACCTCTCAAACAAAGAAGGATCAGTATAATGCCAACTCCAAGGCTAGGAATATACTGTTCATTTGTTTGAGCCGGAGTGAGTTTGATAGGGTGCAGCACCTTAGGACTGCTAGGGAAATTTGGACAACGCTCACTATTTTTCATGAGGGCTCTACACAGATCAAGGCCAGGCGCCAAAGCACGTACAATCAACAGTATCAGCTATTTGTGCAGGCACCTGGTGAATCTATAGATGCAATGTTTTCACGCTTTGATGCGATAGTGAGTAACTTGCGATCCAACGGGACGCTTGCTTACAATGATCATGATAGGGCTATCAAGCTTCTCTATGCTCTTGACCGTAGCATATGGGAAGTGAAGATATCCAGCATTGAGGAGTCTGCAGGTTATGACACATTGACCTGTGATGAGCTCTTCAGCAAGCTGAAGTCCACAGAGATTGCCAAGGCATCTCTTGCGGTGCACAGAAGCTCTTTGCCACAGCCATTGGCATTGGTTTCTAGCACTAGCCGTGGCACCACTGCAGAACCAAGCACATCTGGCACTTGTGTTTTTGCAGATGGTTTTGCTTTGTCCTCCTTGGTCTCCGTCACAAAGGAGCAGGTGGACACTCTAGATGATGATGAGCTTGCTCTCATTGCCCGGAGGTTCACCCGTTTTCACCATGAGAGACGGGATCAGAGGAGAAGTGGTTTAGTGGTTGCTTTGAATGCGGTGACACTTCTCACATCAAGGCCAATTGCCCAAAACTCAAAAAGAGAGATGAGAGTGAGCGCCCTAAATACCACAAGAAGGAGAGGAAACCCTTCGTCAAGGGCAAGCGCGGCAAAATGGCTAAGAAAGTAGCCAAAGCCGCTTCCAGAGCTTTTGTTGCTGCTCTCAGCGACATCGACACTTCCTCAACTGAGGAGTCGAGCTCTGAGGAGGAGGAGTCCCCAAGGAAGGAGGACAAGAAGGACAAGAAGGGACGAGATTTCACCGGCCTTTGCTTCATGGCCGACAGTGATCACAGTGGCGATGAGCTTGACTCATCTGAGGTAACTCTATCATCTGACCAGCTATTGATTAAATTAGATGAGCTGAATGAAGTAGTTCTTGGTCAGGATAGATTACTTGTGCAAGCCGCTAGAGAAAGAAAAGACCTTAGACTTAGGCTAGAATCTGTTTCTACTGAATATGCCATGCTTAAGTCTAAAGTTAATGATGCTGAATGTGATTCTTGTGCCACTGTCATGGGTGAGCTTGCTCAGTTGCGTTTTGTTCATGCTCAAACTCTATCTGAGCTTGAGACTGCACAGAGGCAGCTTTTGGAGGTGGATTCTAGACCTCATGATATTATTGAATGCATGAACTGTTTTTTATTACGCGAGAGCATTAATTTACGTGATAAACATGTTCATGATTTAGAGTCTAGACTGGAGAGGGCCGGTAGTTCTAAGGATGTGCAGCCTGTGTGTGACACTTGCATTACCCTTAAGGACCAGTTAGGCACTGTTAGAGAGCGAGCTGAGAACCTTATGACTGAAAATGAATACCTTCTTTCCGTGGTTAATAAATGCACTGAGGGAAAGGGTAGGATGGATTTGCTCTTGGCCAAGACCAAGTTGTGTGCTGATAGAGCAGGGGTAGCTCTAGGTTTGGGTTTTGAGAGGATACCTTCAGACAGTAGAACCAAAACTGTTTTTACCTCTCCCACTACCCTAGAGAAAGAGAGAGCTCTGTTAGACACCCCATCAGCCAAAAAGCATACCCGACCACCAAAGAATACCACACCTCCTGCCAAGAAAATCCCTCCCAAGAAAACCACTCAGCAGAAGCCCAAGGAGCCTGTGAGAGTTGCTCCTGTGACCCATGAGAGTGCCCCTAGGAGAGTGTTTCACTGTTCTTACTGTCAGCGGGCGGGTCATTTGGTTGGGTTCTGTTTTCGTCGCATCAAGGATGAGCGACGCTCTCAGGCGATGAGTTACCAGGACATGCATTACCCATCTTTAGGTATGCATGAGTCTGAGTGTTACTATCGTCCTGTTTTCGAGGCTCCTCGTGCTTCTCGGAGAGGTTTTGCTCCTCGAGGTGTTCACCATGTTCCATATGGTGTTAGACCTCGGGCAAGTAGCTTTGTACCTCATCAGAGCAAGAGACCTCGACATGTTGTTCGATCACAACATGTAGGTAGACCTCACACTTTGCATCATTTCGATTTTCCTGTGCGTAGACCGTCTACTTTTGCTGCGCCTACTACTCGTGTCACTCAGTGCTGGATGCCTCGTCATTATTTCACTCACCCCAGCACTGAGCGATCGAGATATTCTTATCATGTGTAGGCGACAGATCGAGGCTTGGAGGGCACATGGATCATGGACTCCGGTTGTTCGCGCCACATGACCGAAGATGCAGCTTGGTTCTCCAGCCTCACCACAACCAAGCAAAGGGAACATATCACCTTCGGAAACAATCGAAGGAGTAGAGTGAAAGGTAAAGGTGTGGTAAGAATTAATTCGAACTTCACTCTCAAAGATGTTGCTTTGGTTGAAAACCTGGGATACAATTTGCTGTCTGTATCTCAGTTGCTTGATGAGGGCTTCGAAGTGCGATTTCATCGCGATACTTCGCAAGTACTCAATTCTGATGGCATTGTGGTGTGTAAGATCTTTAGAGTTGGGAGAGTTTTTGGAGCTGACTTTTCTGAGTCGTCTGGATCTTCTCATTGTCTTGTTGCACATTCGACTTCTGAGCTTTGGAAGTGGCATAGGAGACTAGGGCATATGAGCTTTGAGTTGCTCGCTCGTCTGAGCGCCCTAGGTCTGATCCGAGGATTGCCCAAGCTCATGTTTGAGAAGAATTTAGTTTGCGCTCCGTGTCGACATAGAAAAATGATTGCTGCTTCGCATTCGCCAGTCACCACAGTGATGACTGAACAACCCGAAGAACTTCTCCACATGGACACTGTAGGTCCTTCTCGGGTTAGTTCTTTAGGCGGCAAGTGGTATGTATTAGTTATTGTCGACGATTTCTCTCGCTACTCTTGGGTCTTCTTTCTTGCCAGCAAGGATGAAGTGTTTTCACACTTTCGGAGCTTGGCTTTGAGACTTTTTATTGAACTCCTTGGTGCATTGAAATTCATTCGAAGTGATAATGGCACTGAGTTCAAAAATAGTCTCTTTGTTGACTTTTGCATGGAGCATGACATAGAACATCAATTCTCTGCTCCGCGGGTTCCTCAACAGAACGGTGTTGTTGAGAGGAAAAACCGCACTTTGGTTGAGATGGCTAGGACGATGCTTGATGAGCATAGGACTCCTAGAAAATTCTGGGCTGAGGCCATGAACACTGCTTGTTACATCTCAAACCGAATCTTCTTGCGCTCAATTTTAAACTTGACATCTTATGAGCTACGTTTTGGGAGACAGCCCAAGGTTACTCATCTTCGAGTTTTTGGCTGTCGCTGCTTCATCCTAAAACGTGGAAATTTGGATAAATTTGAGTCGCGATCTTCTGATGGGATCTTTTTGGGTTACACTACACATGGTCATTCTTATCGTGTTTATAACTTGGAAACTAACACTGTCATCGAGTCATGTGATGTGACTTTTGATGAATCAACCCCCTCTGTTAGTTCTGCTTTTGAACAAGCAAATGAACACGACATGGAACAGACCTTATTCGAAGAAGAAGATCCCGGAGAATTCGAGGATGAACCCCTACTCCCCTCGACATCAACCCCCGAAGCTGACCCCGCTTCAACTACTTCGGCACGAGGTCCCGAAGCGACTACCTCAACATCGGTCATCTTGGACCACTCCAACACACAAGTTGAGGGGGAGACTGCATCTCGCCGCGAGGCTCCACATCATGTTCAAAGGATGCACCCTCCCGAGCAGATCATTGGTGAGCTTGATCAAAGGGTAACACGTTCTCATGCTCATTTCATTGATTCAGCTTTTGTTGCTTCTTTCGAGCCCTTAGATGTTAGTCATGCACTTTCTGATTCTAGTTGGATCAATGCCATGCATGAAGAGCTTGAAAATTTTGAGAGAAACCAAGTCTGGTCATTAGTTGATCCTCCACCAAATGTTCATTTCATAGGAACAAAATGGATTTTCAAAAACAAACAAGGGGAGGATGGGACTATAGTTAGAAACAAGGCTAGACTTGTAGCTCAGGGCTTTTCTCAACTAGAAGGGATTGATTTTACTGAAACTTTTGCACATGTTGCTCGCCTTGATGCCATTAGGATTTTGCTTGCCTTTGCAACATCCCGGGGATTCAAACTCTATCAAATGGATGTCAAAAGTGCTTTTCTTAATGGCTTCATAGGTGAAGATGTTTATGTAAAACAACCCCCTGGTTTTGAAAACCCCAAGTACCCACATAAAGTCCTTAAACTTCATAAGGCTCTTTATGGACTCAAGCAGGCCCCTCGGGCATGGTATGATAGACTTAAGTCTTTTCTGCTTGAGCGAGGGTATTTGATGGGCTCTGTTGATAAAACACTGTTTACTCTCAAGCATGGCAAAGATTTCCTCCTAGTTCAGATTTATGTGGATGATATCATCTTTGGTGGCTCTTCTCATGCTTTGGTTGCCGAGTTTGCAGATACCATGAGCAGGGAATTTGAAATGTCGATGATGGGTGAACTCACCTTTTTCCTTGGTTTGCAAATCAAGCAAAGCAAACAAGGTACTTTCGCCCACCAGACAAAGTACACCAAGGACCTGCTCAAGAAGTTCGACATGTCCGATGCGAAGCCCCTCGCCACTCCAATGGCTACATCTGTAGCATTGGACCCTGACGAAGATGGAGAAGCCGTAGATCAGAAGGAGTTCCGAAGCATGATCGGCTCCCTCCTCTACTTGACTGCTACGAGACCGGATATACACTTCGCCGTGTGTCTGTGCGCTCGTTTTCAGGCTTCACCATGAGCTTCGCACCGCCAAGCGGTAAAGCGCATCTTAAGGTATCTCAAACACACTCTTGAATTTGGCATATGGTATTCACGTCTTCATCTTATGTCTTCGAGGTTATTCCGATGCAGATTTTGCTGGGTGTAGGATTGATAGGAAGAGTACCTCTGGTACGTGTCATTTTCTGGGTACTTCTCTGGTTTGTTGGTCTTCCCGCAAACAGTCTAGTGTTGCACAATCAACGGCTGAGGCCGAATATGTTGCTGCAGCTAGCTGTTGCTCTCAGATTTTGTGGATGGTTTCCACTTTGCGGGATTTCGGGTTAGATTATAAGAGTGTTCCACTTTTCTGTGATAACACTAGCGCTATTTGTATTGCAAACAACCCGGTTCAGCACTCCAGAACCAAACACATTGATGTGAGATATCATTTTCTCAGAGATCACAATGAGAAGGGTGATATTGAACTTCAATATGTTGATACCCAACACCAGCTTGCCGACATTTTCACAAAACCCCTCGATGCCTCTCGATTTGCATACTTGCGTGGGGAACTTGGCATTTGTCACCCTTACGACATTTTGTGAGGGGGAGCAGATTTAGATGGATGTGCATTTGCTAATTGTGTTGAAATTGCATTTACATCTTTTGCACTTATATGCCTGATTATAATCCATGACATCATGACAGCTCAGCTCTTTTAATTTATCTGAAACATTCATGTGCATGATGTTTTCTTTTCAAAATCAAATCGTGCTCACTGCTTAGTCTTGAATCTAGCATGTTTAGGCAGGACTGCTTTTAGCTATCTTTATCTGCTTGATAGCAAGACACTGTTCATTGGATGCTAAAAATTGCAACTTGAAAAATTGTTCTACATTTTCATGGATATTCATAAAGTGCCCAACAATTGGTTCACTTAGTCAAAATCAAAAACTCCATGATTTGCATGCTTTAAGTGAAAAGATCCAGGTGGGTTTGTTTGTCGCACTACTCTATTCTAGACTGCTTTCCATTGCACATTGGTCTGAACTGGAATAGTGTAGTGTATGCCAAAATCATTGCCTTAAGCTTCTTATGGTTTTCATGCCTAGGCTTGGCCTGATTGGAAAGTATAAGGTGGACAAATAAATAACCCCTGGCACTAAGAAAAGAACAACAAAATTCGTTGATCATCAAGTTTGCTTTCATGCTCCATTTGAACTGGACTTGTCTGTCTGGAGTAGAAATTGACTAGCTTTGCGCAGTCCTTGCTTTTACGTGTCTAGTTTCCTTGCCTAAGTGGTGATGTTTTATTTCAAAATGATCAAATCACATGCTTCATCATGCTTTTAGAGAATGTTAATTTGAGCTGAGCACATGATACTTGGTATTAAATTGGCATATTTTTGCTTTATATGTCTTTGCAATTCTGCTCATTTCCTCGCTATGCATCTTTTTCATGCTCCTTGATGCTTGCATTGCCAAAGGGGGAGAGACTTGCTACGTTCTCTGCCGCAAGGGGGTATAATTTCCAAAGGGGGAGAATATTTGACATAAAGGGGGAGAAGGTTCTTATTGCAAAGGGGCTTTTACTCTTTTGAGAAAGGGGGAGGAAAATTCTTTTGTCAAGTGACATGATTTGGCTCTTTTCTGAGTTTTTATGGTCACTTGTGTGCTGAAAGTTTTTATATTTTCTTGAACTTGAATTTGGTTGTCAATGCACTCATCAAGGGGGAGATTGAGAAACCAAGGGTTGGTTTCAGTATTTGTGATGAGTGATTGACAGGCTTTTAACATCTGTTCGAAGGGGTACCTCCGAAGGGGGTTCGGAGGTTGTACCTCCGAAGGGTGTTCGGAGGCTAGACCTTCGAAGGGTGTTCGGAGGTGGTTTCACCGAAGGGTGTTCGGTGGTTGGTTGCTGCAGCTGTTGCAACGGAGTGTGCGTGTTGGAGGGGTCCGACAGTACACGATGACTGGGTTTGTACCGAAGGCTTCGGTACTTTGGGCGGTACACCGGAGTGTGTGCCGGAGGTTGCTAACCCGGAGAGGTCTCCGGAGTACTAGATACACTTGTTTGTTTGTCTGTGGTGCGCAGGGACTTCAGAGGCGACGGACGAACGTAGCAGGTGAACCTGGGTCAAGCGGGAGGCTTGATGCCAGGGGAGCGGGGAGCTCCGTCACGGTGGCTGCGAAGGGGGTCCGGGTCGGTCCTCGGGTCGAGGTGCGCCAGGTGAAGGCAGAGAGTGCGGAGCGTGGCTCCGGGTGAAGGTACTCTGAGACAAAGTCCTCGGAGGTGAAGCACTTCGAAGGTAATCCGGATGGAGTGAATTCGGAGTTGGGTGGATCAAGTCCTCTGCGGAGGCAAGGAGTTCGAAGTGTGCTCCGGAGGGAGACATTCGAAGGTGCTCGACGAAGGTCTCAGAAGTCGAGGCGCATCGAAGGCATGGTCCGGGTGAGGCTCGTCGAGGAGTGTGCTCGGGGAGAGACACTGCGACGAAGGGCTCATGGAATGCTTCGTGCGGAGGCCTTGGACGAAGGAGGGACTTCGAAGGGTGGTACTCCGAAGGGTGGGGGTTCGGAGTGTGAAAGGCTTCGAAGCAAGGCTTGCTCCGGAGTGTGGTTGTCTTGTGGTGCTTCGGCCTGAATGGCTTCGGTACACGGACTGACGGAGTTTGAGCTAGGTGGAAGCTGCGAAGCCATGGTGGTCCACTCCGGAGGTGTTGGTGCGAAGGCCCAAGGGCTTTGACGGCTTCGGCTCAAAACCGTCACTGTATCGGAGACTGACTTTGGTGAAGTGAAGGCCATCTGGCTCAAGGCCTCTCACCGAAGCTACCGCACCCCTCGCGTGCGAAGGGGGCTTCGGAAAGGTCAAAGGCTGCAAGTCTGACAGTGTCTGCTCTGCAAAAAGCTGGCGCTGTCCCATCTGCAAAGGCTGACAGAGAAGCCTCCAATAAAGTTGACTACCTTTTGTACCCCTCAGTTCTGTAGAGACAAAACCAATGTAAACCCTAGGGGTAAAGTAGCCAATTCCTTTGGGTGAACTGTGGGCTATAAATATGGGGGCTCGGTAGGTAACATTTAACACGGTGAGCATTTACTGTTGAGCTCCTGTAGCCACACACTTCGTTGTATTCATCCAGAGTTCAATTTTATTGTGTTCCTTGTTCAAGCGGCGAAGCCCTGCTTCTGTGTGCTTTTTGCTTGAGCTCGCTTTACATACCTCGCTAGTTGTAGTGCGCCGAAGCCTGTCTAGGCGAAGGGTGTCTTTGTGCGAAGTGTGTTTTTCAGTGTGCTGTCGCTCTGTGTAACAGGAGGCGAGACCTCGCTGCTTACTAGCGAAGCCCTGATCGAAGCCCTTTTTGCTTCTTGTGTCGAAGCCCCTAGCGAAGTCTATTAGTGTGCGTTTAGACCTTCGTGTACGAAGCCCAGCACCAGTTGCTGCTGCCAAGTACTTGGTCGAAGTCCTCAGTGGGGTGTCCACTCTTGCGAAGGGTGAAGTGCGAAGCCTGCTCGAAGCACCCTGTGTGCGGAGCCTGCACTGACTTAGCAGAGTAGATTTTCGAGGGTTGTTAGTGGAGCGAAGTCTTCTTGGCTTCGAACTTTTGCTCCTGCGAAGGCTGTGTTCGGAGCTGTCAAAGCACCTCCGAACCAGACCTCCGAAGGTAGTGTTCGAAGCCTGTTCCGCAGGAGACAGAACTGAAACCGAAGGCTAGTTTTTTTTGCCCGAAATTTTAAAAGCTCCCATTCACCCCCCCTCTGGTCGCCGTTTCCGGTCAAACATTCCATGTCCGAGCTGCACTATTGTGGACTATAAATGATTTTCCAACATTAGGTTACCTAAGTGGATGGAGCGCAGGTGGTATATATGCCTGTCCTTCTTGTGGTCCAGCGACAAAATCATTTCACCTAAAGAAGGGTAAAAAGTCGTGTTGTATGGGTCACTGTCGATGGCTGCCAGGAAATCACAGATACCGAAGGCAAAGGATGCAGTTTGATGGCTCCATAGAGACTGAACTTGCACCTAAAACAATGAGTGTCAGCACTATTCTTAAAATGTTAGAAGGAGAGAGTTTGTAAAGGTGTGCATAACAAAGAAGGACAACAAGAAAGGCAGAATAAGGAAGTGGCAGATGAATGTGCTAAGAAACACAAGCATAAAACAAAAGGACAAAATAATGAGTCAAATGTGAGTGTTAGTAAGGAGGTGAAGAATCCTAAATATTGGTTGAAAAAGAGGTCAGTGTTCTTTAATCTACCATATTGGGAACACAATAGATTAAGACACAATCTAGACGTGATGCACTTAGAGAAAAATGTGAGTGACAACTTTATCTCGACTTTGTTAGCTATTTGTCGTAAAACAAAGGATGACCTTAATGCACGACTAGATTTAGTTGAACTTAGAATTCGAGAGGATCTTCATCCTGTTGTACATAATGATGGAAAGCAGACGCTTCATGATGCACCTTTTACCATGTCTAGAGAGAAAAAGGAGATCCTTTGCTCAGTAATTAAAAACCTTGGGACCCTTGATGGATATGCATTCAACATATCTAGGTGTGTGAACATGAAAGATTGTACATTAAGTGGACTTAAGAGTCATGACAATCATGTTTTACTACATGACATTCTACCGGTGGTGCTCCGATCCTGTTACCCTAGCAAAGATGTCATGAGGATAGTTGTTGAACTATCTAATTTCTTCAAGATGTTGTGCTCCAAAGTGATAGATGTTGATGAGTTGGAAAAGCTTCAAGAGAGTATTGTGATGACACTATGTGATATGGAGAGAACTTTCCTGCCAACATTTTTTACTGTGAGCGTGCATTTGATGGTGCATTTGGTAGAAGAAGTTAAACATGGTCATTGTCATTGTCAATAAGTCATTTTGACAACTTACACATGTCCATAACTGCATATTTGCATATAGGTATTTTGTTCGGCTAAAGGCACTTGTCAAGAATAGAGCTCACCCAGAAGGATCAATTGCTGAAGGATTGTAACACCCCAGAAATAAAAAGGAATTAAAATAAAAGGAAAATAATATTAAAAGACATTTCTGAATTTTTATCATTAAAGGAAATCCTAAAAGAGCCCTAATAAAGCCAAACAGGGAGAAATATTCAAAATATGGACTTGAAAATTTTATGAGATAAACTAGAGGCCAAAATATAATTTCAGGAATTTTTACAAATTTTTATCAACAGTGATTCAACCCTTAATTAAATATATGAAATTACTGGAATTATTTTAAATCAGAAAAGCATTTAAATCCTTAATGGGCCTCCACCCTGAAATCACCCTCAGCCCGGCCCAGTCCAACCACCAGTCACTGACCAGTGGGGCCAACCTGTCGGCGCCGCTCCCCGCCTCTCTCGCCCGGCGCGCCCGTCTCGGTCCCACCCGCTAGCCTCACCAGCCCGGCCCTCTCCCTCTGACCGCTCAGCCCCGCCTGTCGGCGCTCTCTTTTCCGCCCGCCCACTAACAGGTGGAGCCCACCTGTCAGGTTCGTCTTCTCCATGGAAGGGGATCCCCCTTCCTTCTCCCCGGCGATCCCCTTTTGATTTCCTCGCCACCGGCTGCCGCTTTTGCTCGGATTACCCCAGATCGCCTTCCCCAAGCACCACCGCCCCCTTTCGATCTATAAGCCACGTGTTTTAGCGATTATGGAAGCTTGACCGAAGCTTGGAAGCCCTCGCCGGAGCTCACGGGAACCCCTCGGTTCCTTGCCATCTAGACGCCGACACCCTCCTATTTATACCCCTCCGGCCACCGCTCACTGCCCACAACTCCTTAGCGCAAGCCATCGCTTTCCAGAGCCCCGCCGCGAAGCTTTCGGCCTTTGGCTCTGCTCCACCTCCGGCGAGCCCTCGCCATCGATCCTGGCCCCCATCGCCCTAGCCACCGCCACCGTCGGGTCCGCCGTCACCACGCCTCCAATGGCCGTGAGGACCGTCGGACCACCGTCGCCGTCAAGCTCCCGAAGGCCCCTCACCGTCTACCCTCGCCGCCGGTCACCTCCGGACCTCCTTCTTCGCCGTCGAAGGTACGGTCATGACCGCTCTCCCCTCCTCGTCCCATTTTTGCCGATAGCTAGGTCCCTAGGCGCTTGCCGCCGCCGTCGCCGTCGCACCCGAGGCCGCCGTCGCCGGAGACGAACGGGGTACGTGCCCCTTACGTCGTGCCTTGCCGGATCGCGCCGCGACCGCACGATCGCGATCGGAGGGCTAGGATTAAATCCCTTCGGGATTTAATTTGGGCCCTCGGATCTGGTCAAAGGGGTATCGAGGCCTCTCGGCCATCGATCACCATTTAAAACCTCCGAGCGATCTCAGGCGTCCACGCGTACCTGTTCGCTCGGTTTTAATCGCAGCCGTCCATTTTCATTTAACCGTTCTGCCTCGCGCCTGGCTGCTTGATCTGGATCGGATGATCCAGATCAGTCCGGTCCACGCGCACAGTGCGCCTGTCCACCGTGGGCCTGGCTCATCGTGGACTAAAGCCCATTTTCTGTTTAAATAAAATTTCAGAAATTGATTTAAACTTTAAAAATTCATAACTTGCTCATTTTAAGTCCAAACTTCACCATTCAAATTTTGTTAAATTCAGTATATTATTCTCTACACATTAATGACATAAAAATAGTATGTTACTGTTACCCAAAATCTTCTTAATAAATAAATGAATAAAAACCCCTTAGGGTTAAAACTATTAAATCAGAAAATAAATTAGGAAAACCTTAAAATATAGGTTTACTGTTCTTCACCAAAAACTTCAGAATATTAAAACCTTATTACACATAATAAAACCCACAAATATGTATGTTTATTATTTGGTGGATTTTTATCTGTTTATTGAATGTATTGTTTATTTTTCCGTATCGAGAAGACTATGAGTTCGTCGAGGAGCTGGAATTCTACCCCGAGGTTCCTCCATCACCATTTGCTGATCAAGGCAAGTCATCGACCACCCCTGTGGAAACAGTTGATCATTATTGAGCCCATGTTTTAATAAATTATCGCTAAACTTATAGGTTAATATTGCATTAGTCAAATATCAAGCCTTACACTTATATTTATTAGATTCCCGTCCTTTTGTGCAAACCCAAGTCATGCTTATTGAGCCTTAACTCCTTGTCACTCTACAATAAAATTAGTAGCTAGTGCCCAATGTACTGGCACAACTGCTATAGGGTAAAAGAATGAGTCGTAGATAGCTGGATTCTGAATTATAATTTTTCCCCGTTATTCTCGTCTCTGGACTCTGTTGGAGTTGGCTAATTTATAAGTATGGTGGGTTCCGGGTGCAAGCTCGGGCATTGGTTTGTCGCACCCAGGGCACTATAAGGACCGGCCTACGGGATCTGTTGCAAAGCACTTCCGTACCAACCACAAGTCTAATGGGTAAGTCCTAACTGGAAGTATGGAATACTCTGACTCGATGCACCATAGTGGAGGGGGCAAGGGGCAAGCCTGCGGGCGACTTGTACCGACGAGGCTCAAGAGGGGGTATGGTAGGGCTCCGACGCGTCGGGACACCATATGAAACCTATAAGAGGGTGCTGTTGAGTCGAGGAGGACCATATGGAAGGTTTTGGCACGAGTTCCCGTGAAATGGGTCATCTCGTTACACTTTGGTGTAGGTGATGAGTGCGTGCCTTGTGGGTACAGTGGTACATCTCTGATCAGAGTAATTTAATTTTTTCGAAAAGCCGAGCCCACGATCAAGGGCGGGTTGTGTGACTACTCGCAGTTAGTTTACAATTGTTTGAATGGTTGAGTTATTCATGGCATGTAAGGACTGTTGAGCGAGGTGGGGCTGAATGTACCCCTCGAGTTAGAAGATAATGATGCATACACATGCTTACATTTCAGTACTAATAAATTGATCACATTTAATGCTTTACGATTATGCTTCTTCCGCAAAATTAGCCACTATCTCCTTGTTATTATCTTGCATTATATTTGCATTCGGTGGCTTGCTGAGTACCCCTACACTCACCCCGTGACTTACACCATCAGAGCCCGTCTACTACGAGGAGGATGTAGGTCTGGAGTAGCGACCCAGTCAAGGCGAGACTGGAAGGAGGCGTTCATCTAGGACCCTTATTTTATTAGTTTCTCTTCACCTTTATTCACTTTTTGTATTAATGCGGTCTACGAACCGTGAATGATTGCCCATATTGTACGTGGTCGCATGATGAACGTCTTGTTTTATTGATTTTCTATGGTATTTCAATAAAGTCTTGATTTATTAAATCGGGGCGCGACAAGATGGTATCAGAGCCGACTTGACTGTAGGAAGCCAAACAGACCTGACCTTAGGATTTATATTAACCATAATTTCTTACAAAATTACTTAACTTCTCATCTTCCGAGATTTTTCACAAAATTTTCTCTCTTTGTAGATGCCGGTCCATACCATGAGCGGGACTCTTCGTGACGAGGCGGATTCATCGGAGCGCTTCGCGTGCTCGTCGACTTCTTGGGATTTCCCCAAGAGCACGTGTTCCACGGGATCTTTTCCCGATGCGAGCGAGAGCTACTGCGAGGTACACGGTTGTTATCTGCCCTCCTCAAGCAGCCACCCTAGGAGGACATTCCTTCGTGGTGGCCAGCCCAGCGCGCCGCTCTCCAGGCCTCGCCGAGCTTGACTGGTCTACGACCTGCCACCCTCGTGACACATCTACGCTTCATGCCATGCGCACACCCGGGAGTCACCGCCGCATCTACATCAGCTCCCTCACGCAGAGCAACTCCGCATCGCCTGCACCATGAGACTTCTGGAGGCCATGGACAAACCTCCACACGAGGCCGTTCCTTGACGCAGCAGCCAGCATGACACCATCGAATTCTACGCCACTACCTAGGAGAACCTGAACCGTGAGAATGCTGAGCTCCATCGACAGGTTCAGCAGACCCCCATGTTGACCCTCGAGGTGGAGGAATTGAGGCGTCAGAATGAGCTCCTACGCCAAGGCGCCATGGTCAACACCCAGCTCCATCAGCAGCTCAAAGAACTGAAGAAGGCTATGAGGAGATCGCACCCCTTCGCCCCGCAAGCAGAAATCGCTTTGGATCCCCATTGTGAGACCCAAGAGGATTTCATGCAGTGCTCCACCGCCGGACCTTCCAGCTCCACGACCCGACCGTCTCCCACGAGCTCGTGATCGAGCCATCCCTAGAGCTACCCTAGACGTAGTATTTACGATTGATTGTTTCCTTATTGTTTTGCATTGTTTCATCACTCATGTCAAATAAGGCATGAGTGAAAAACTAAATAAATGTAATCGCAAGAAGACCCTTTTTGAAATAAAGCTTAGCATTGTTCCCCTATGAAGATGTTGTTATTTCGAAATCTCAGGATGTCGAACAACCAAGGCTCCGACGCTCCTCAGAATGGAGGAGATAACGGGAACTTGCCTCAGTGGGGAGCAATGGGCAAAGGCAAGCCCCGGTTGCCAATCACCCCACTATGGCCGAGATGATGGCCACACAAAACCAACTGGTATCTGCCCTTTTGAACCAGATGCAACAATAGCAGCAGCAGATGCAAGAGCAGCAGGCTCACTTCTTCCGTCTCCACCAACAGCCCGAGCTGCCATGCCCCGCCACTCCAGCTCCCGCTCCTGCCTCCCAACTCTCGGAATTCCTCCGAGTCCGCCCACCGACTTTCTCAAGCACCACCAACCCATGGAGGGGGGATTGGTTAAGGACTATCGAGAAGAAACTCGACCTCCTGACCTGCACGAGCAGGAGAGGGTGGCCTTCGCCACCCACCAGCTCCAGGGCCCCCGCAGAATGGTGGGACAATCTACGTGAGCCTTGCGAGGGACAGTCCATACTTGGGAGGAGTTCTCGGTACCTTCCGTGCCGCTCACATCCCCGACGGCATCATAGCACAGAAGCAGCAGGAGTTTCGAGACCTGCAGCAGGGAAGCAGATCCGTAACAGAGTATTTACACGAGTTCAACAGGCTAGCCAGGTATGCACCTGAGGAGGTCCGTTCAAATGCGGCCAGACAAGCCAAGTTCCTTCGGGGACTGAAGGATGAGTTGTCCCTTCAACTCATCTCCGGAGATTTCGCCAACTTCGAAAAGTTGGTAATAAAGCTATCATTCATGAGACCCAGCAGAATAAGGTCGACCTGAAGAAGAAGAGGTGATTGCCTTCAGGCAAAACCAGGGCATGACCCAGAGACCCCGCTTCACCCCTCCTCCACCGGCACCACAGTACCACCCCCACCCGGTATATCGTCCGGCACCACCCGCCACCAACACCAGAGCAGGACAGTCTGCCCCGCTCCCGCCGCACCAGCGCCCAGCAGACCCCGCCCTGGCCAAGAAGGCGGAGATTCTACGCGACAGGCACGGAAGCCCGTGGTATGCTTAAACTGTCGCCAGGAGGGGCATACTCTCCCAGCCTCTCATCCTAAGCGTACACAAGGCGTCGCATCGAACCCCGCCGTCCGCGCCGGGTCAACCACGTCACGGCCGAAGACGCCCAGGCGCCGGAAATTGTCTGGGTAAGTGTATGGTACATTCAGCACTTGCAGTGGTTTATTTGACACCGGAGCTACGCAATCCTTCATATCAACTGCTTTTGTGGAAAGAAATGCCCTGGACATAAGTGAATACCCAGACTTGTATTAATAGCCACCTGGGCAAACAAACCCTCGCCTATTCCTATAGCCAAAGGGTATGGGTAGATATCCAAGGCACAATATTCTGGGCTGACCCCATCTCATAGAATGCCAATGTTTGGATCTCTTCTAGGGATGGATTGGTTGAATAAACACCAGGAGTAATAAAATGTGCTCAGAGAAAAGTAACGGTGATCATGAAGAAGGGACTCCCGTCACATTCCAGATGCCAAGTATGAAGTCCGGAAGACTAAGACTGCATCGATTACCTTGGAGGAAATACCAGTAGTCAATGAGTACTCAGACGTATTCCTAGAGGATTTACCGGGATGCCTCCTAAGAGGGACATCGAGTTCAGGATTGATGGTACCGGGACCACCCTATTTACAAGAGGACCATACGGAGGCCGCTAATGAGTTAGCCGAGATGAGCAGCAATTGGCGGATCCGAGAGGAAAGGCTACATCAGACTAGTACATCGCCATGGGGTGCCCCATCATCTTTGTCGAGAGAAAGAGACAAGGCTAAGCGTATTGTGTGGATTACCGCGCTTTGAATGAAGTGACCATCAAAAACAAGTACCGTGCCTGGATCGATGATCTCTTTGACCAGCTGGAGGGGAGCTCGGTATTCTCAAAGATCGACCTGCGGTCTGGTTATCATTAGTTAAGTATTCGAGAAGAGGATATACCGAAGACGGCCTTTACCACTGTTATGGATTATATGAGTGTACTATATGTCATTCGGATTGACCAACGCCCCTGCATTCTTCATGAATATGAAACAACGGTATTTATGGAGTATTTGGACAAATTAATCGTGGTCTTTATAGACGACATCCTCATTTATTCCAAGGACAGAAAGAGCACGAGACTCACCTCCGATAACCTTAGGGAAGCTAAGGGAACACCGATTATATGCCACAGTACAACAAGTGCAAGTTTTGGACGGCGGAAGTGAAGTTCCTTGGACACATTATCTCCGCACAAGGCATTGCAGTAGATCCTGCCACCGTAGAAGCAGTTACAGATTGGTTGCCACCCACAAACATATCTGAGATACGAAGTTTCTGGGTTTGGCCGGATATTACCGGAGTTCATCGAAATTTTTAAGATAGTCAAGCCAATGACCAAGTTGTTACAGAAGGGGAGAGAAGTTTGAATGGACCCCGAATGCGAGGAAGTTTCTCACCCTCAGACTCGGCTGGTGTCAGCACCCATACTGACCCTACCAGATATCCGGAAGACTTCCATGTCTATTGTGACGCATCTCGCCAAGGATTAGGATGTGTTCTTATGCAGATGGAAAGGTTATCTCTTATGCCTCTCGTCAGTTGAGACCCATGAGTTGAACTACCGACCCACGATTTGGATTAGCCGCTGTAGTGCACGCCCTTAAGATATGGAGGCATTATTTGGTCGGAAATCACTGCGAAATCTTTACGGATCACAAGAGTCTGAAGTACATCTTCACACAGCCATACCTCAACCTAGGCAAAGACGATGGTTGGAATTAATAAAG
Organism: Zizania palustris; assembly: GCA_019279435.1. NCBI lineage: Eukaryota > Viridiplantae > Streptophyta > Magnoliopsida > Poales > Poaceae > Zizania > Zizania palustris. Next base: position 33,233,350 of record JAAALK010000286.1, read on the forward strand.
GACTATGACTTAGGTACCACTACCACCCCGAAAAAAGCAAATGTGGTAGCCGATGCATAAGCCACAAGGGATATGCACAACCATTATGATCAGGATCACATGCCTTCTTATGTAAAGAGATGGAAAGTTGAATCTCGGGTGACCACCGGAGCATACCTAGCCACTCTAGAGACTCAACCCGTCTTGTTCAAACAAATCCGAGAAGCTCAGTCAGAAGACCCGGATATAGCAGCCATTAGGAAGAACATGAGGCAAGGAAAAGCCCAGGATTTTCAGAGGACGCGAATGGCACCATTGGTTCGGAAACCCAAATTAGTGTGCCGGATAAGCCGGGATAAAGACCTTATCGAGAGAAGCCCATGAAACTTTATATCCATTATCCCGGAAGTACCAAAATGTCCAAGCAGAAGGAACGTTAGGGGGGTTAGATGAAGAGGGAGATTGCTCTAGTTCGTCGCAGAATGTGACACTGTAGAAGAGTAAAAGCTGAGCATCAGAGACCTGCAGAACTGTTGCAGCTACTTAAAGTGCCTGATGGAAGTGGGAAGAGATTGGATGGATTCATCACCGGACTCCAAAGACCCAACTAGGATATGATTATTTGGGGATTATTGACCGATCACGAAAGTAGCACATTCATAGCCGTCAAGACGACCCTTTAGGGCCCTAAGCTTGCGAACTATACAGGCCCACAGCGGTGTCTTCATGGAGTGCCCACAGAAGATAGTGTCCGTAGAGGAAGTCAATTCACATCTCG
>JAAALK010000286.1:33235106-33363370 GCA_019279435.1 Zizania palustris
CCAGGGGAGCGGGGAGCTCCGTCACGGTGGCTGCGAAGGGGGTCCGGTCGGTCCTCGGTCGAGGTGCGCCAGGTGAAGGCAGAGAGGCGGGCATGGCTCCGGGGAAGTACTCCGACAAAGTCCTCGGAGGTGAAGCATTCGAAGGTACTCCAGTGGAGTGACTTCGGAGAGTTGGGTGGATCAAGTCCTCTGCGGAGGCAAGGAGTTCGAAGTGTGCTCCGGAGGGAACATTCGAAGGTGCTCGACGAAGGTCTCAGAAGTCGAGGTGCATCGAAGGAATGGTCGGGTGAGGCTCGTCGAGGAGTGTGCTCGGGGAGAGCACTGCGACGAAGGGCTCATGGAATGCTTCGTGCGGAGGGCCTTGGACGAAGAGGACTTCGAAGGGTGGTACTCCGAAGGTGGGGGTTCGGAGTGTGAAAGGCTTCGGAGCAAGGCTTGCCCCGGAGTGTGGTTGTCTTGTGGTGCTTCGGCCTGAATGGCTTCGGTACACGGACGACGGAGTTCGAGCTAGGTGGAAGCTGCGAAGCCGTGGTGGTATACTCTGGAGGTGTTGGTTCGAAGGCCCAGGGCTTTGACGGCTTCGGCTCAAAACCGTCAATGTATCGGAGACTGACTTCGGTGAAGCGAAGGCCATCTGGCTCAAGGCCTCGTCACCGAAGCTACCGCACCCCTCGCGTGCGAAGGGGAGCTTCGGAAAGGTCAAAGGCTGCAAGTCTGACAGTGTCTGCTCTGCAAAAAGCTGGCGCTGTCCCATCTGCAAAGGCTGACAGAGAAGCCTCAAATAAAGTTGACTACCTTTTGTACCCCTCAGTTCTGTAGAGACAAAACCAATGTAAACCCTAGGGGTAAAGTAGTCAATTCCTTTGGGTGAACTGTGGCTATAAATATGGGGGCTCGGTAGGTAACATTTAACACGGTGAGCATTTACTGTTGAGCTCCTGTAGCCACACACTTCGTTGTATTCATCCAGAGTTCAATTTTATTGTGTTCCTTGTTCAAGCGGCGAAGCCCTGCTTCTGTGTGCTTTTTGCTTGAGCTCGCTTTACATACCTCGCTAGTTGTAGTGCGCCGAAGCCTGTCTAGGCGAAGGGTGTCTTTGTGCGAAGTGTGTTTTTCAGTGTGCTGTCGCTCTGTGTACAGGAGGCGAGACCTCGCTGCTTACTAGCGAAGCCCTGATCGAAGCCCGTTTGCTTCTTGTGTCGAAGCCCCTAGCGAAGTCTATTAGTGTGCGTTTAGACCTTCGTGTACGAAGCCCAGCACCAGTTGCTGCTGCCAAGTACTTGGTCGAAGTCCTCAGTGTGGTGTCCACTCTTGCGAAGGGTGAAGTGCGAAGCCTGCTCGAAGCACCCTGTGTGCGGAGCCTGCACTGACTTAGCAGAGTAGATTTTCGAGGGTTGTTAGTGGAGCGAAGTCTTCTTGGCTTCGAACTTTTGCTCCTGCGAAGGCTGTGTTCGGAGTTGTCAAAGGCACCTCCGAACCAGACCTCCGAAGATAGTGTTCGAAGCCTGTTCCGCAGAAGACAGAACAGAAACCGAAGGCTAGTTTTTTTTGCCCGAAATTTTTAAAAGCTCCATTCACCCCCTCTGGTCGCCGTTTCCGGTCCAACAATTGTTATCAGAGCGGTTAAGATCACCAGTTGACCTTAACCAGTTTTGTGATCTATTGGTGACATGGATAGAGGTAGTAAAATTCCTCTGTTCGATGGGACTGATTTTTGCATACTGGAAGGTGCGCATGGAGGCTTACTTGTTAAGCCAAGGAAATGCAATTTGGGAGATTGTGGACTCACAATACTCCATCCCTGAGACTCGCACCTCTCAAACAAAGAAGGATCAGTATAATGCCAACTCCAAGGCTAGGAATATACTGTTCATTTGTTTGAGCCGGAGGTGAGTTTGATAGGGTGCAGCACCTTAGGACTGCTAGGGAAATTTGGACAACGCTCACTATTTTTCATGAGGGCTCTACACAGATCAAGGCCAGGCGCCAAAGCACGTACAATCAACAGTATCAGCTATTTGTGCAGGCACCTGGTGAATCTATAGATGCAATGTTTTCACGCTTTGATGCGATAGTGAGTAACTTGCGATCCAACGGGACGCTTGCTTACAATGATCATGATAGGGCTATCAAGCTTCTCTATGCTCTTGACCGTAGCATATGGGAAGTGAAGATATCCAGCATTGAGGAGTCTGCAGGTTATGACACATTGACCTGTGATGAGCTCTTCAGCAAGCTGAAGTCCACAGAGATTGCCAAGGCATCTCTTGCGGTGCACAGAAGCTCTTTGCCACAGCCATTGGCATTGGTTTCTAGCACTAGCCGTGGCACCACTGCAGAACCAAGCACATCTGGCACTTGTGTTTTTGCAGATGGTTTGCTTTGTCCTCCTTGGTCTCCGTCACAAAGGAGCGGTGGACACTCTAGATGATGATGAGCTTGCTCTCATTGCCCGGAGGTTCACCCGTTTTCCACCATGAGAGACGGGATCAGAGGAGAAGTGGTTTTAGTGGTTGCTTTGAATGCGGTGACACTTCTCACATCAAGGCCAATTGCCCAAAACTCAAAAAGAGAGATGAGAGTGAGCGCCCTAAATACCACAAGAAGGAGAGGAAACCCTTCGTCAAGGGCAAGCGCGGCAAAATGGCTAAGAAAGTAGCCAAAGCCGCTTCCAGAGCTTTTGTTGCTGCTCTCAGCGACATCGACACTTCCTCAACTGAGGAGTCGAGCTCTGAGGAGGAGGAGTCCCCAAGGAAGGAGGACAAGAAGGACAAGAAGGGACGAGATTTCACCGGCCTTTGCTTCATGGCCGACAGTGATCACAGTGGCGATGAGCTTGACTCATCTGAGGTAACTCTATCATCTGACCAGCTATTGATTAAATTAGATGAGCTGAATGAAGTAGTTCTTGGTCAGGATAGATTACTTGTGCAAGCCGCTAGAGAAAGAAAAGACCTTAGACTTAGGCTAGAATTCTGTTTCTACTGAATATGCCATGCTTAAGTCTAAAGTTAATGATGCTGAATGTGATTCTTGTGCCACTGTCATGGGTGAGCTTGCTCAGTTGCGTTTGTTCATGCTCAAACTCTATCTGAGCTTGAGACTGCACAGAGGCAGCTTTTGGAGGTGGATTCTAGACCTCATGATATTATTGAATGCATGAACTGTTTTTTATTACGCGAGAGCATTAATTTACGTGATAAACATGTTCATGATTTAGAGTCTAGACTGGAGAGGGCCGGTAGTTCTAAGGATGTGCAGCCTGTGTGTGACACTTGCATTACCCTTAAGGACCAGTTAGGCACTGTTAGAGAGCGAGCTGAGAACCTTATGACTGAAAATGAATACCTTCTTTCCGTGGTTAATAAATGCACTGAGGGAAAGGGTAGGATGGATTTGCTCTTGGCCAAGACCAAGTGTGTGCTGATAGAGCAGGGGTAGCTCTAGGTTTGGGTTTTGAGAGGATACCTTCAGACAGTAGAACCAAAACTGTTTTTACCTCTCCCACTACCCTAGAGAAAGAGAGAGCTCTGTTAGACACCCCATCAGCCAAAAAGCATACCCGACCACCAAAGATACCACACCTCCTGCCAAGAAAATCCCTCCCAAGAAAAACCACTCAGCAGAAGCCCAAGGAGCCTGTGAGAGTTGCTCCTGTGACCCATGAGAGTGCCCCTAGGAGAGTGTTTCACTGTTCTTACTGTCAGCGGGCGGGTCATTTGGTTGGGTTCTGTTTTCGTCGCATCAAGGATGAGCGACGCTCTCAGGCGATGAGTTACCAGGACATGCATTACCCATCTTTAGGTATGCATGAGTCTGAGTGTTACTATCGTCCTGTTTTCGAGGCTCCTCGTGCTTCTCGGAGAGGTTTTGCTCCTCGAGGTGTTCACCATGTTCCATATGGTGTTAGACCTCGGGCAAGTAGCTTTGTACCTCATCAGAGCAAGAGACCTCGACATGTTGTTCGATCACAACATGTAGGTAGACCTCACACTTTGCATCATTTCGATTTTCCTGTGCGTAGACCGTCTACTTTTGCTGCGCCTACTACTCGTGTCACTCAGTGCTGGATGCCTCGTCATTATTTCACTCACCCCAGCACTGAGCGATCGAGATATTCTTATCATGTGTAGGCGACAGATCGAGGCTTGGAGGGCACATGGATCATGGACTCCGGTTGTTCGCGCCACATGACCGAAGATGCAGCTTGGTTCTCCAGCCTCACCACAACCAAGCAAAGGGAACATATCACCTTCGGAAACAATCGAAGGAGTAGAGTGAAAGGTAAAGGTGTGGTAAGAATTAATTCGAACTTCACTCTCAAAGATGTTGCTTTGGTTGAAAACCTGGGATACAATTTGCTGTCTGTATCTCAGTTGCTTGATGAGGGCTTCGAAGTGCGATTTCATCGCGATACTTCGCAAGTACTCAATTCTGATGGCATTGTGGTGTGTAAGATCTTTAGAGTTGGGAGAGTTTTTGGAGCTGACTTTTCTGAGTCGTCTGGATCTTCTCATTGTCTTGTTGCACATTCGACTTCTGAGCTTTGGAAGTGGCATAGGAGACTAGGGCATATGAGCTTTGAGTTGCTCGCTCGTCTGAGCGCCCTAGGTCTGATCCGAGGATTGCCCAAGCTCATGTTTGAGAAGAATTTAGTTTGCGCTCCGTGTCGACATAGAAAAATGATTGCTGCTTCGCATTCGCCAGTCACCACAGTGATGACTGAACAACCCGAAGAACTTCTCCACATGGACACTGTAGGTCCTTCTCGGGTTAGTTCTTTAGGCGGCAAGTGGTATGTATTAGTTATTGTCGACGATTTCTCTCGCTACTCTTGGGTCTTCTTTCTTGCCAGCAAGGATGAAGTGTTTTCACACTTTCGGAGCTTGGCTTTGAGACTTTTTATTGAACTCCTTGGTGCATTGAAATTCATTCGAAGTGATAATGGCACTGAGTTCAAAAATAGTCTCTTTGTTGACTTTTGCATGGAGCATGACATAGAACATCAATTCTCTGCTCCGCGGGTTCCTCAACAGAACGGTGTTGTTGAGAGGAAAAACCGCACTTTGGTTGAGATGGCTAGGACGATGCTTGATGAGCATAGGACTCCTAGAAAATTCTGGGCTGAGGCCATGAACACTGCTTGTTACATCTCAAACCGAATCTTCTTGCGCTCAATTTTAAACTTGACATCTTATGAGCTACGTTTTGGGAGACAGCCCAAGGTTACTCATCTTCGAGTTTTTGGCTGTCGCTGCTTCATCCTAAAACGTGGAAATTTGGATAAATTTGAGTCGCGATCTTCTGATGGGATCTTTTTGGGTTACACTACACATGGTCATTCTTATCGTGTTTATAACTTGGAAACTAACACTGTCATCGAGTCATGTGATGTGACTTTTGATGAATCAACCCCCTCTGTTAGTTCTGCTTTTGAACAAGCAAATGAACACGACATGGAACAGACCTTATTCGAAGAAGAAGATCCCGGAGAATTCGAGGATGAACCCCTACTCCCCTCGACATCAACCCCCGAAGCTGACCCCGCTTCAACTACTTCGGCACGAGGTCCCGAAGCGACTACCTCAACATCGGTCATCTTGGACCACTCCAACACACAAGTTGAGGGGGAGACTGCATCTCGCCGCGAGGCTCCACATCATGTTCAAAGGATGCACCCTCCCGAGCAGATCATTGGTGAGCTTGATCAAAGGGTAACACGTTCTCATGCTCATTTCATTGATTCAGCTTTTGTTGCTTCTTTCGAGCCCTTAGATGTTAGTCATGCACTTTCTGATTCTAGTTGGATCAATGCCATGCATGAAGAGCTTGAAAATTTTGAGAGAAACCAAGTCTGGTCATTAGTTGATCCTCCACCAAATGTTCATTTCATAGGAACAAAATGGATTTTCAAAAACAAACAAGGGGAGGATGGGACTATAGTTAGAAACAAGGCTAGACTTGTAGCTCAGGGCTTTTCTCAACTAGAAGGGATTGATTTTACTGAACTTTTGCACATGTTGCTCGCCTTGATGCCATTAGGATTTTGCTTGCCTTTGCAACATCCCGGGGATTCAAACTCTATCAAATGGATGTCAAAAGTGCTTTTCTTAATGGCTTCATAGGTGAAGATGTTTATGTAAAACAACCCCCTGGTTTTGAAAACCCCAAGTACCCACATAAAGTCCTTAAACTTCATAAGGCTCTTTATGGACTCAAGCAGGCCCCTCGGGCATGGTATGATAGACTTAAGTCTTTTCTGCTTGAGCGAGGGTATTTGATGGGCTCTGTTGATAAAACACTGTTTACTCTCAAGCATGGCAAAGATTTCCTCCTAGTTCAGATTTATGTGGATGATATCATCTTTGGTGGCTCTTCTCATGCTTTGGTTGCCGAGTTTGCAGATACCATGAGCAGGGAATTTGAAATGTCGATGATGGGTGAACTCACCTTTTTCCTTGGTTTGCAAATCAAGCAAAGCAAACAAGGTACTTTCGCCCACCAGACAAAGTACACCAAGGACCTGCTCAAGAAGTTCGACATGTCCGATGCGAAGCCCCTCGCCACTCCAATGGCTACATCTGTAGCATTGGACCCTGACGAAGATGGAGAAGCCGTAGATCAGAAGGAGTTCCGAAGCATGATCGGCTCCCTCCTCTACTTGACTGCTACGAGACCGGATATACACTTCGCCGTGTGTCTGTGCGCTCGTTTTCAGGCTTCACCATGAGCTTCGCACCGCCAAGCGGTAAAGCGCATCTTAAGGTATCTCAAACACACTCTTGAATTTGGCATATGGTATTCAACGTCTTCATCTTTATGTCTTCGAGGTTATTCCGATGCAGATTTTGCTGGGTGTAGGATTGATAGGAAGAGTACCTCTGGTACGTGTCATTTTCTGGGTACTTCTCTGGTTTGTTGGTCTTCCCGCAAACAGTCTAGTGTTGCACAATCAACGGCTGAGGCCGAATATGTTGCTGCAGCTAGCTGTTGCTCTCAGATTTTGTGGATGGTTTCCACTTTGCGGGATTTCGGGTTAGATTATAAGAGTGTTCCACTTTTCTGTGATAACACTAGCGCTATTTGTATTGCAAACAACCCGGTTCAGCACTCCAGAACCAAACACATTGATGTGAGATATCATTTTCTCAGAGATCACAATGAGAAGGGTGATATTGAACTTCAATATGTTGATACCCAACACCAGCTTGCCGACATTTTCACAAAACCCCTCGATGCCTCTCGATTTGCATACTTGCGTGGGGAACTTGGCATTTGTCACCCTTACGACATTTTGTGAGGGGGAGCAGATTTAGATGGATGTGCATTTGCTAATTGTGTTGAAATTGCATTTACATCTTTTGCACTTATATGCCTGATTATAATCCATGACATCATGACAGCTCAGCTCTTTTAATTTATCTGAAACATTCATGTGCATGATGTTTTCTTTTCAAAATCAAATCGTGCTCACTGCTTAGTCTTGAATCTAGCATGTTTAGGCAGGACTGCTTTTAGCTATCTTTTATCTGCTTGATAGCAAGACACTGTTCATTGGATGCTAAAAATTGCAACTTGAAAAATTGTTCTACATTTTCATGGATATTCATAAAGTGCCCAACAATTGGTTCACTTAGTCAAAATCAAAAACTCCATGATTTGCATGCTTTAAGTGAAAAGATCCAGGTGGGTTTGTTTGTCGCACTACTCTATTCTAGACTGCTTTCCATTGCACATTGGTCTGAACTGGAATAGTGTAGTGTATGCCAAAATCATTGCCTTAAGCTTCTTATGGTTTTCATGCCTAGGCTTGGCCTGATTGGAAAGTATAAGGTGGACAAATAAATAACCCCTGGCACTAAGAAAAGAACAACAAAATTCGTTGATCATCAAGTTTGCTTTCATGCTCCATTTGAACTGGACTTGTCTGTCTGGAGTAGAAATTGACTAGCTTTGCGCAGTCCTTGCTTTTACGTGTCTAGTTTCCTTGCCTAAGTGGTGATGTTTTATTTCAAAAATGATCAATCACATGCTTCATCATGCTTTTAGAGAATGTTAATTTGAGCTGAGCACATGATACTTGGTATTAAATTGGCATATTTTTGCTTTATATGTCTTTGCAATTCTGCTCATTTCCTCGCTATGCATCTTTTTCATGCTCCTTGATGCTTGCATTGCCAAAGGGGGAGAGACTTGCTACGTTCTCTGCCGCAAGGGGGTATAATTTCCAAAGGGGGAGAATATTTGACATAAAGGGGGAGAAGGTTCTTTATTGCAAAGGGGCTTTTACTCTTTTGAGAAAGGGGGAGGAAAATTCTTTTGTCAAGTGACATGATTGGCTCTTTTCTGAGTTTTTATGGTCACTTGTGTGCTGAAAGTTTTTATATTTTCTTGAACTTGAATTTGGTTGTCAATGCACTCATCAAGGGGGAGATTGAGAAACCAAGGGTTGGTTTCAGTATTTGTGATGAGTGATTGACAGGCTTTTAACATCTGTTCGAAGGGGTACCTCCGAAGGGGTTCGGAGGTTGTACCTCCGAAGGGTGTTCGGAGGCTAGACCTTCGAAGGGTGTTCGGAGGTGGTTTCACCGAAGGGTGTTCGGTGGTTGGTTGCTGCAGCTGTTGCAACGGAGTGTGCGTGTTGGAGGGGTCCGACAGTACACGATGACTGGGTTTGTACCGAAGGCTTCGGTACTTTGGGCGGTACACCGGAGTGTGTGCCGGAGGTTGCTAACCCGGAGAGGTCTCCGGAGTACTAGATACACTTGTTTGTTTGTCTGTGGTGCGCAGGGACTTCAGAGGCGACGGACGAACGTAGCAGGTGAACCTGGGTCAAGCGGGAGGCTTGATGCCAGGGGAGCGGGGAGCTCCGTCACGGTGGCTGCGAAGGGGGTCCGGGTCGGTCCTCGGGTCGAGGTGCGCCAGGTGAAGGCAGAGAGTGCGGAGCGTGGCTCCGGGTGAAGGTACTCTGAGACAAAGTCCTCGGAGGTGAAGCACTTCGAAGGTAATCCGGATGGAGTGAATTCGGAGTTGGGTGGATCAAGTCCTCTGCGGAGGCAAGGAGTTCGAAGTGTGCTCCGGAGGGAGACATTCGAAGGTGCTCGACGAAGGTCTCAGAAGTCGAGGCGCATCGAAGGCATGGTCCGGGTGAGGCTCGTCGAGGAGTGTGCTCGGGGAGAGACACTGCGACGAAGGGCTCATGGAATGCTTCGTGCGGAGGCCTTGGACGAAGGAGGGACTTCGAAGGGTGGTACTCCGAAGGTGGGGGTTCGGAGTGTGAAAGGCTTCGAAGCAAGGCTTGCTCCGGAGTGTGGTTGTCTTGTGGTGCTTCGGCCTGAATGGCTTCGGTACACGGACTGACGGAGTTTGAGCTAGGTGGAAGCTGCGAAGCCATGGTGGTCCACTCCGGAGGTGTTGGTGCGAAGGCCCAAGGGCTTTGACGGCTTCGGCTCAAAACCGTCACTGTATCGGAGACTGACTTTGGTGAAGTGAAGGCCATCTGGCTCAAGGCCTCTCACCGAAGCTACCGCACCCCTCGCGTGCGAAGGGGGGCTTCGGAAAGGTCAAAGGCTGCAAGTCTGACAGTGTCTGCTCTGCAAAAAGCTGGCGCTGTCCCATCTGCAAAGGCTGACAGAGAAGCCTCCAATAAAGTTGACTACCTTTGTACCCCTCAGTTCTGTAGAGACAAAACCAATGTAAACCCTAGGGGTAAAGTAGCCAATTCCTTTGGGTGAACTGTGGGCTATAAATATGGGGGCTCGGTAGGTAACATTTAACACGGTGAGCATTTACTGTTGAGCTCCTGTAGCCACACACTTCGTTGTATTCATCCAGAGTTCAATTTTATTGTGTTCCTTGTTCAAGCGGCGAAGCCCTGCTTCTGTGTGCTTTTTGCTTGAGCTCGCTTTACATACCTCGCTAGTTGTAGTGCGCCGAAGCCTGTCTAGGCGAAGGGTGTCTTTGTGCGAAGTGTGTTTTTCAGTGTGCTGTCGCTCTGTGTAACAGGAGGCGAGACCTCGCTGCTTACTAGCGAAGCCCTGATCGAAGCCCTTTTTGCTTCTTGTGTCGAAGCCCCTAGCGAAGTCTATTAGTGTGCGTTTAGACCTTCGTGTACGAAGCCCAGCACCAGTTGCTGCTGCCAAGTACTTGGTCGAAGTCCTCAGTGGGGTGTCCACTCTTGCGAAGGGTGAAGTGCGAAGCCTGCTCGAAGCACCCTGTGTGCGGAGCCTGCACTGACTTAGCAGAGTAGATTTTCGAGGGTTGTTAGTGGAGCGAAGTCTTCTTGGCTTCGAACTTTTGCTCCTGCGAAGGCTGTGTTCGGAGCTGTCAAAGCACCTCCGAACCAGACCTCCGAAGGTAGTGTTCGAAGCCTGTTCCGCAGGAGACAGAACTGAAACCGAAGGCTAGTTTTTTTTGCCCGAAATTTTAAAAGCTCCCATTCACCCCCCCTCTGGTCGCCGTTTCCGGTCAAACATTCCATGTCCGAGCTGCACTATTGTGGACTATAAATGATTTTCCAACATTAGGTTACCTAAGTGGATGGAGCGCAGGTGGTATATATGCCTGTCCTTCTTGTGGTCCAGCGACAAAATCATTTCACCTAAAGAAGGGTAAAAAGTCGTGTTGTATGGGTCACTGTCGATGGCTGCCAGGAAATCACAGATACCGAAGGCAAAGGATGCAGTTTGATGGCTCCATAGAGACTGAACTTGCACCTAAAACAATGAGTGTCAGCACTATTCTTAAAATGTTAGAAGGAGAGAGTTTGTAAAGGTGTGCATAACAAAGAAGGACAACAAGAAAGGCAAGAATAAGGAAGTGGCAGATGAATGTGCTAAGAAACACAAGCATAAAACAAAAGGACAAAATAATGAGTCAAATGTGAGTGTTAGTAAGGAGGTGAAGAATCCTAAATATTGGTTGAAAAAGAGGTCAGTGTTCTTTAATCTACCATATTGGGAACACAATAGATTAAGACACAATCTAGACGTGATGCACTTAGAGAAAAATGTGAGTGACAACTTTATCTCGACTTTGTTAGCTATTTGTCGTAAAACAAAGGATGACCTTAATGCACGACTAGATTTAGTTGAACTTAGAATTCGAGAGGATCTTCATCCTGTTGTACATAATGATGGAAAGCAGACGCTTCATGATGCACCTTTTACCATGTCTAGAGAGAAAAAGGAGATCCTTTGCTCAGTAATTAAAAACCTTGGGACCCTTGATGGATATGCATTCAACATATCTAGGTGTGTGAACATGAAAGATTGTACATTAAGTGGACTTAAGAGTCATGACAATCATGTTTTACTACATGACATTCTACCGGTGGTGCTCCGATCCTGTTACCCTAGCAAAGATGTCATGAGGATAGTTGTTGAACTATCTAATTTCTTCAAGATGTTGTGCTCCAAAGTGATAGATGTTGATGAGTTGGAAAAGCTTCAAGAGAGTATTGTGATGACACTATGTGATATGGAGAGAACTTTCCTGCCAACATTTTTTACTGTGAGCGTGCATTGATGGTGCATTTGGTAGAAGAAGTTAAACATGGTCATTGTCATTGTCAATAAGTCATTTTGACAACTTACACATGTCCATAACTGCATATTTGCATATAGGTATTTTGTTCGGCTAAAGGCACTTGTCAAGAATAGAGCTCACCCAGAAGGATCAATTGCTGAAGGATTGTAACACCCCAGAAATAAAAAGGAATTAAAATAAAAGGAAAATAATATTAAAAGACATTTCTGAATTTTTATCATTAAAGGAAATCCTAAAAGAGCCCTAATAAAGCCAAACAGGGAGAAATATTCAAAATATGGACTTGAAAATTTTATGAGATAAACTAGAGGCCAAAATATAATTTCAGGAATTTTTACAAATTTTTATCAACAGTGATTCAACCCTTAATTAAATATATGAAATTACTGGAATTATTTTAAATCAGAAAAGCATTTAAATCCTTAATGGGCCTCCACCCTGAAATCACCCTCAGCCCGGCCCAGTCCAACCACCAGTCACTGACCAGTGGGGCCAACCTGTCGGCGCCGCTCCCCCGCCTCTCTCGCCCGGCGCGCCCGTCTCGGTCCCACCCGCTAGCCTCACCAGCCCGGCCCTCTCCCTCTGACCGCTCAGCCCCGCCTGTCGGCGCTCTCTTTTCCGCCCGCCCACTAACAGGTGGAGCCCACCTGTCAGGTTCGTCTTCTCCATGGAAGGGGATCCCCCTTCCTTCTCCCCGGCGATCCCCTTTTGATTTCCTCGCCACCGGCTGCCGCTTTTGCTCGGATTACCCCAGATCGCCTTCCCCAAGCACCACCGCCCCCTTTCGATCTATAAGCCACGTGTTTTTAGCGATTATGGAAGCTTGACCGAAGCTTGGAAGCCCTCGCCGGAGCTCACGGGAACCCCTCGGTTCCTTGCCATCTAGACGCCGACACCCTCCTATTTATACCCCTCCGGCCACCGCTCACTGCCCACAACTCCTTAGCGCAAGCCATCGCTTTCCAGAGCCCCGCCGCGAAGCTTTCGGCCTTTGGCTCTGCTCCACCTCCGGCGAGCCCTCGCCATCGATCCTGGCCCCCATCGCCCTAGCCACCGCCACCGTCGGGTCCGCCGTCACCACGCCTCCAATGGCCGTGAGGACCGTCGGACCACCGTCGCCGTCAAGCTCCCGAAGGCCCCTCACCGTCTACCCTCGCCGCCGGTCACCTCCGGACCTCCTTCTTCGCCGTCGAAGGTACGGTCATGACCGCTCTCCCCTCCTCGTCCCATTTTTGCCGATAGCTAGGTCCCTAGGCGCTTGCCGCCGCCGTCGCCGTCGCACCCGAGGCCGCCGTCGCCGGAGACGAACGGGGTACGTGCCCCCTTACGTCGTGCCTTGCCGGATCGCGCCGCGACCGCACGATCGCGATCGGAGGGCTAGGATTAAATCCCTTCGGGATTTAATTTGGGCCCTCGGATCTGGTCAAAGGGGTATCGAGGCCTCTCGGCCATCGATCACCATTTAAAACCTCCGAGCGATCTCAGGCGTCCACGCGTACCTGTTCGCTCGGTTTTAATCGCAGCCGTCCATTTTCATTTAACCGTTCTGCCTCGCGCCTGGCTGCTTGATCTGGATCGGATGATCCAGATCAGTCCGGTCCACGCGCACAGTGCGCCTGTCCACCGTGGGCCTGGCTCATCGTGGACTAAAGCCCATTTTCTGTTTAAATAAAATTTCAGAAATTGATTTAAACTTTAAAAATTCATAACTTGCTCATTTTAAGTCCAAACTTCACCATTCAAATTTTGTTAAATTCAGTATATTATTCTCTACACATTAATGACATAAAAATAGTATGTTACTGTTACCCAAAATCTTCTTAATAAATAAATGAATAAAAACCCCTTAGGGTTAAAACTATTAAATCAGAAAATAAATTAGGAAAACCTTAAAATATAGGTTTACTGTTCTTCACCAAAAACTTCAGAATATTAAAACCTTATTACACATAATAAAACCCACAAATATGTATGTTTATTATTTGGTGGATTTTTATCTGTTTATTGAATGTATTGTTTATTTTTCCGTATCGAGAAGACTATGAGTTCGTCGAGGAGCTGGAATTCTACCCCGAGGTTCCTCCATCACCATTTGCTGATCAAGGCAAGTCATCGACCACCCCTGTGGAAACAGTTGATCATTATTGAGCCCATGTTTTAATAAATTATCGCTAAACTTATAGGTTAATATTGCATTAGTCAAATATCAAGCCTTACACTTATATTTATTAGATTCCCGTCCTTTTGTGCAAACCCAAGTCATGCTTATTGAGCCTTAACTCCTTGTCACTCTACAATAAAATTAGTAGCTAGTGCCCAATGTACTGGCACAACTGCTATAGGGTAAAAAGAATGAGTCGTAGATAGCTGGATTCTGAATTATAATTTTTCCCCGTTATTCTCGTCTCTGGACTCTGTTGGAGTTGGCTAATTTATAAGTATGGTGGGTTCCGGGTGCAAGCTCGGGCATTGGTTTGTCGCACCCAGGGCACTATAAGGACCGGCCTACGGGATCTGTTGCAAAGCACTTCCGTACCAACCACAAGTCTAATGGGTAAGTCCTAACTGGAAGTATGGAATACTCTGACTCGATGCACCATAGTGGAGGGGGCAAGGGGCAAGCCTGCGGGCGACTTGTACCGACGAGGCTCAAGAGGGGGTATGGTAGGGCTCCGACGCGTCGGGACACCATATGAAACCTATAAGAGGGTGCTGTTGAGTCGAGGAGGACCATATGGAAGGTTTTGGCACGAGTTCCCGTGAAATGGGTCATCTCGTTACACTTTGGTGTAGGTGATGAGTGCGTGCCTTGTGGGTACAGTGGTACATCTCTGATCAGAGTAATTTAATTTTTTCGAAAAGCCGAGCCCACGATCAAGGGCGGGTTGTGTGACTACTCGCAGTTAGTTTACAATTGTTTGAATGGTTGAGTTATTCATGGCATGTAAGGACTGTTGAGCGAGGTGGGGCTGAATGTACCCCTCGAGTTAGAAGATAATGATGCATACACATGCTTACATTTCAGTACTAATAAATTGATCACATTTAATGCTTACGATTATGCTTCTTCCGCAAAATTAGCCACTATCTCCCTTGTTATTATCTTGCATTATATTTGCATTCGGTGGCTTGCTGAGTACCCCTACACTCACCCCGTTGACTTACACCATCAGAGCCCGTCTACTACGAGGAGGATGTAGGTCTGGAGTAGCGACCCAGTCAAGGCGAGACTGGAAGGAGGCGTTCATCTAGGACCCTTATTTTATTAGTTTCTCTTCACCTTTATTCACTTTGTATTAATGCGGTCTACGAACCGTGAATGATTGCCCATATTGTACGTGGTCGCATGATGAACGTCTTGTTTTATTGATTTTCTATGGTATTTCAATAAAGTCTTGATTTATTAAATCGGGGCGCGACAAGATGGTATCAGAGCCGACTTGACTGTAGGAAGCCAAACAGACCTGACCTTAGGATTATATTAACCATAATTTCTTACAAAATTACTTAACTTCTCATCTTCCGAGATTTTTCACAAAATTTTCTCTCTTTTGTAGATGCCGGTCCATACCATGAGCGGGACTCTTCGTGACGAGGCCGGATTCATCCGAGAGCTTCGCGTGCTCGTCGACTTCTTGGGATTTCCCCAAGAGCCCGTGTTCCACGGGATCTTTCCCGATGCGAGCGAGAGCTACTGCGAGGTCACGGTTGTTATCTGCCCCTCCTCCACGCAGCCACCCTCGGAGGACCTTCCTTCGTGGTGGCCAGCCAGCGCGCCGCTCTCCAGGCCCTCGCCGAGCTTCGACTGGTCTACGACTGCCACCTCCGTGACACCATCTACCGCTTCATGCCCATGCGCACACCCGGGAGTCACCGCAGCATCTACATCAGCTCCCTCACGCAGAGCAACTCCGCCATCGCCTGCACCATGAGACTTCTGGAGGCCATGGACAACCTCCACACCGAGGCCGTTCTTGACGCAGACAGCCAGCATGACACCATCGACTTCTACCGCCATACCTCGGAGAACCTGAACCGTGAGAATGCTGAGCTCCATCGACAGGTTCAGCAGAACCCCCAGTTGACCCTCGAGGTGGAGGAATTGAGGCGTCAGAATGAGCTCCTACGCCAAGGCGCCATGGTCAACACCCAGCTCCATCAGCAGCTCAAAGAACTGAAGAAGGATATTGAGGAGATCGCACCCCTTCCGCCCCGCAAGCAGAAATCGCTTTGGATCCCCATTGTGAGACCCAAGAGGATTTCATGCAGTGCTCCACCCGCCGGACCTTCCAGCTCCACGACCCCGACCGTCTCCCACGAGCTCGTGATCGAGCCATCCCTAGAGCTACCATAGACGTAGTATTTACGATTGATTGTTTCCTTTATTTGTTTTGAATTGTTTCATCACTCATGTCAAATATAAGGCATGAGTGAAAAACTAAATAAATGTAATCGCAAGAAAGACCCTTTTTGAAATAAAGCTTAGCATTGTTCCCCCTATGAAGATGTTGTTATTTTCGAAATCTCAGGATGTCGAACAACCAAGGCTCCGACGCTCCTCAGAATGGAGGAGATAACGGGAACTTGCCTCAGTGGGGAGCAACTGGGCAAAGGCAAGCCCCGGTTGCCAATCACCCCACTATGGCCGAGATGATGGCCACACAAAACCAACTGGTATCTGCCCTTTTGAACCAGATGCAACAATAGCAGCAGCAGATGCAAGAGCAGCAGGCTCACTTCTTCCGTCTCCACCAACAGCCCGAGCTGCCATGCCCCGCCACTCCAGCTCCCGCTCCTGCCTCCCAACTCTCGGAATTCCTCCGAGTCCGCCCACCGACTTTCTCAAGCACCACCAACCCCATGGAGGCTGGGGATTGGTTAAGGACTATCGAGAAGAAACTCGACCTCCTGACCTGCACCGAGCAGGAGAGGGTGGCCTTCGCCACCCACCAGCTCCAGGGTCCCCCCGCAGAATGGTGGGACAATCTACGTGAGACCTTGCCCGAGGGACACGTCCATACTTGGGAGGAGTTCTCGGCTACCTTCCGTGCCGCTCACATCCCCGACGGCATCATAGCACAGAAGCAGCAGGAGTTTCGAGACCTGCAGCAGGGAAGCAGATCCGTAACAGAGTATTTACACGAGTTCAACAGGCTAGCCAGGTATGCACCTGAGGAGGTCCGTTCAAATGCGGCCAGACAAGCCAAGTTCCTTCGGGGACTGAAGGATGAGTTGTCCCTTCAACTCATCTCCGGAGATTTCGCCAACTTCGAAAAGTTGGTGAATAAAGCTATCATTCATGAGACCCAGCAGAATAAGGTCGACCTGAAGAAGAAGAGGATGATTGCCTTCAGGCAAAACCAGGGCATGACCCAGAGACCCCGCTTCACCCCTCCTCCACCGGCACCACAGTACCACCCCCACCCGGTATATCGTCCGGCACCACCCGCCACCAACACCAGAGCCGGACAGTCTCGCCCCGCTCCCGCCGCACCAGCCGCCCCAGCCGCCCTGGCCAAGAAGGCGGAGATTCTACGCGACAGGCACGGCAAGCCCGTGGTATGCTTAAACTGTCGCCAGGAGGGGCATTACTCTCACCAGTGCTCTCATCCTAAGCGTACACAAGGCGTCGCATCGAACCCCGCCGTCCGCGCTCGGGTCAACCACGTCACGGCCGAAGAAGCCCAGGCCGCCCCGGAAATTGTCATGGGTAAGTTTATGGTACATTCAGCACTTGCAGTGGTTTTATTTGACACCGGAGCTACGCACTCCTTCATATCAACTGCTTTTGTGGAAAGAAATGCCCTGGACATAAGTGAACTACCCAGACTTGTATTAATAGCCACCCTGGGCAAACAAACCCTCGCCTATTCCTATAGCCCAAGGGTATGGGTAGATATCCAAGGCACAATATTCTGGGCTGACCCCATCCTCATAGAATGCCAATGTTTGGATCTCATTCTAGGGATGGATTGGTTGAATAAACACCAAGGAGTAATAAAATGTGCTCAGAGAAAAGTAACGGTGATCAGTGAAGAAGGGACTCCCGTCACATTCCAGATGCCAAGTATGAAGTCCGGAAGACTAAGACTGCATCAGATTACCTTGGAGGAAATACCAGTAGTCAATGAGTACTCAGACGTATTCCTAGAGGATTTACCCGGGATGCCTCCTAAGAGGGACATCGAGTTCAGGATTGATTTGGTACCCGGGACCACCCCTATTTACAAGCGACCATACCGGATGGCCGCTAATGAGTTAGCCGAGATGAAGCAGCAATTGGAGGATCTCGAGAGGAAAGGCTACATCAGACTAAGTACATCGCCATGGGGTGCCCCCATCATCTTTGTCGAGAAGAAAGAAGACAAGGCTAAGCGTATGTGTGTGGATTACCGCGCTTTGAATGAAGTGACCATCAAAACAAGTACCCGTTGCCTCGGATCGATGATCTCTTTGACCAGCTGGAGGGAGCTACGGTATTCTCAAAGATCGACCTGCGGTCTGGTTATCATTAGTTAAGTATTCGAGAAGAGGATATACCGAAGACGGCCTTTACCACCTGTTATGGATTATATGAGTGTACTATTATGTCATTCGGATTGACCAACGCCCCTGCATTCTTCATGAATATGATGAACAAGGTATTTATGGAGTATTTGGACAAATTCATCGTGGTCTTTATAGACGACATCCTCATTTATTCCAAGGACCAGAAAGAGCACGAGACTCACCTCCGATTAACCTTAGGGAAGCTAAGGGAACACCGATTATATGCCAAGTACAACAAGTGCAAGTTTTGGACGGCGGAAGTGAAGTTCCTTGGACACATTATCTCCGCACAAGGCATTGCAGTAGATCCTGCCACCGTAGAAGCAGTTACAGATTGGTTGCCACCCACAAACATATCTGAGATACGAAGTTTTCTGGGTTTGGCCGGATATTACCGGAGATTCATCGAAAATTTTTCTAAGATAGTCAAGCCAATGACCAAGTTGTTACAGAAGGGAGAGAAGTTTGAATGGACCCCCGAATGCGAGGAAAGTTTCCTCACCCTCAAGACTCGGCTGGTGTCAGCACCCATACTGACCCTACCAGATATCCGGAAGGACTTCCATGTCTATTGTGACGCATCTCGCCAAGGATTAGGATGTGTTCTTATGCAAGATGGAAAGGTTATCTCTTATGCCTCTCGTCAGTTGAGACCCCATGAGTTGAACTACCCGACCCACGATTTGGAATTAGCCGCTGTAGTGCACGCCCTTAAGATATGGAGGCATTATTTGGTCGGAAATCACTGCGAAATCTTTACGGATCACAAGAGTCTGAAGTACATCTTCACACAGCCATACCTCAACCTCAGGCAAAGACGATGGTTGGAATTAATAAAGGACTATGACTTAGGTATCCACTACCACCCCGAAAAAGCAAATGTGGTAGCCGATGCATTAAGCCACAAGGGATATTGCACAACCATTATGATTCAGGATCACATGCCTTCATTATGTAAAGAGATGGAAAAGTTGAATCTCGGGTTGACCACCGGAGCATACCTAGCCACTCTAGAGACTCAACCCGTCTTGTTCAAACAAATCCGAGAAGCTCAGTCAGAAGACCCGGATATAGCAGCCATTAGGAAGAACATGAGGCAAGGAAAAGCCCCAGGATTTTCAGAGGACGAGAATGGCACCATCTGGTTCGGAACCCAAATATGTGTGCCGGATAAGCCGGAGATAAAGACCCTTATCCTGAGAGAAGCCCATGAAACTTTATACTCCATTCATCCCGGAAGTACCAAAATGTACCAAGACATGAAGGAACGTTATTGGTGGGTTAGCATGAAGAGGGAGATTGCTCAGTTCGTCGCAGAATGTGACACCTGTAGAAGAGTAAAAGCTGAGCATCAGAGACCTGCAGAACTGTTGCAGCTACTTAAAGTGCCTGAATGGAAGTGGGAAGAGATTGGTATGGATTTCATCACCGGACTTCCAAAGACCCAACTAGGATATGATTCTATTTGGGTGATTATTGACCGACTCACGAAAGTAGCACATTTCATAGCCGTCAAGACGACCTTTAGTGGCCCTAAGCTTGCCGAACTATACATGGCCCACATCGTGTGTCTTCATGGAGTGCCCAAGAAGATAGTGTCCGATAGAGGAAGTCAATTCACATCTCGTTTTGAAGAACCTTCAAGAAGAGATGGGAACAAGACTGAACTTTAGCACTACCTACCACCCACAGACAGATGGACAAACAGAAAGGGTAAATCAGATATTGGAGGATATGCTTCGGGCATGCGTCTTGGACTTTGTAGCAACTTGGGACAAGAGCTTACCGTACGCTGAGTTTTCGTACAACAACAACTATCAAGCCAGTCTTCAGATGTCTCCTTTTGAAGCCCTATATGGACGTAAGTGCAGAACGCCTCTACTTTGGGATCAAACCAGTGAATCTCAAGTATTCAGAACAGACATCCTTCAAGAAGCTGAAGAGAAGGTACGGATCATCAGAGACCGACTCAAGACAGCCCAATCACGACAGAAGAGCTACGCGGACAATCGACGCCGAGACCTAGCCTTTGAAGAAGGAGATCATGTCTACCTTCGAGTTACGCCTCTCCGTGGTACTCAACGGTTTAACATGAGAGGAAAGTTGGCCCCTCGATATGTTGGACCATTTCCCATTGTTCGACGCCAAGGCGAAGTTGCTTATCAGTTGGAACTACCGCCCTCATTGGCTGGAGTACATGACGTGTTTCACGTGTCCCAACTCAAGAAATGTCTCCGAGTCCCAACAGAGCAAGTGGACCTACAGCAGTTGGAGGTTCAAGAGGATCTGACCTATGTGGAGAAGCCCATCAAAATCTTGGAAGTCAAAGAAAGGATCACCAGGAGTCGGGTCATCCGCTTCTACAAAGTGCAGTGGAGCAATCATCCTGTAGAGGAAGCTACATGGGAGAAAGAAGATGAACTCAAGGCACAGCATCCTGAGCTTTTCGAGGAGTGAATCCGAATCTCGAGGATGAGATTCTCTGTAAGAGGGATAGGATTGTAACACCCCAGAAATAAAAAAGGAATTAAAATACAAGGAAAATAATATTAAAAGACATTTCTGAATTTTTATCATTAAAGGAAGTCCTAAAAGAGCCCTAATAAAGCCAAATAGGGAGAAATATTCAAAATCTGGACTTGAAAATTTTATGAGATAAACTAGAGGCCAAAATATAATTTCAGGAATTTTTACAAATTTTTATCAACAATGATTCAACCCTTAATTAAATATATGAAATTACTGGAATTATTTTAAATCAGAAAAGCATTTAAATCCTTAATGGGCCTCCACCCTGCAATCACCCTCAACCCGGCCCAGTCCAACCACCAGTCGCTGACCAGTGGGGCCAACCTGTCGGCGCCGCTCCCCGCCTCTCTCTCCCGCCGCGCCCGTCTCGGTCCCACCCGCCAGCCTCACCAGCCCGGCCCTCTCCCTCTGACCGCTCAGCCCCGCCTGTCGGCGCTCTCTTTTCTGCCCGCCCACTGACAGGTGGAGCCCACCTGTCAGGTTCGTCTTCTCCATGGAAGGGGATCCCCCTTCCTTCTCCTCGGTGATCCCCTTCTGATTTCCTCACCGCCGGCCACCGCTTTTGCTTGGATTACCCCGGATCGCCTTCCCCAAGCACCACCGCCCCCTTTCCATCTATAAGCCACGCGTTTTAGCGATTATGGAAGCTTGACCGAAGCTTGGAAGCCCTCGCCGGAGCTCACGGGAACCCCTCGGTTCCTTGCCATCTAGACGCCGGCACCCTCCTATTTATACCCCTCCGGCCACCGCTCACTGCCCACACCTCCTTAGCGCAAGCCATCACTTTCCAGAGCCCCGCCGCGAAGCTTTCGTCCTTTGGCTCTGCTCCACCTCCGGCGAGCCCTCGCCATCGATCCCGGCCCCCATCGCCCTAGCCATCGCCACCGTCGGGTCCGCCGTCGCCCGCCCATCCTCGGCCACACCTCCAACGGCCGTGAGGACCGTCGGACCACCGTCGCCGTCAAGCTCCCGAAGGCCCCTCACCGTCTACCCTCGCCGCCGGTCACCTCCGGACCTCCTTCTTCGCCATCGAAGGTACGGTCATGACTGCCCTCCCCTCCTCGTCCCATTTTTGCCGATAGCTAGGTCCCTAGGCACTCGCCACCGCCGTCGCCGTCGCACCCGAGGCCGCCGTCACCGGAGACGAAGGGGGTACACGCCCCCTTACGTCGTGCCGTGCCGGATCGCGCCGCGACCGCACGATCGCGATCGGAGGGCTAGGATTAAATCCCTTCGGGATTTAATCTAGGCCCTCGGATCTGTTCAAAGGGGTATTGAGGCCTCTCGGCCGTCGATCGCCATTTAAAAACTCTGAGCGATCTCAGGTGTCCACGCATACCCGTTCGCTCGGTTTTAATCGCAGCCGTCCATTTTCATTTAACCGTTCCGCCTCATGCCTAGCCACTTGATTTGGATCGGACGATCCAGATCGGTCCGGTCCACGCGCACAGTGCGCCTGTCCACCGTGGGCCTGGCTCACCGTGGACTAAAGCCCATTTTCTATTTAAATAAAATTTCAGAAATTGATTTAAACTTTGAAAATTCATAACTTGCTCATTTTAAGTCCAAACTTCACCATTCAAATTTTGTTAAATTCAGTATATTATTCTCTACACATTAATGCCATAAAAACAGTATGTTACTGTTACCCAAAATATTCTTAATAAATAAATGAATAAAAACCCCTTAGGGTTAAAACTATTAAAATCAGAAAATAAATTAGGAAAACCTTAAAATATAGGTTTACTGTTCTTCACCAAAAACTTCAGAATATTAAAACCTTATTACACATAATAAAACCCACAAATATGTATGTTTATTATTTGGTGGATTTTTATCTGTTTATTGAATGTATTGTTTATTTTTCCGTATCGAGAAGACTACGAGTTCGTCGAGGAGCCGGAATTCTACCCAGAGGTTCCTCCATCACCATTTGCTGATCAAGGCAAGTCATCGACCACCCCTGTGGAAACAATTGATCATTATTGAGCCCATGTTTTAATAAATTATCGCTAAACTCATAGGTTAATATTGCATTAGTCAAATATCAAGCCTTACACTTATATTTATTAGATCCCCGTCCTTGTGTGCAAACCCAAGCCATACTTATTGAGCCTTAACTCCTTGTCACTCTACAATAAAATTAGTAGCTAGTGCCCAATGTACCGGCACAACTGCTATAGGGTAAAAAGAATGAGTCGTAGATAGCTGGATTCTGAATTATAATTTTTCCCCGTTATTCTCGTCTCTGGACTCTGTTGGAGTTGGCTAATTTATAAGTATGGTGGGTTCCGAGTGCAAGCTCGGGCATTGGTTTGTCGCACCCGGGGCACTATAAGAACCGGTCTGCGGGATCTGTTGCAAAGCACTTTCGTACCAACCACAAGTCTAATGGTTAAGTCCTAACTGGAAGTATGGAATACTCCGACTCGATGCACCATAGTGGAGGGGGCAAGGGGCAAGCCTGCGGGCGACTTGTACCGACGAGGCTCAAGGGGGGGTATGGTGGGGCTGCGACGCGTCGGGACACCATATGAAACCTATAAGAGGGTGCTGTTGAGTCGAGGAGGACCATATGGAAGGTTTTGGCACGAGTTCCCGTGAAATGGGTCATCTCGTTACACTTTGGTGTAGGTGATGAGTGCGTGCCTTGTGGGTACAGTGGTACATCTCTAATCAGAGTAATTTAATCTTTTCGAAAAGCCGAGCCCATGGTCAAGGGTGGGTTGTGTAACTACTCGCAGTTAGTTTACAATTGTTTGAATGGTTGAGTTATTCATGGCATGTAAGGACTGTTGAGCGAGGTGGGGCTGACTGTACCCCTCGAGTTAGAAGATGATGATGCATACACATGCTTACATTTCAGTACTAATAAATTGATCACATTTAATGCTTTACAATTATGCTTCTTCCGCAAAATTAGCCACTATCTCCCTTGTTATTATCTTGCATTATATTTGCATTCGGTGGCTTGCTGAGTACCCCTGTACTCACCCCGTTGACTTACACCATCAGAGCCCGTCTACTACGAGGAGGATGCAGGTCTGGAGTAGCGACCCAGTCAAGGCGAGACTAGAAGGAGGCGTTCATCTAGGACCCTTATTTTATTAGTTTCTCTTCACCTTTATTCACTTTTGTATTAATGCGGTCTACGAACCATGAATGATTGCCTGTATTGTACGTGGTCGCATGATGAACGTCTTGTTTTATTGATTTTCTATGGAATTTCAATAAAGTCCTGATTTGTTAAATCGGGGCGCGACAAGGATATTGCATAGAGGAATGCTTGGACTTTTGTTCAAGATTTTTAGAAGGAACTACACGTCTTACTAGGCCATCTAGAAATCTTGAATCTTCTCATGAAAAAAGGCTTGTACTTGTTTGATAGTGTTGGTGAACTAATTGGAGAGTGTACTGTGGTCAACATTGATAAGCATATTCTTGTTCAGGCACATCGATATGTCTTGCGACATTTCGATGAACTTGAAGATTTGCGTAGGTTTGTTCTTATATTACTCCATGTTATGGTTATTTTTTAGTAACTTATTGATGACATGACACTGATCCAATTGTTGTAGAGAGTTCTTGGAAGAGGAGAAAAGCAAACTGGGGCCATCAACAAATTTGACATCTTGTTCCATTGAGAAGTTGACTGATGAACACTTTCCTGATTGGTTAGAGCAAAAGGTGTGTACATCTTAAATTGGTGCATTTTAGGCACACACCATTAATAGCTAAAATGGATATAATTAAATGTCTTTGTACAAACAGGTTATCCTAGGGGATGGAAAAAGAATCATGACAAAGGTTAGAGCATTGGCTGCAAAACCTAGCAGATTTGGTGTGAGATGCATTGGATTCACTATTAATGGTTTTAGGTTCCACACTATGAGCCGTGAGGCTGTACGCTTGACATAGAATAGTGGTATAATGAACATCGCACATGATGGTGTGAATTATTATGGTAGTCTGTCAGATATAATTGAATTGTCATATGCAGAGTACAAGGTAGTGCTTTTCAAAAGTGAATGATATGATGTTCATCATCAGGCTGGGTTACGAAAAGATGAATCTAGATTCACCCTCGTGAATTTTTCTCGAAAGATACACACATGACAAAAATTAGAGCATGATCCTTTTGTCTTCTCTTCACAAGTGCAACAAGTCTTTTATGTCCAACATCCAAGAGTTGAATCATGGCACACCGTGGTAAGAGTTATACCACATGATAATTTGACAAGGGTGCTGAAATGTTGGCAGATGAAACATATTAGATTGTACAAATTGATATTACATTTTAGTTTTTTTATTTTCAGTTTTACAGTTTTTCAGTTAATAAGTTGAAACAAGATAAGACTAGATAGTTGAATGGCAATTTTGTTGACCCTGCTGATTTGAGTTATTCTATTGATGTTGATGCTGCTGATTTGAGTTATTCTATTGATGTTGATGCCGCTGATTTGAGTTGTGTGTTGTAATTCTACTGGTTGTAAATAAATGTTTTAGTTGTCAAGTTCTGAAAGTGAGGAAGAACAATCATTTCCTTGGACAATCATATATATTTTTTTCTGTCCATTGATGTGTATATGTAGTACATATTAACCTGTTAAGACTACCCACCTTATATGTGACTAAAACTGTGATATCTCTTTAGTTTAATTTGATTAGATTATATACCAAATTAAGTTTAAATGAACTAATCAGAATTTCATATCACTGTTATGTTGTAAAAAATCATTGAATAACCAATGTTCATAGAATAATCATACTCATAATTTTGAGTATATTTTAGTTAGCATACAGTAAATTTGATGAATTTTCCAAAAAATAAAGATCAAAAGCATCTGCATGAAACGTGTAAAAAATAAAAAAAAGTACAGCGCTAAAGGTTCGAATGCTGCACCTCCACTTAAAACCGCGTAGCTTCAGCCGCTACACTATAACGTATGTCTTGAATGTATAGTGCAAGCACCATTTTTAGCCGAGATTCGAACACCAGACCTCAGGTTAAAACCACATGTACTCAACCACTAGACTATCGATGCTTTCTTGAAACTATTGTGCAAGCACAGTGTTTATGTTTAACTTTCATTAAAGTATTTCTGGTATTTAATGCTTCGCCGCCCGTGACGCCTCCTCTTCTCTCCCCAATCCCCAATCCTGACTCCTCGGCTCCTCACCGACAGCGTTGCCACAGTGGGACCCGACCGCGCCCTCCTCGCCGACCCCCAACCGCGACCGCGCCCTCCTCGCTGACCCCCAACCGCCCTTCTCTCCGTGATGGCTCCTCATAAGCAAGAGTTTAAGAGGGATAAGAAGGGGAGGTTTCAGCATCATACAGAAGGTGATATAAGGTTTGTGGTACCTAAGGTTGAACCAAACAGTCGATCCTCATCATCTACATCAAGCGGCGACATCTGTGAGGTATGCAAATGCGGTAAGCTTAAGATCCATGGCAAGGTTGCAGTTGCTTAGCGTCCTCCAAAAGGAAGCAAGTGCTTCTCGCCGTAGACTCCGACTCGGAGGACGACTCGCCACAACAAGTTAGGGCTAGTGCTGCCAAGGGGAAGCATGCTGAGGCAAGCGCTGCCAAGGTGAAGCATGCCGAGCTACTTAGTGCTGCCAAGGGGAAGCATGCCGAGGCAAGCGCTGCCAAGGTGAAGCATGCCGAGCCAAGTGGTGGCAGAGGAAAGCATGATGAGGCAAGCGGTGGAAAAGGGAAACATGCAGAGCCAAGCCGCAACAAGATGAGGCACGAGGCAAGATACTCTTTTTATGCAGATTTTATATTTTTTTTTACATTTCTAAATAAGGTTTACAGCTCACTTAGCAGAGGACATTGGGAACAATTAAAATGTCATCTTATATTTTAACTACTCATGTTTCATTGGTAATTAGCTTCATTTACTACTGATCATAAGCAATAGAAAAATGTTACAGATACTAGCAAGAGGCAAGATCCTCTTTTTATGCATATTTTATATTTTTATCAACCGATTCAATTATTGAATAATATTTTTTTTACATGGATAGACATATCTCATCATAAATTAAATGCCTCCAAACATAGCACAATGACCGCTCCTTGAATATATAATCATGAAGTTTTGAGCTAGTTTGCAGTGTACTAATATACAATAACATGGAAAATGAAGCAAAGCTAAATAAAGTTTACAACTCACTTATCAGAGGGCATTGGGAACAATAAAAATGCCATCTTATATTTTAACTACTCATGTTTCAATTAAAATGTTACAGATACTAGAAATGCATTTCATATACAAAGAGCTACTTCTAAACTTTACAAATCTTTTTATGGATTCCCATGATATATATGCTGCAAGAAACACACATCTTTTCATTTGTACAACTGATAAATTTTATGCATGCTGTTGATCAATGTTTCTCTCTTCATCCAGGAATATCTAGACATATTAGTTCAACAAGTAGACATAGTCATCCAGAAGTTGGATGTATTGATGGATAAGCTTGATGTTGTGATCGAGAAGATGCGATCTAAATGACATGGACGATGACGGGATAGTTAGTTAGTGCTGGTGGATGTTGTCATCTTTTGTTTAGTTAGGTGTGTTTGTTGTTGTCGAATGTCGATGATCGATCGTAGCTTTTGGTTACTTAATGATGGATGATGATGTTATCGATGGATCGCTGGTACCTTTTGTTAAGTTTGTGGTGGATGTTCGTACTGATGGCTAGATGAACTAATGACTAATCGATGGATCCTATATGTAAGAATTTGTAATGACACATCTAATTGACTGCATGCTTTGATGATCAGATTGCATACTTATGTTATGCTGGTATCTTCAGTTAATTTGAGCAGAAAGCATCCAATATCTTCAGAATGCAAAATTCCAATTATTCTGGTGCAAATGCAAAATTTGAAATTTTCTGGTAGAATATCAAAATCTAGTGAAATGCAAAATTACGAAAATTTCATTGTCATCTTATATATGCTGGCATCTTTAGTTAATTTGAGCAGAAAGCATCCACTATCTACAGAATGCAAAATTTCAACTATTCTGGTGCAAATGCAAAATTTGAAATGTTCTGGTAGAATATCAAAATCTAGTGAAATGCAAAATTGCGAAAATTTCATTGTCATGTTATATATGCTGATATCTACAGTTAATTTGAGCAGAAAGCATCCACTATCTTCAGAATGCAAAATTCCAACTATATCTTTCAAAAGAAATAGGGTGAGGTCTAAAGTAAATTGTCAGTTAAATCTCCATTTCAACTTGAATTTTATTTATAATCAAAGTACAACATATCTCATTTCATATAATTTTTTTGTAATTTTCTAGATCCATTTGCTATTTTAACACATTAAATGTGTTCCTAGGATTTAAATTGCACAATGTGAAATTTGAACTGCAAGTACCTCAAACTATGCACCAAAATTTATAGAAAAACCATATTCATGTTTATGTGCCCATTTTTTGTTCCCATCCACTAAATTCATAGTTTTCCCGAAAACTATGTTCTGAAACTCGATCGGTAACACAGATGTTAAGGGTTCTAAAATTCTATGAAAATCAATTAAAGTCTAAAAAATACGAAATTTTTCATGCAACTATTATATTATACGTACATTATATGATAAAAATTTGAAAGATTTTCAACAAAGTTGGCATATAGGATGTTAAGAAACTCGACCTTCTCTTGAGAGGAATTAGAGTTTTCAAAAGGAATAGGTTCGGGTTTAAAGCAAATTGTCGGTTAAATCTTCATTTCAACTTGATTTTTTTATAATCAAAGTACACTAATCAAAGTACAACATATCTCATTCCATATCAAAGTTTTGTAATTTTCTAGATCCATTTGCTATTTTTAACACATTAAATGGGTTCCTAGGATTTACATTGAACAATGTGAAATTTGAATTGCAAGTACCTCAAACTATGCACCAAAATTTATAGAAAAATCATATTCATGCTTATGTGCCCATTTTTTGTTCCCTGCCACTAAATTCATAGTTTTTCCGAAAAACTATGTTCTGAAACTCGATCGGTAACACGGATGTTAAGGGTTCTAAAATTCTAAGAAAATCAATTAAAGTCTGAAAAATACGAGATTTGTCATGCAACTATTATATTATACGTACATTCTATGATAAAAATTTCAAAAAGTTTCAACAAAGTTGTCACATAGGATGTTAAGAAACTCGACCTTCTCTTGAGAGGAATTGGAGTTTTCAAAAGGAATAGGTTCAGGTCTAAAGCAAATTGTCGGTTAAATCTTCATTTCAACTTGAATTTTTTTATAATCAAAGTACAACATATCTCATTCCATATAAAAGTTTTGTAATTTTCTAGATCCATTTGCTATTTTTAACACATTAAATGTGTTCCTAGGATTTAAATTGCACAATGTGAAATTTGAACTGCAAGTACCTCAAACTATGCACCAAAATTTATAGAAAAATCATATTCATGTTTATGTGCCCATTTTTTGTTCTCATCCACTAAATTCATTTTTTTGAAAAAAATATGTTATGAATCTTACAAAAGTCTGAAAATTAGGAACTAAATTTGAGTAATGTTTGTTATAATGAAACACTTGATTTTAAAATTGTATTGCAGCATAGAAACATAATTAAAATATAAACAAAATTATGGTGACTCTAGGATTCGAACCTGTGTTGATATCTTAGCAACTAGCGCCACAAGCCATTTGTGCTACCGCTAACTTCCTGATTGATTTCTACATGTAATTGTATTTAATGCTTGTAACGAATACAGTACCGAAAATTTTTGACGCCAGGCTACGCGCCCAAAAACTTTTACCGCCTATACACTGAAAATCTTACCTTAATCCACACCCAGAAACCTCGCAACTTATTCCCCACCTTCTCCTTTAACCTCTCCTGCTATCCATCGCTCGAATTCCCAGATGATTTGGCACCGGCAACTGCACCTGCTCGCCGGCTTCCGCATCTACTCGCCGTCACCATCTCTGAATCCAGGTATTGCCTTCGTCCCAATCTTCGGCCTGCATGCCACCCTTCCCATCCTTGATTTGATAAATGACATTGAATTAGGGTTATAACAAATTTAGTACCTTGGACATGTAATCTTTGAGCAAGTAGTAACCACACAGACCCAAATTCATCATTACTTATGGGTTGATTAGATTTTCAAAGAATGGGATTAATATTTTTTCTTTGCTGACCTATTATAAATTTTGTTTACTATAAGAACAACAAAGTGTCATTTTTTCATTTTGTTATGATGTCATCTCATCATGTAAAGTTGTAAACATCACCTGTTTCTGCTTGATCCCATATTATGACGTGTTAAACATTGGATCAATTACCATAGGTTTAATAGCACACAAATGGAATGCTACCACTAATCTTATGAACAATTGTACAACTGTATAAATATCTTCTAATTAACATATGAGTTTTGGATTGTTTCATGCATCTTGTCCTATGATGTTTGACCATTTAAGTGTAGTGGCAAAGAATAGAATATCACCTAACCATTATGATCTATATTCATTTATTTTACTTATTGTTCCATATTTTTCTATAGGAAAGGCTTCTCTGAGTCTGATATCAACTTGCTTAGGGAGGTAAGATTATAGTTGATTACTTATAGTTGAATTCTAATAGCAGTCACAATAAGTTGATGAGTCAAATCATCGTAACTTCATATCCAATCATGGTAAGAACACTTCAACGGTTAAGGAACTTGAACCTCCAAGAAGAAGAGGATGCATAACCTATTGAGAATGGGCAGGACAACTTAGCGAAGTGTGACAATGGGCATGCCAACTTACCAAAGCATGAGAATGATGATGACTTACAGGGTCCTCCTGATGTTGATGGCTTATTAGCCCACCTCCCAAGCCAACATCCATGAAACCCCATTAATATAATATGTGAGTTTCATGTTTTTATTGCATATCCAAATTCAGTGTCAAAAAATCTTTTTCCTATATGTAGGGCCAAATGGAGAGGTCAGACAAGTTTTAGGGGAGTTCAGAGTTTCAAATTTAGTGGATTTACAAGGAGGAAAGGTAATTGTAGGGACTGGTGAAAATGGTGTCCCAAATGAAAGGTCAGCCTCAAATCTTGGACAGTGCCTTGGACAGATAGCAAAAAAACCATCATTAGCGCCTTTACACATTGAAAGATGGGACAATACTCTGTTCAATAATCACAAGCAACAAATAATCAATGATGTGGAGGTAAAATTATTGTTCCTAGCTAGTTCCATCAAAAGTACCTCAATTTCCATCGATCTAGTAACAACTACCTCTACTCTTTATAGGAAAACTTTTAGTTCCCTCGCCAAATGCTAAATCTTACAAGGGACTGGGTGCTAAGGACTGTTAACAATAGGTGTCGATCCTACAAATCAAAGTTGAAAAAACAATATTTCAACTGTTAAGAGAGATCTCTAGATGAAATCATAAATGGGAAACCAAGCAAAGTGAATGAACTTCAATGGAAATCCCTCGTAGGATTTTGGTGCCGAGAACCACATAAGGTGCCACCCTTTTATTTATCATTTATATGCAGTATGAAAGCAACGAGTGTAACATCACTTCATCACTCTTTTATATTTGCAAAAAGTATGTGCGATAAACTTTAGGATCGCAAAAGAACAGAAAAATACACACACATCTGGGAGAAAAAGCCATGCTAGGCTTAAAAAAGATATGGTGGGATATATTCATCCCAAGTTACTTATTGTATTCACAATCATCTAATTCAGATCTGTAATTATCCTCAATTTTCTCTATTGTGCAAGAAGTTAACCATAAAAGGAAGATTAATAGGCTTGAATTATGGGAGGCTGCTCACAAGAAAAAGAATGGCAGATACACTACCCACAAAGTGGATGCACTAATGGTACATTTTCCGATCCTAAGCATTTATGTTCGAACTGAATTTTTGTTTACCATTTTTTGACCTTGCACTATTTTTATTTCTATAGAATGCATCATATAAGGAATTAGAAAAAGGTAACAAACCAACAATGGTAATCTTTTAGCTTAAGATTTGAATGAGGTATTCAATGGGATAGTTGCTAAGGAGTTAAAAGCACGAAGGTATTATGATGATAAGTACTGGAGTGAAGTTCGAGTGTCCCAAGGTCTAACTTTTGTCACTCAAACTGCGGAAGAAAGAAGGTACAAAGATAAACTAAATGAAATGGAGAATAAGATGCAACGCATGGGTGGTTTCATGAAGCACTGGCTTGGTTTCATGATAAAAAAGTTTCCTGAAGATAATTTCATAAAAGAAATGATAGCCAATCTACATGATGATGAAGTAAGCATCTGTTTCTTTTTCAGAATGGCAACTACATATTTCTTTCTCATTGATAGCAGTGATTATAAGTAAGCCATCCCTCTCTTACTTGTTTTTTTCAAGGATGAACCTGTAGAACCAGAAAGTCATACTAATCACAGCCCTGTGCACACAATTGGTAATGTGCACTCTCCCACGAATGAAGTGCAGGTAATAGATAACCTACTTTATGTCTGATGTACTCATCTACATCAATACTATTAAAGTTTATACTAATGTATTATGTAATATGATTGATTATACTTTGCAGCACGACACATCCACCGAAGACCGTACGTCTTTACCTACTGGCCATATAGTTGCAATGGTATGTTGTACATCATGCAAACAAAATCTCACAGTAATTATGTAATTTAATTCCCAACATTTGAACATTCTTATAAGTTTTGAGTTATGTTCCTTGTTTGGATCTTGTTTACTATGTTAATGCAGCCACAAATTTTTCCAAGATCTCATATTGACAAGCATGGTATGTCTAGACTAACATTGCAATGTTAATTTATATTGGCTGAACTTGTTTTACTGATGATGTATTTTGACTAATATAAGTTATGTTTATTCTAGAGGACTCGAAGAGTTAAAGCCCCCAGTTTGAGCCAATCTAATTCGGTATGCTTCTATTCTGCTTGTTTCTTTTGTAATTAAATTATTTAAATTACAAAACTCTTACCTTCTTGTTTTGCAAAATGGTAGAGCTGTTCTCCAATCTATCTTATTTCCCTAAGAAACAAAGGAAGAATTGTGGCTAAAGCGCGGTTGGTGACAACTGATTGCAAACGAGAGATTGGAGGAAGCATACTTGGAAAGGAATACGCTGGGGTTTATGTTGAAGGTCTTGAAAACATTGACGTTAGAAATAAAGGAGATGAGCTTATACCTAGACCTATTTTTGAGATTCATACACTAGTAGATGCTATTGGCTATACTATACATTGGCCCCGTTCACATGTAAGCTTTTTTCTAAAGATTAAACCTACAATTTCGTAATATCTTCAACTTGTGTTATTCATCTAACCTCATGCCCCATTGCAGGTGAAGAAAATTACAATAGAGACCAGCAAGAATGGACAATGAAGCATAGTTTATATTTGTTAGTGAAAAAAATTAGAAATATTTGTGTGATATAGTCACTATTTCTATGTTTCTTTATCAAGGCAATAGTCTTGTTCACAATACCTTAATTACTACACTTGTTGGTTCAAAGTATCATTTATTTACAAATTATTATCCAATTAGAAAATCTGCTTTGCTCTCTTTTTTGGTTTCATATTGTGGCCATTGACCTACAGTATACCATGCACTGGGCACAATTAATGGAAAGGTGTGGACAAGAGGACTAATGTTTCAATGGTTAGTTTTTTGTTTATCATTCTTGGCTTCCTTCCATTTAATTTCATGTTGATCACCAAGTATTCTGCAGTAAAACCTCAATTGCTGAACAACCAAAGTTCATGCCATTCAAACACTAAATCAGATTACAAAACAATGCATCTTGGCTTTATCATGGTAAGCATTTACTTATATTATGTTATTAGCTTGCTTTCTCTGCTCTGTGCTTGAATAATTGAAAATTGTCCATATAACTTCATCAGATTATGTTTATTTATCACCCCTCATTGGTTAGGCCTCATAGTTTTCTGATAAACTCATTCTCTGATACACTCATATGTATAAGTTTCTTTGCTGAATTTCATCCTGCCCTGAATTGGCTCCAGTTCAATTTATGGTTATTTGCTAGGTAAAATAATTGATGTTTCTGCTATTAGTACAACTACAAATTCAATGTTTTCCCCTAAAATATGTGGATATCTGAAAGATACTTCATTTTTACTTCCACTTTGCATTCCCCTACATTTGATTTATGGCATGAGTTATACTAACACATATTAAGAATTTTTTAGGTGATAGAAGATTTTGTACCAATTATTTCTATAGTACAATCTGTGATGTCTTCGAGTGCAGCTAAAGGAGAAATTTGCTATGCACAAGAACATGACCCATGTGGTTTACAGGGAAAAGATTCACACTGAAAGTATGAGCCAACACTCCTGGTGAATATCAAATAAATCAGCCGAAGTTTTGTTGAATAAGAGTTAAACATATGTTAAGTTTGGAGTAGCTTTTGCATGAATAATGCCATCCCTGCATTCCTTTCTTACAATATATATGCATATGTATTACAAATATTCAAGGTTATGATACAGAGTTGTCAAATAAAATGAAATTGTTAGCAACTTTTCCTTATTGGCTTGATACTAATCAAGGGAATGAAATAATGATAGATGTCCATATGCACTCTTTGTATATTCTGATTGGTCCATATTTTGGGTGAAGCAAATAATTGATGGTCAATGGAATCCCATAGATCATTTATTTATAAAACATTATCTGATAATAAAATATAAATATTATCTGATAATAAAATATAAATATATATTACTATTATATATGCAAATAAAAAAATCATTATATATATACACATAAAAATATATGTATCTATAAATCGTCTCTATAATTGTTAATACACAATGTGGTGTAACTACAAAACGTGTCTATATCCGTAGACGCGTAATTATAATGTATCTATGATATTGTTTTTACATTTGTTAACACGCATTGTGGTGTTACTACAAAACGTGTCACCTGCCATATCATCCGCCATGTCACGTGCCACATCAATCGCTACATCATCTTCCACATAATTTGCCACATCATCTGCCACATCATCTACCACGTCACGTGCCAAATCATCTGCCATGTCGCGTTCCACACTCTACAAATTCGTCTATATACTTATTACTGCGCAATAAGACGTCCTTATAAAAAGCATCTATATTACTAGACATGATTTGTATATGTATCTATAAATTGTATCTACATTTATTAACGTGAATGAAATGTCACAATACTACATAACTACACCACTATAGACGTTTTATACATGTGTCTACTAAATTGTATCTATATTTTTATATATGCATATAATGTGTTTATAGAATGTCTCTTTCTTTCATAGCAACACATAAAGAATTCATCTCTACAAGATCTGACGCGGTACGTACGAAGACGCTTCTAACACGCTTTATGAAAGCGTGTCTATATTGACATAGAGATGAAATAAAGCGTGTCTAGACCCTAATTCTGGCGTAGCTATAGGGGGTTTTCTAGTAGTGTGTGCTAATCCATGTATCATCACTGTCTCACATGATGACAAGATTAGCGACCCTTTTGAATAACATCGTCATAAAGCAAATAGTTTCACATAACAAGTCGTACTCATTAATTAAATGCAAACGATATTTATTCAAGAAACAAGATAACAATTATCCACATACATTAGCATAGACATCACTAGCAACTCCCACATACATATGACACATGCAATTATCCCATACACATGCAGCTCACATGCGCCTCATACTTTGGGGCATGGAAGCATCTTTGTCAACGGATCCGCTATGTTCAAATCTGTGTGCAACTTGCAAATATTCATATCACCTCTCTCTATGATCACTTGGATCAGGTCATACAACCAAAGTACACGTTTGGACTTCTGGTGTTATCTAGGCTCCTTGGCTTACGCAATGGCACCACTATTACCATAATAGAGGTCTACTGGACTGGACGCACTAGAAACCACGCACATCTCATAAACAAACTTCCTGATCCAAATAGCCTCCTTTGCATCTTCCAAAGCTGCAATATACTTAGCTACCATTGTAGAATCGGCCACCACCTATTACTTGGAACCTTTCCAACTCACTACGTCTTAGTTGAGGCAGAACACAAACCCATATTACGATCAAGAATTATCTTTTATCGGTCCGAAGGCTAGCATCGGTGTAACTCCTTACATCGAGCTCGTCTTTGCTACGTCTCCTAGGAACATATCCTTAGTTCTTCTCAAGCACATGAGGATCTCTTTTATGACTGCCTAGTGAATCTCACCTGGGTTTGATTGGTATCTACACTTTTGGGTGTGTACATGACACATATGATTGACCTGATCACGGAGGCATACGGGATCACACTCATATTAAGCATTTTAAAACTGTTTCAAAACCTTGTCAATGTACTTTATTCCGGCCTAATCCGATTAGCCAGTTCGATCTATCTCCATAGATCTTTATGCCCAAAGTGCACACTAGGTATCCAAGGTCCTTCATTGAGAAACCATTTTTCAATAAGGTCTTGACAGTATTTCACAAAGGAATGTCATTTCCGATCTCCTATACGTTATCCACACATAGAACCAGAAATACAAGTGTGCTCCCACTAGCCCTTTTGCAAACAAAAGAGTCTTCTTTAATCTTGATGGAGTCAAACATTTTGACTACCTCATCAAACCAAAGATTCCAACTCTGAGAAGCTTGCCATATCTCATAAACATAAAATGCGGCAATTGCTACAACAATCCAAACAGACGTAAGCATAACGATGAGCGAAGACCGTTTCATCATAATCAACACTTCGAATATTTTGAAACCTTTCGCCTCCAATTGTGCCTAATGGACATGAACATTTCCATCAATGTCTTTCTCCTTAATGTCCATCTTCACTCAATATTGTTATGCCATCGAGTGGATCCACCAAGTTCCAAACTTGGTTTCCTTATATGGACTCCAATCTGTCTGGATCGGAACTTCCGATCTAGCATCAGAAATTCTGATCTGGCTCCTCTGTCGCAAACTCTGTCCGGCATCGGAACTTCTGATCAACATCAGAACTTCCGACCCAGAAAATATCGGAACTTCTGATCTCTATCGGAACTTCCGAAGTTCTGCAAATAGAAAAAATCCAATATGTTTTAATTAGGATCTTAATGGTTCCAAACCATTTTTCAGAGTTCGGTCCCATCACTCTCTTAGATGGAACTTTATTTAAAGTGAGAGCAGTGGTTTCTAGAGCATTACCTCAAAAGGATGATGAAAAGATCAGTGCGTCAACTCATGGCTCAAATTTTCATCTCCATGATCCAATCGTAGAAATTTAATTATCTTGCCCGTATGATTTTGTACTTCACTTAAGAGCTCCTTAAACATTTTAAAGGACTCCCACTTACATCTCATCAAGTAGACACATCTACTTATAGTCGTCAAAAAAGTGATAAAGTACCAGAACCCATTCCTAGTCGTGTGAAAGTCGCCTCCCACTAACAATTAGTGAAAGTCACCACTTGTCATCTTGTCAAGTAGATAAGATTCACACGTGTCATATGATTCAAAATCAAATGACTTCAAAAGTCCATCACTATGAAGCTTCTGCGAGCGCCTCTCATTTATATGACCTAAGCGACAATGCCAGACGTGGGCAGGATTCAAATCATTGAGTCATCATTTCTTTGTACTAACGTTATAAACATGCACTTTTTCATGACTCAAAATGTACAGTCCATTCACTAATGGACAGACGCCATAAAGCAAACCATTCGAGAATATCGAACAACTCTTGTTCTTTATTACGAATTCAAAATATATTCTCCTAAACATGAAGAAGAGATTATGTATTTGCCTAAGGCGGGAATGAAATAACAATTATTCAATTGCTAAACACCGATGGCCAACGCTGCAACACTTGCACCATTTTCGACGCAGACATCCATCTCACCACTAGCACACTTCCTTGACCAACTCAGCCCCTGTGGCAATTTGCAAATATGAATCATCGAACCGGTATCATATACCCATGAATCATTTGGACGAGTAGCAAGTTTAATCGTTAATACCTGAAGCGGAATTCATGCTTCGCTTCTTTTTCTGATCTTCTAGGTATACCTTGCTGTTGCGCTTCCAATGCCCAGGCTTGTGGCAATGGTGGCACTCATCAGAGTTGGCAGGACCTGACCTAGACTTTCCAATCGTCTTAGTACTAGAGATCAAATCTTTAGACTTAGTCTTTTTCCTCCATCTCTTTTTGCCCTCCTTCTGAACAACTAGGTATGGATCCAGTGGAGTGCCTAGTCTCTCTAGAGTCTCCACACAACCAATCATCTTGATCACGTGAGGGCTCACTAGGCTCCCTTCAGCCATTCTACTACCAAACAAGCATTTAGACACATTGTATCTTTCTGCCCTTGCTTGGTCCTGAAACATGCCCTTAAGCCCTACGATCATATCATAAGCATCATGTTCCTCATACTGTTTTGAAACTGAGAGGACATGCAGGCAAGCATCAAGCAGCTGACATCCACAGAATCACTAGCATGCTTCTCATAAGAACACTTATCTGCTGCAGAAGCATCTTCTCCTAGTTCATCAGGGTGAGGTTCCTCTAGAACATAATCCTTTTTCTCTTGCTTGAGAACAATTATCAAGTTTCTGTACCGGTCCATAAAATTTGTTCCAGACAATTTATCTCGTTCAAGAATAGATCGCAAAATTAAAAACTAGAGTGCTCTTAACAGTAGTAGGTGGTGCCAGGATTTACAAAAGATTAAATGCAAGGTTCAACACTATGCAATGTTTATCTTCTATCTAATAAAAGATATCCCACTATCTAAACCAGTCACTTTCCCTCTCATGACTAATAGTGGCGCAAGATCCATGGTCACGCTATCTCCTAGTGAGCTTTGGCATCACTACTAGAAGCTAGTTGACATAGGTAAGCAACTCCTTACTAATCACATCGTATCTGACTCTTTTCATTGAAGAAGCATCCAATTCTTGGCCCAAACTCCTATGCTCCAAGGCCCAAAACCATTTTGATAGCCTTGTCAAGTGAACCAACACTATGTGTGCAGAAGTCTGACTTCTGCCCCAACTGGTCGTGATAAAAGATAGCACCCTGCTTTGGCAGACCCACTATCGATGAGCACAAACCTTGGTGGGTGAAACTATTGGAAAGAGCATCAACACTTAATTTTCTGAGGGAAAACTACTCTAGCATCGTAACGTCCCTAGTGCACACAAAACATGCAAGAATAGAATAACAGGAACATAAGAAAGCATCATAGGTAATCATATTAACTGTGACATAGCATGGCCTTCTTCACATGGTGATCTCCATCTCAATGGCTCCTGTCTTCGAGTGCGTGCTCCCGGCCTCCATGAAGAGTACTAGTCCATCTCGCATAGGCTATACTAATTACATGGGCCGAAGCACCACGTAAACGACATGCAAGCAGTAATAAATTTTACATCATCCTTGGGCTGTAAATAACCATGAAACGCAGGCCATATTTCATTTACATTCATTGCATGCATCTCATACATCACATTTTAACCAAGGCCATGCTAGTCATGACATTCTCTTCAAAACAAAGTTAGGCGAGTGTTGTAGCAATTGTGTTAGCTACAACACATGTTTTGTATATGTGTATATGGTGTGTAAAATGAACCTCGAAGGGTCCTCTTAGAGGGAGAAAGGATTTATAGTGGTTCGGACCTCCCCTAGGGGATAATAGCCCTACGTCCAGTTTGTGGTGGATTTGGCATGGTATGCCTTGGTATGGTGTAGTGAACTCCAGGGTTTCATGGCCCTAGAGAAGCTATCCTGTTACAAGGGCTTGACCCTGCTTTTATAGGCACACAGGCCAAAGGAAAAGACCAAAATGCCCTCTATAAGTCCTAGGCTCATAGGGGCAAAAAGGGGAAAAGGAGCTAGCTACTGTACAAAAGTGCTTTACAGCTTTGCAGACGTGTCAGACAATGTCACTCTTTGACCAGCTAAACGACATACTAGGGGTAGAGGGGCCCCTGGTACGGCTTCTACACTGTAGCGAGGTGTAAATATCTGCTGGATTCGGAGTAGGGGCCGAAGCTCTCCGAATTGGGGCTCTGAACTGGGGCTCCGAACTAGGGCTCCGAACTGAGGCTCCGAACTGGGGCTCCGAACTGGGGCTCCGAACTAGGGCTCCGAACTAAGGCTCCGAACTGGGGCTCCGAACTGAGGCTCCGAACTGGGGTCTCGGAGACTGGCTATGAGGAGCTCCGAAGGGAGCTCGAAGGTTAACTCCGAACAAGGCCCGGAGGCTAACTTCAAAGTTAGCCTGAGGCTTAGCTTCTGGCAAACTTTAAAGGATCTTGCGGGCTTCGCTCCGGAGGGCTCCAAAGGGGTTCGGAGGCCTCGCTCCAGAGGGCCTCAAAGTGAACCTTGGGACTTGGAAACAATTTCTTCAGAAAGGAACAGGCTTCGACAGTATTGGGCTCCAGGCCGAAGGCTGTCGGAGGCTGACGTCATTTGGCCCCTGTTCAAGGGAAACTTATTCCCCCAACAGCGAGCAATCTACAAATGACTAGATTCTAGATATGAAAAACCCAAGTCAGCAAGCTCGGTTTTCAAAATCACGCGGGTCGGAACTTCCAATCTAACATCGGAACTTTCGATCCTTCATAACTTCTGATCTATATCAGAATCCCGCATCACAACAATTGCCTTCTATATCGAATCATTATTCAACATCAGAATATCCGATCAGTATCAAAACTTCTGATCCGCCATCGGAACTTCCGATCACATCGGAACATCTGATCTACTGTGGACAGAAACAGATCTAATCTGTTTTTTCACCATGTATCTCCATACACGAGGGATCCAGATCGAACACTTCACACGTAGGCTCTGATACCAATATTGGGGAATAGGGGAGCTACGCTAGCCGGTAAATTCAAAATTTCTGCCCTATGGCCCTAGGCTCATGCGCGTGTGAGATCATAGATCACTACCTTCTAGCACTTGGTGCTAGGTGCAGCAGAAGAAGAGGTTGATGAAGCACGTCAAGCCTATCCTCACTTTGTCCCGGCTGTTCCTCGCCGATCCAGTTGATGAAGATGTCTCCTTCCTCGTGGTGATGGCCACGAGCGTTGCTTATGGAGCAACGCCTCCATGGAGTCCACACATACAGGGATGGAGTTCCTTCCATTGCAGCGTGCTAGCACCATACGTGAGAGACGAGAAATCCTCGATCTCAACATTTGTGATCAAGAAAGGGAGGAGAGGACTCTTGGGTGGCTAGGTCTAATCTAGGCTTATTCCTTGTCCCAAGACCTCCTCTTCCTCTCCTTATATTGGGCTGAAAGCCCCCTAGGTCGTGCACATCTTGGAACCCACAAATTAGTTACAACTAATTCGTATTCATAACAGATCCAATCTGATACCCCACATCAGAACTTTTGATCCTAGATCGGAACTTCCGACAAGGTATTTTTCTGGTCCCTAAATTCAGCACGACACATAACAGATCCAATCTATTTTTGCCCACCTCGGAACTTCCGATATCATATCGGAACTTCCGATCAGTACAAAAATTCCCTGATTCTGAATCGGAACATTCGGCTCATTGGAACTTCCGATACCATATCGGAACTTTCGAAGCAACATTTGCTCTCTATATCGAGACCAGATAATAATCAGAACTTTCGATACTACCTATCGGAACTTCCGATCTACGGAATTTTCTTGGGCATATCCTTCACTAGCACCGCTCGTGAGAAAATGGGAGATCCTCAATCTCAACTTTTGAGATATAGAAAGGGAGGAGATGAGTTCTTGGTGGCTAGGTCTAAACTATCAAAAGCTTTCTCTCCAAGACCTCCTACTTCTCTCTTTATATAGGGATGAGAGCCCCTGGTCGCCAGCATCTCGAAACCAACAAATCAGTTACAACTGATTTTTGCTCCAATAGATCCAATCTGTTTTAACCATGTCAAAACTTCCGTTCTTGGATCAGAACTTCCGATCGGATATTTTCGGTCTCTCAAATCGTAACAGATCCAATATGTTTTCATCCATCTGGGAACT
Source organism: Zizania palustris (assembly GCA_019279435.1). Lineage (NCBI taxonomy): Eukaryota > Viridiplantae > Streptophyta > Magnoliopsida > Poales > Poaceae > Zizania > Zizania palustris. The sequence goes on from JAAALK010000286.1 coordinate 33,276,817, forward strand.
TCTGATACACATATCAAAACTTCCGATCAGTACAATTTTCCTGATTCCAAATCATAACTTTCGGTTTGTCAGAAATTCTGATGCCATGTTGAAACTTCTGATGCAACTTTTGCTCTCTGACTCGAGTCTACAAAATAATCGGAATATCCGATTCCAAATCGGAATTTCTGATTCAAGTCGCGAATCCAACATCAGAATTTTTGATACCATATGAGAACTTCTGAAGTTGGTTTTGTTCTCTAACTCGGGTCCCGAAAATAATCAGAACTTCTGATCCCCGAAATTTTCTTGGGGATACTTCCTTCAATCTCCCACTTGCATAAGAACCAATTCTTTGCATGTTTCTTGTTGGGACGACGGATCGAGCCAACAGGTTTGTGGAAGATGAGGGTAATGGAACGTAGAGCTCTGATTGTATTCTTTGATTGTGTGTCTATTACAACTATAGATGGGCGGTATTTATAGGGTGACCCGCCCCGGAAGGGTCGAGTGCCTCCAAAACCACCCAGCCGCTACTCGGTCTGACACAGGCTAGTAATACAGACAAGAATAGCCGCTACATAGTACAGACAGGAAGGTGCGACTCTGACAGCGTATCAACCGTGTCGGGCGCTGCAACAGCCGCCCGACACGGTGTAGGGGATTGTGATCTTGTCCCCTGGCTACCTTGACTGGGTCATCTCCCGACATACAGTTGTGCCCCGGAGCCTTTGCACCTTCCGAAGGCTGGCCTCCGGCGTCCAGCCGGGCGCTTTGCCTGAGGGCCCCTTCTATACGCTTCGAAGCTCCCAGAGACCCTTAGGCCTCCCCGCCTCCGGGCCTGCAGGTACCTTCGGCACAGGGCATCAGGTCTTCCGGACGTGGCCTCCCCTCCGGACCGTACTGCTCTTCGCGCTTTCAACTGTCATCGGGATTATCTCCCCCAACAGTAGCCCCTCACTTCTTTCCTCTCGAGAGTCCTGCACGGGAGAGAGGGTAGGAGCGCACATGATAATTCCGATAACTTATAAGAAACCAACTCACATAGAGGTCCCGGATCTTCGCTGCGAGACATCCCAATTTAACTGCTCCGAAGGTGTTCCGGGGCCTTGGAAACGTTCCGGAGCCCGGAGGTCGAGAGCCAGCTTTAGAGCGCCTTAGGCGAACTAGCCGCTTCGTACTCTTGTAGAGGGAGGAACTTTGACCGACTGTTCTCGATGCTCACGCGGCCTTGACCGCTGGGCACTAGTGCGCGAGAAGATGGACCGGTGCATCACTTAATGCAATCAATGCACTAGGCGCGTGGGCGACGCGAGGGAGACGGACCGTCGGAGACTGGCGCATTCAAAAGCGAGCCGGCAAGGCTTTAATGCGGGTGCTGCGTGGTCGGGACGCGCGCGTTGAGTGGCGGAAGGCGGACCGACGCGATGCCGAAATGTCGGGACAGTAGCCACCCTCCCGCATAAATAGCCCCCAAACCGCCAGTTGAGCCCTCTCCTGGTCACTCGCTCAGACTCCTAGACGCAATCTTGACGGGTGAACTCTCGCTGTAGAGCTCTCGCTTCCTCCTTCTACTTCCTCTAGTCATGGCGAAGAGGAGCGCCCCCGTGGCAGTAGTGGACCCCCCGCTTCCTGCAGCGCCAGATGGTAGCGGTGGCGGCGGCGGCGACGGCTCCAGGTCCATCTGAAACACGTGACCCGTGGGAGCTCCGCCTGGCCTCGGAACGGTTCCGGGAGCAGACCTTGGAGCTGGGGCCGTCAGCGTGCACGGATGGGTCATCGAGCAGGCGACCAGGGGCCGCCTCGGTCTAGACTCGAGGGCCAGGAAGCTAGGCGAAGAGTCGGTCCATGCGCCGCATGAAGGGAAGGTCATCGTCTTCGAGGCGTTCTTCGACGTGGGGTTAGGATTCCCAGCTTCAGAGCTCCTTTCGGGGGTTCTGGATGCCTTCCACCTCGAGCTCCCGCAGCTATCCCCGAACGCCGTAGCCCGACTCGCTATCTTCAAGTGGGCCATGCGCGCCGAAGGATGGAAGGGTAGGGCAGAGGTCTTCGCTCAGATGCACGAATCCCTCTGCCAACCGAAGAAGAAGGACGGCCGGGTGTTAGCCTTCGGGAGCATCAACTTTTAACTCCGGAAGAGGTACGCGGACTCCTTTCCTGCGAAGGCAATCAACGAACGGTGGTACTCCAAGTGGGTACACCGGTGGTTTTATGTCCGAGTGGGGCTGAGCTCCGGGCTCACCGGACCTCCGCACCACATCTGGTTCTGGAGGGAGGCGGTCATCGAGGCCAGCGCCGGCTCGGTCTCCGCTCGCATCCGACTGCTTCAGATCGTTGCCCGCCGGATGAGCATGTGGGACCTAACGGAGGATTTCGTCGCCCTCGAGATCCCGCCACTGAAAGACGAGTGGCCGGAATCGCTCCGGAGCACCCAGGAGGAGTCATCGTCGACGGAGCACCCAGGAGCACCCAGCTAGGTTAGCCCCCGCTTCTTTTTAATCTTAGTAGTTCTTCCATAAAGTCCGAGGGGCTAGCAAATCTAACTTCGGGTACAGGGTCCCTCGTCACCAAGACTCCTGACGAAGTAGCCTGAATCGCTGAGAGGATCCTCGGGGCCCCCACTCCAGCCGAGTACAAACGACGCGTGGAGCTCATCGGATCCTGGGGGCAACACAACCGTGTGTGGGATGCGCTCGGACTTCCTCCTCCAGCTCTCCCGGAGAAGGAAGCCCTCCACGCGCCCTCGAAGAAGAGGGGGGCGGACCTCGACACCGGGCTCTCCCCCAAGTGCCCCTTGAAGAAGAAGAAGAAGGTGGTGAAGGGCCCGAAGAGGCTTTCCCCGACCCACTCCTCCGCCTCCTACTCCGAATGGGGGTACTCTAGTGAGGGGGCTGGGACGGAACCGGACGACCCCTTGGTGGACCCGGGTTCGATCTGTCCGGAGAAGCCGGCTTCCGACAGCGCCGGAGGCAAGCCAGTCCACCCGAGCCCGCAGCTGCCTGCACTGAGGGCCAGGCAAGAGGCGCCGAGCACTGAAATAGAGACGTCTCCCAAGTCCACCCCTCCGCGTGGCCTGGCCTCGGAGGGGGTCTTCGCCAGTTCCCGGGGGAGCCGGGAAACCGACAGCCTGGACCGAGGGGGGTTAGCCGATCCCCTGGGGGCTGTTGAGGAGAGCGCCGACGTCGAGGCCGAACTCGCCGCGGTGGCGGCGGGTTCCCCAGTCAATTCGATAGACAACCTGTTCTATCGGCCGGGCACTCCGGGGCGCGTCCGGCCTTCGGAAGTCCCGGCCGAAACCGCGGACGAAGGTATGCGGTTCCACTCGCTTCTTTACTTGGGCACACCAAGTTATCTCAGTCTTGACCTCCGTTCTTCTTGAGCAGGCACTTCCGCCCGGGTCCCGGTTCTAGCCCCGGTATCCTCTGGGGATGCCCCCAACATAGGGCCCGAAGTCCATGCGAACGCGGCGGGAGTTACGAGGCTAGGCGACGGGGCGGAATCAGAGGGGGTCCCTGAGGAAACTTCCGAGGGGACCAGTCGAGAGACCGAGATATGGCCACCCTCCAACTCAAAGCGTGTGCGCTCCAGCGTGCCCCTCCTGGTCCCCTTCCTGGAGGAAGGCGAAGACTTCACGGTGAGGACAGCCCCTCTCCACGAGTCTTATCTGTGCATGAGGAAGGCCGGGCTGATAGGCGAGCTCGGCCAGGTGGACGACATCGACCTTGACCGGGCCATTGAGAGCGCCGCGAGCCAGGTATTCCTTCGGAGCGTCCTGAGATGAGTCCCTAGCCCTCTTCTTTTTTTCCTAACTCACCGTTCCATGCGCAGATAGTCGCATTGGCGCAGGGCTCGCTATTGTCCCAGCTCTCCAAACGTAGCGGCCACGAAAGTAGTGCTTCAGAGCTCTCTAGGCGAGCGGAGACCGTCGAGAGGACGGTCCGGGAGCAAGCGGCCGAGATCAACCGGCTCCAGGCGCTGGAGTCAGAGGTCGAAACCCTTCGTCCTCGGGCCGCCAGGGCCGAAGCACTTTAGGCCCAGGCCGCGGAGGTCGACGCCCTCAAGGCCCGGGTCGCCTAAATGGAGGGGCTTTGAGCTCGAGCTGCCCAAGCGGACGAGATCGAGGCGGAGGTGGAGAGGCTTCGGTCCCGAGCCAAAGAGGTAGACCGGCTCGAGGGGGAGGTCTTCGCACTTCAGGCCCAAGTCTCGGATATGGAAGAACTATGGGAGATGGCAGCCGCCGCCGAAGCCCGGGTGCTCCAGCACGAGCGGACCGCGGCGGACCTTCTGGCCTGGAATGAGGCGGCGACCGAGGCGCTAGCCCAGGGGGAGAAGATGGCAGCCGACACCGTGGTGTCCCTCCGGAGGATGCTGGCGCGCTATGGCACCGGGTGTGGGGCTTTTGACGTCACCCGGGAGCCCCATAGCCGCTGGCTGAAGTTCATTCAAGCTGTCGTCCGGTAGATAGGCCTCACCGTGTCGAGGTATGGTGAGGTATTGGCCCGGGTAGCTGCCCTCAGAATTCTTCATCAACCGGAAGCTTCCGGGAGCCCCTTGCCTTCCCCCTCGAGTTCTCACCCTGTCGCCTTCGGAGGGAGCCGTCTCCTCTCCCCCAGCCTAGCGGTGGCCCAGTCTTGGAGGGTCCTCCAAGCGACTTGGCAAGCCGAGGGCCCCGGTGCGATCAAGGCCTGGCTGGACGAGGCCCTCCGCTCGAGCAAACCCCCGACTTCCTCGAAGCCCCCAGCTGCAGCACGCCAACCGGACCTGAAGGTGTAGTCTCCTTAGGGTCTTAATGCCGTAATTCCTATAATAGATAGGAACTTGGCAGTTCATTAATAAAGAGTAATTGCTTTCCAGACATCATTTAGGGCATCTGCTCCACTCATGGTTCCGACGTCGAGATTCTTGATGATGACGAGACCCTTCGGCGCCAATGGGCTACTTTCGAAGTCCTCAGGGCTAATCATCCCGCACGCTTCGTCATCCCTCAGAATGACGACGGACGCGCAAACCCTGAGATCCTTCACGAAGTCCTAAGCTTAATCAAGGAAGAGGAAAGAGAACCTCGAGCCTCGTCTTTGTCGCCCGAACCGGTGAATTGGTCCGACGTGGAGGCCGATCCAATCGAACCGCAACCCGGAAGTGGAGGCTTGCGAAGTTGGGCCCAACTCCAAGAAGATCAGAAAGCTTTCTGGGCCCAAAAGAAGGAAGAGAAAAGGCAGAAAAGGAAGGAGAAATCTAACTGTGCAGCTACGGAGTCCCTGGTCGGAGGGAGCTTCGGCCCGGGTGATTCTTAGGACCGAAAAGGTTTCCGCTTCCTGCTCGGCTTAGACAAGGAATTTTCATAGTCTTATTTCTTACCTAGATTTCGTAGCAGATGTTGTTCACGCTATGTATGATGCAAATAATCGAAGCCTCTCTTCTTTGCCCTTCCTCTCCCCCCTCCTTTGCGGGTAGACGACTTGTCAACTGGGCGCAAATTTCTCACACTTGGGATGATCAGCAAGGGAAGATATAATAATCAGGGGTACGTTGAGTCGGGGCTCAGAATCTGAATAAGAGGTGCGTCGAGCCGGAGCTCGGAACCCGAATAGGGGGTGCGTCGAGCCGGAGCTCAGAACCCGAATAGGGGGTGCTTCGAGCCAGAGCTCGGAACCCGAATAGCGGGTGTGTCAAGCCGGAGCTCAGAACCCGAGTAGGGGGTGCGTCGAGTCGGAGGTCGGAACCCGAGTAGGGGGTGCGTCGATGTAACACCCCAAGAAATTAAAGGGAAATAAAATAAAGGAAAAATAATATTAAATGAATTTCTGAATATTGTTATTAAATAAAACCCTAAAGAGAGCCCTATTAAAGCCAAACAGGGAGAAATATTCAGAATCTAGACCTAAAAATTTTATGAAATAAACTAGAAGTCAAAACATAATTTTAGAAATTTTTACAAATTTTTATCAACAGTGATTCAACCCTTAATCAAATATATGAATTACTGCAATTATTTTAAAACAGAAAACATTTATAAATCCCAATGGGCCTCTGTCGCGCCCCGATTTAATAAATCAGGACTTTATTGAAATTCCATAGAAAATCAATAAAACAAGACGTTCATCATGCGACCACGTACAATACGGGAAATCATTCACGGTTCGTAGACCGCATTAATACAAAAGTGAATAAAGATGAAGAGAAACTAATAAAATAAGGGTCCTAGATGAACGCCTCCTTCCAGTCTCGCCTTGACTGGGTCGCTACTCCAGACCTTCATCCTCCTCGTAGTAGACTGGCTCTGATGGTGTAAGTCAACGGGGTGAGTACAGATGTACTCAGCAAGCCACCGAATGCAAATATAATGCAAGGTAATAACAAGGGAGATAGTGGCTAGTTTTGCGGAAGCAGCATAATTGTAAAGCTTTAAATGTGAGCAATTTATTAGTACGGAAAAGTAAACATGTGTGTGTGCATCATCATCTTCTAACTCGAGGGGTACAGTCAGCCCCACCTCGCTCAACAGTCCTTACGTGTCATGAATAACTCGACCATTCAAACAATTGTAAACTAACTGCGAGTAGTCACACAACCCGCCCTTGACCGTGGGCTCGGCTTTTCGAAAAGATTGATTTTACTCTGATCAGAGATGTACCACTGTACCCACAAGGCACGCACTCATCACCTACACCGAAGTGTAACGAGATGACCCATCACACGGGAACTCGTGCCAAAACCTTCCATATAGTCCTCCCCGACCCAATAGCACCCTCTTATGGGTTTCATATGGTGTCCCGACGCATCGGAGCCCCACCATACCCCCCCTTGAGCCTCGTCGGTACAAGTCGCCCGCAGGCTAGCCCCTTGCCCCCTCCTCTATGGTGCATCGAGCCGGAGTATTCCATACTTCCAGTTAGGACTTACCCATTAGACTTGTGGTTGGTACGGAAGTGCTTTGCAACAGATCCCGCAGACCGGTCCTTATAGTGCCCCGGGTGCGACAAACCAGTGCCCGAGCTTGCACCCGGAACCCACCATACTTATAACCTAGCCAACTCCAACAGAGTCCAGAGACAAGAATAACGGGGAAATTCATATACAGAATCCAGCTATCTACGACTCATTCTTTTTATCCTATAGCAGTTGTGCCGGTACATTGGGCACTAGCTAATATTTTATAGTAGAGTGACAAGGAGTTAAGGCTCAATAAGCATGGCTTGGGTTTGCACACGAGGACGGGGATCTAATAAATATAAGTGTCAGGCTTGATATTGGACTAATGCAATATTAACCTATGAGTTATAGCAATAATTTATTAAAACATGGGCTCAAATGATTATCAACTGTTGCCACAGAGATGGTCGATGACTTGCCTTGATCAGCAAATGGGGATGGAGGAACCTCGGGGTAGAACTCCTGCTCCTCGATGAACTCGTAGTCTTCTCGATACGGAAAAATAAATAATACATTCAATAAACAGATAAAATCCACCAAATAAAAGAACATACATAGTTGTGGGTGTTTTTATGTGAAGTAATATTTTAATATTCTGAGTTTTTGCATAAAACAGTGAAGTTTAACTTTTTAGGATTTTTCCTAATTTATTTTCTGTATTATTAATTTTAATCCTAAGGGGTTTTTATTCATTTATTTATTAAGAATATTTTGGGTAACAGTAACATACTGTTTTTATGGCATTAATGTGTAGAGAATAATATTCTGGTTTTAACAAAATTTGAATGGTGAAATTTGGAGTTAAAATGAGCAAGATATAAATTTTCAAAGTTTAAATCAATTTCTGGAATTTTATTTAAACTGAAAAATGGGCTCTGGTCCATGGTGAGCCAGGCCCACGGTGGACCGCGTCACTGTGCGCGTGGACCGGCCGATCCAGAGCCATCGGATCTGGATCTGGCAGTCAGATGCGAGGCATGATCCTTTAAGTGAAGATGGACGGTCCAGATTAAAACGGAGCGAAGGGGTACGCGTGGACGCACCAGATCGCTCCAGCGCTTTAAGTTGCGATCGACGGCCGAGAGCGCACGATACCACTTTGACCAGATCCGAGGGCCCAGATTAAATCCCGGAGGGATTTAATCCTAGCCCTCCGATCGCGATCGGACGGTCGTGGCTCGATCCGGCACGGCACGCCGTAAGGGGGCACGTACCCCCTTCGTCTCCGGCGACGGTGGGCTCGGGTGCGGCCACGGCGGCGACGGCGAGGGCCTAGGGGCCTAGCTCATGGCAAAAATGGAAAGAGAAGAGGATGGCGATCACGATGATACCTCTGGCGGCGACGGAGGGCGACGGACGGCGGCCGGCGGCGAGGGTAGACGAAGCAGGGCGTTCGGGTGGTCGACGGCGACGGCGATCCGGCGGGTTCCAAGGCCAATGGAGTGGTGGCCGGGGACGGGCGGTCGACGACGGGCTCGACGATGGCAGTAGTTAGGGCAGGGGAGGCCGGAGTCGACGGCGAGGGCTCGCCGGAGGCGAAACCGAACCGAAGCTTGAAAGAAGGGCGACGGCACTATGGATCGCTATGGCTCGGGCTACGGTGGTGTGGGATGAGGGCGGCGACCACAGGGGTATAAATAGGAGGTCACTGGCATCTAGATGGCAAGCTAAGCCGGGGAACCCGAGGGTTTGTTTCCATCTCCGGCGAGGTTCCCTTTTTACCTCGGATTGGCTTCCATAAGCGCAAAAACGCGTCGAGTTTCGATGGAAGGAGGTCGGGGGCGGTCGGGGAAGGGGATCCGAGACGAATCCGAGTGAAAGCGGGCGGCCGGCGGCAAAAATTTGGAAGGTGATCGTCGGGGAAGGAAGGGGAGAGAGGGATTCCATCGGAGAAGATGGATCCGACAGGTGGCCCCCACCTGTCGGCGGGTGAACGAGAAAGGAAAGCCTGACAGGTGGGCCCGAGCAGTCGGTGGGTGAAAGGGGGCTGACCGGTGGGGCCAGGCGGAGTGTGGGTGCGAGGAGGAGAGAGGGGGAACGCGCCGACGTCTGGGTCCCGCTTGTCAGTGGCTCATCGGTGGGCTGGGCTGGGCGGAAGGCTAATTCCAGGTTGAGGCCCAATAAGATTTTAAATTGTTTTCTGATTTAAAATAATTACAGTAATTCATATATTTGATTAAGGGTTGAATCACTGTTGGTAAAAATTTGTAAAAATTCCTAAAATTATATTTTTGTCTCTAGTTCATCTCATAAAATTTTCAGGTCCATATTTTGGGTATTTCTCCCTGTTTGGCTTTGTTTGGGTTCTTTTGTGATTTTCCTTTAATAAATAAATCCAGAAATGATTTAAATAATATTTTTCTTTTATTTTAATCCTTTTTAATTTCTGGGGTGTTACAATCCTATCCCCCTTACAGAGAATCTCGTCCTCGAGATTCGGATCAATCCTCGAATAGCTCAGGATGCTGTGCCTTGAGTTCATCTTCTTTTTCCCATGTAGCTTCCTCTACCGGATGATTGCTCCACTGCACTTTGCAGAAGCGGATGACCCGACTCCTGGTGGTCCTTTCTTTGACTTCCAATATCTTGACAGGCTTTTCCACATAGGTCAGATCCTCTTGAACATCCAACTGCTGAAGATCCACTTGATCTGTCGGAACGCGCAGACACTTCTTGAGTTGGGATACGTGAAATACGTCACGTACTCCAGCCAATGAGGGCGGTAGTTCCAACTAATAAGCAACTTCGCCTTGGCGTCGAACAATGGGAAATGGTCCAACATATCGAGGGGCCAACTTTCCTCTCATGTTAAACCGTTGAGTACCACGGAGAGGCGTAACTCGAAGGTAAACATGATCTCCTTCTTCAAAGGATAGGTCTCGGCGACGATTGTCTGCGTAGCTCTTCTGTCGTGATTGGGCTGTCTTGAGTCGGTCTCTGATGATTCGTACCTTCTCTTCAGCTTCACGAAGAATGTCTGTTTCGAATACTTGGGATTCACCAGTTTGGTCCCAAAGTAGAGGCGTTCTGCACTTACGTCCATATAGTGCTTCAAAAGGAGACATCTGAAGGCTGACTTGATAGCTGTTGTTGTACGAAAACTCAGCGTACGGCAAGCTCTTGTCCCAAGTGGCTCCAAAATCCAAGACACATGCTCGAAGCATCTCCTCCAATATCTGATTTACCCTTTCTGTTTGTCCATCTGTCTGAGGATGGTAGGCGGTACTGAAATTCAATCTCGTACCCATCTCCTCTTGAAGGTTTTCCAGAAACGAGAGGTAAACTGACTTCCTCTATCGGACACTATCTTCTTGGGTACTCCATGAAGACATACGATCCGGGCCATATATAGCTCTGCAAGCTTAGGGCCACTAAAAGTCGTCTTGACGGCTATGAAATGGGCTACTTTTGTAAGCCGATCGATGATCACCCAAATAGAATCATACCCAAGTTGGGTCTTTGGTAATCCGGTGATGAAATCCATGCCGATTTCTTCCCACTTCCATTCAAGCACCTTAAGTGGTTGTAACAATCCTGCAGGTCTCTGATGTTCAGCTTTTACTCTTCTGCAGGTGTCACATTCGGCGACGAACTGGGCAATCTCTCTTTTCATGCTGACCCACCAATAACGTTCTTTCAGGTCCTGGTACATCTTGGTACTGCCGGGATGAATAGAGTACAATGTCTCATGGGCTTCTCTCAGGATAAGGGTCTTTATCTCTGGTTTATCTGGTACACATATCCGGGTTCCAAACCATATGGTGCCGTTCTCGTCCTCTGAAAATCCCGGGGCTTTTCCTTGCCTCATGTTCTTCCTAATGGCAGCTATATCCGGGTCTTCCAATTGAGCTTCGCGGATCTGTTCGAACAAGATAGGTCGAGTCTCCAAGGTGGCTAGATATGCTCTTGTGGTTAATCCAAGATTTAATTTTTCCATCTCTCTACATAACCAGGGTGCGTGTTCTTGAATCATCATGGCTGTGCAATATCCCTTGCGACTTAATGCATCAGCTACCACATTTGCTTTTCCGGGGTGGTAGTGAATACCTAAGTCATAGTCCTTTATGAGTTCCAACCATCGTCTTTGCCTCAGATTGAGGTCAGGCTGTGTGAAAATGTACTTCAAGCTCTTGTGATCCGTAAAGATCTCACAGCGATTTCCAACCAAATAGTGCCTCCAAATCTTAAGGGCGTGCACTACGGTGGCTAATTCCAAATCATGGGTCGGGTAGTTCAACTCATGAGGTCTCAACTGACGGGAGGCATAAGAGATAACTTTTCCGTCTTGCATAAGAACACATCCCAATCCTTGGCGAGATGCGTCACAATAGACATGGAAGTCTTTACGGATATCAGGCAGGGTCAGTATGGGTGCTGACACCAGATGGGTCTTGAGGGTGCGGAAACTTTCCTCGCATTCAGGAGTCCATTCAAACTTCTCTCCTTTCTGCAACAACTTGGTCATTGGCTTGGCTATCTTAGAAAAATTCTCAATGAATCTCCGATAATATCCGGCCAAACCCAGAAAACTTTGTATCTCAGATACGTTCGTGGGTGGTAGCCAATCCGTAAATGCTTCTACGGTGGCAAGGTCTACTGCGATTCCTTGCGCAGAGATGATGTGTCCAAGGAACTTTACTTCTGCCATCCAAAACTTGCATTTGCTGTACTTGGCATACAATTGGTGTTCCCTTAGCTTTCCCAAGGTTAACCGGAGGTGAGCCTCGTGCTCTTTCTGGTCCTTGGAATAAATGAGGATGTCGTCTATGAAGACTACGATGAACTTGTCCAAATATTCCATGAACACCTTATTCATCATATTCATGAAGAATGCAGGGGCGTTGGTCAATCCAAAGGACATAACCGTGCACTCATATAATCCATAACGGGTGGTGAAGGCAGTCTTGGGTATATCTTCTTCTCGGATCCTTAACTGATGATAACCAGAACGCAAGTCGATCTTCGAGAATATTGTAGCTCCTTTTAGCTGGTCGAAGAGATCGTCGATCCGAGGCAACGGGTACTTATTCTTGATGGTTACTTCATTCAAAGCGCGATAATCCACACACATACGCTTTGCCTTGTCTTCTTTCTTCTCGATGAAGATGACGGGAGCACCCCATGGCGATGTGCTAGGTCTGATGTAGCCTTTCTTCTCGAGATCCTCCAACTGCTGCTTCATCTCGGCTAACTCATTGGCGGCCATCCGGTATGGTCGCTTATAAATAGGGGTGGTTCTGGGCACCAAGTCAATCTTGAACTCGATGTCCCTCTTGGGTGGCATCCCTGGTAGATCCTCTGGGAATACGTCCGGGTATTCACTGACTACTGGTATCTCCTCCAAGGTAATCTGATGTAGTCTTGTCCTTCCGGCCTTCATGCTTGGCATCTGGAACGTGACGATAGTCCCTTCTTCATTAGTCACAGTCACTTTTCTCTGGGCACATTCTATCACTCCTTAATGTTTATTTAGCCAATCCATCCCTAGAATGAGATCCAAACCTTGACATTCTATTAGAATGGGGTCGGCCCAAAATATCGTGCCTTGGATATCTACCCATATCTACCCAAAATACTGGCCTGGGTAGTTCACTTATGTCCAGGGCATTACTTTCCACAAAAGCGGTTGATATAAAGGAGTGTGTAGCTCCGGTGTCAAACAATACCACTGCAAGTTATGAATGAACCATAAACTTACCCATGACAATCTCGGGGGCGGCCTGGGCTTCTTCGGCGGTGACGTGGTTGACCTTGGCGCGGACGGCGGGGTTTGAAGCGATGCCTTGAGCACGCTTGGGATGAGGGCACTGATGGGAGTAGTGTCCCTCCTGGCGGCAGTTGAAGCATACTACAGGCTTGCCATGCCTGTCTCTCAGAATTTCCGGCTTCTTGGCCGGGGCAGCTGGGGTGGTTGGTGCGGCGGGAGCGGGGCGAGGTTGACTGGCTCCGGCATTGGCGGCTGGTGGTGCCGGACGATATACTGGGCGGGGGTGGTACTGCTGCGCTGGTGGAGGTGGAGCAAAGCGGGGTCTCTGGGCCATTCCTTGGTTCTGCCTGAAAGCTATCATCCTCTTTTTCTTCAGGTCGACCTTGTTTTGCTGGGTCTCCTGCATGATGGCTTTGTTCACCAACTTTTGGAAGTTGGCGAAATCTCCAGAGATAAGCTGTAAGGACAGCTCATCCTTCAGTCCCCGGAGGAAATTGGCCTGTCTGGCCGCATCAGTACGGACCTCCTCAGGTGCGTACCTGGCCAGACGGTTGAACTCGTGTAGGTATTCTGTAACAGACCTGCTCCCCTTCTGCAGGTCTCTGAACTCCTGTTGTTTCTGTGCGATAACACCGTCGGGGATGTGGGCGGCACGGAAAGCGGCCGAAAACTCTGCCCAAGTATGGGCGTGGCCCTCGGGCAGAGTCTCACGATGATTGTCCCACCACTCTGCGGCGGGACCATGAAGCTGGTGGGTGGCGAAGGCCACCCTCTCCTGCTTAGTGCAGGTCAGCAGATCGAGCTTCTTCTCGATAGCTCGCAACCAATCCCCAGCCTCCATGGGGTTGGTGGTGCTGGAGAAGGTTGGTGGGCGGACTCGGAGGAACTCCGAGAGCTGAAAGGTGGGAGCGGGAGCTGGTGCGGCGGGACGAGGTAGCTCGGGCTGTTGGTGGAGGCGGAAGAAATGAGCCTGCTGCTCCTGCATCTGCTGCTGCTGCTGTTGCATCTGATTTAGGAGAGCTGAAACTAGCTGGTTCTGCGTGGCCATCATCTCGGCCAAAGTGGGGTGATTGGCGACTGGGGCCTGCCTTTGCCCAGTTGCTCCCCACTGAGGCAAGTTCCCATTATCTCCTCCGTTCTGAGGAGCGTCGGAACCTTGAGTGTTGGTCATCCTGGAGTTTTCAAAGTAGACAGCATTTATTTTAGTGAACTCTTTGTATTTTATTCAAAAAGGGTACCGTTCTTGCGGTTACATTTATTTATTTCTTCATTCATGCCTTATGTTTTGACATGAATGGTAATACAAGCAAGCATAAATGAAAAACAATCAACCGTAAAACTACGTCTACGGTAGCTCGGGGGACGGCTCAATCTCGGGCTTGTGGGAGACGGTCGGGGTCGAGGAGCTAGACGGTCCGGCGGGTGGTGCGCTGCGGGAGATCCTCTTGGGCCTCACAGTAGGGATCCGAAGGGGTTTCTTCTTGCGAGGTGGAAGAGGCGCGATCTCCTCAATGTCCTTCTTTAACTCTCTGAGCTGCTGGCGGAGCTGGGTGTGGACCATGGCGCCCTGGCGGAGGAGCTCGTTCTGGCGCCTCAACTCCTCCACCTCGAGGGTCAACAGGGGGTTCTGCTCAAGCTGTCGACGGAGCTCGGGATTCTCATGGGTCAGGTTCTCCGAGGTGTGGTGGTAGAAGTCGATGGTGTCGTGCTGGCTGTCTGCGTCGAGGACGGCCTCCGTGTGGAGGTTGTCCATGGCCTCCAAGAGTCTCATCGTGCGGGTGATGGCGGAGTTTCTCTATGTGAGGGGGCTGATGTAGATGCTGCGGTGACTCCCGGGTGTGCGCATGGGCATGAAGAGGTAGACGGTGTCGCGGAGGTGGCAGTCGTATACTAGTCGAAGCTCGGCGAGGGACTGAAGAGCTGCTCGCTGGCTAGCCACCACGAATGAGGGTCCTCCAACTCCATGGGTGTAGAAGGGTGGCTGCGTGGAAGAGGGGCGGATCACAACCGTGACCTCGCAGTAGCTCTCGTTCGCATCGGGAAAGATCCCGTGGAACGCGGGTTCATGGGGAAACCCCAAGAAGTCGACGAGCACGCGAAGCTCGCGGATGAATCCGGCCTTATCACGAAGAGTCCCGCTCATGGTATGAACCGGCATCTACAAAAGAGAGAAAGTTTTTGTGAAAACCTCGGAAGATGAGAGGATAAGTAGTGTTTGTAAGAAAATATAGTAAGTATAAGTCCTAGGGTCAGGTCTGTTTGGCTTCCTACAGTCAAGTCGGCTCTGATACCATCTTGTCGCGCCCCGATTTAATAAATCAGGACTTTATTGAAATTACATAGAAAATCAATAAAACAAGACGTTCATCATGCGACCACGTACAATACGGGCAATCATTCACGGTTCGTAGACCGCATTAATACAAAAGTGAATAAAGATGAAGAGAAACTAATAAAATAAGGGTCCTAGATGAACGCCTCCTTCCAATCTCGCCTTGACTGGGTCGCTACTCCAGACCTTCATCCTCCTCGTAGTAGACTGGCTCTGATGGTGTAAGTCAACGGGGTGAGTACAGATGTACTCAGCAAGCCACCGAATGCAAATATAATGCAAGGTAATAACAAGGGAGATAGTGGCTAGTTTTGCGGAAGAAGCATAATTGTAAAGCTTTAAATGTGAGCAATTTATTAGTACGGAAAAGTAAACATGTGTGTGTGCATCATCATCTTCTAACTCGAGGGGTACAGTCAGCCCCACCTCGCTCAACAGTCCTTACGTGCCATGAATAACTCGACCATTCAAACAATTGTAAACTAACTGCGAGTAGTCACACAACCCGCCCTTGACTGTGGGCTCGGCTTTTCGAAAAGATTGATTTTACTCTGATCAGAGATGTACCACTGTACCCACAAGGCACGCACTCATCACCTACACCGAAGTGTAACGAGATGACCCATCACACGGGAACTCGTGCCAAAACCTTCCATATAGTCCTCCCCGACCCAATAGCACCCTCTTATGGATTTCATATGGTGTCCCGACGCATCGGAGCCCCACCATACCCCCCCTTGAGCCTCGTCGGTACAAGTCGCCCGCAGGCTAGCCCCTTGCCCCCTCCTCTATGGTGCATCGAGCCGGAGTATTCCATACTTCCAGTTAGGACTTACCCATTAGACTTGTGGTTGGTACGGAAGTGCTTTGCAACAGATCCCGCAGACCGGTCCTTATAGTGCCCCGGGTGCAACAAACCAGTGCCCGAGCTTGCACCCGGAACCCACCATACTTATAACCTAGCCAACTCCAACAGAGTCCAGAGACAAGAATAACGGGGAAATTCATATACAGAATCCAGCTATCTACGACTCATTCTTTTTATCCTATAACAGTTGTGCCGGTACATTGGGCACTAGCTAATATTTTATAGTAGAGTGACAAGGAGTTAAGGCTCAATAAGCATGGCTTGGGTTTGCACACAAGGACGGGGATCTAATAAATATAAGTGTCAGGCTTGATATTGGACTAATGCAATATTAACCTATGAGTTATAGAAATAATTTATTAAAACATGGGCTCAAATGATGATCAACTGTTGCCACAGAGATGGTCGATGACTTGCCTTGATCAGCAAATGGGGATGGAGGAACCTCGGGGTAGAACTCCTGCTCCTCGATGAACTCGTAGTCTTCTCGATACGGAAAAATAAATAATACATTCAATAAACAGATAAAATCCACCAAATAAAAGAACATACATAGTTGTGGGTGTTTTTATGTGAAGTAATATTTTAATATTCTGAGTTTTTGCATAAAACAATGAAGTTTAACTTTTTAGGATTTTTCCTAATTTATTTTCTGTATTATTAATTTTAATCCTAAGGGGTTTTTATTCATTTATTTATTAAGAATATTTTGGGTAACAGTAACATACTGTTTTTATGGCATTAATGTGTAGAGAATAATATTCTGGTTTTAACAAAATTTGAATGGTGAAATTTGGAGTTAAAATGAGCAAGATATAAATTTTCAAAGTTTAAATCAATTTCTGGAATTTATTTAAACTGAAAAATGGGCTCTGGTCCACGGTGAGCCAGGCCCACGGTGGACCGCGTCACTATGCGCGTGGACCGGCCGATCCAGAGCCATCAGATCTGGATCTGGCGGTCAGATGCGAGGCGGGATCCTTTAAGTGAAGATGGACGGTCCAGATTAAAACGGAGCGAAGGGGTACGCGTGGACGCACCAGATCGCTCCAGCGCTTTAAGTTGCGATCGACGGCCGAGAGCGCACGATACCGCTTTGACCAGATCCGAGGGCCCAGATTAAATCCCGGAGGGATTTAATCCTAGCCCTCCGATCGCGATCGGACGGTCGTGGCTCGATCCGGCACGGCACGCCGAAAGGGGGCACGTACCCCCTTCGTCTCCGGCGACGGCGGGCTCGGGTGCGGCCACGGCGGCGACGGCGAGGGCCTAGGGGCCTAGCTCATGGCAAAAATGGAAAGAGAAGAGGATGGCGATCACGATGATACCTCCGGCGGCGACGGAGGGCGACGGACGGTGGCCGGCGGCGAGGGTAGACGAAGCAGGGCGTTCGGGTGGTCGACGGCGACGGCGATCCGGCGGGTTCCAAGGCCAACGGAGTGGTGGCCGGGGACGGGCGCTCGACGACGGGCTCGACGGTGGCAGTAGCTAGGGTAGGGGAGGCCGGAGTCGACGGCGAGGGCTCGCCGGAGGCGAAACCGAACCGAAGCTTGAAAGAAGGGCGACGGCGCTATGGATCGCTACAGCTCGGGCTACGGTGGTGTGGGATGAGGGCGGCGACCACAGGGGTATAAATAGGAGGTCACTGGCGTCTAGATGGCAAGCCAAGCCAGGGAACCCGAGGGTTTGTTTCCATCTCCGGCGAGGTTCCCTTTTTACCTCGGATTGGCTTCCATAAGCGCAAAAACGCGTCGAGTTTCGATGGAAGGAGGTCGGGGGCGGTCGGGGAAGGGGATCCGAGACGAATCCGAGTGAAAGCGGGCGGCCGACGGCAAAAATTTGGAAGGTGATCGTCGGGGAAGGAAGGGGAGAGAGGGATTCCATCGGAGAAGATGGATCCGACAGGTGGCCCCCACCTGTCGGCGGGTGAACGAGAAAGGAAAGCCTGATAGGTGGGCCCGAGCAGTCGGTGGGTGAAAGGGGGCTGACCGGTGGGGCCAGGCGGAGTGTGGGTGCGGGGAGGAGAGAGGGGGAACGCGCCGACGTCTGGGTCCCGCTTGTCAGTGGCTCATCGGTGGGCTGGGCTGGGCGGAAGGCTAATTCCAGGTTGAGGCCCAATAAGATTTTAAATTGTTTTCTGATTTAAAATAATTACAGTAATTCATATATTTGATTAAGGGTTGAATCACTGTTGGTCAAAATTTGTAAAAATTCCTAAAATTATATTTTTGTCTCTAGTTCATCTCATAAAATTTTTAGGTCCATATTTTGGGTATTTCTCCCTGTTTGGGTTCTTTTGTGATTTTCCTTTAATAAATAAATCCAGAAATGATTTAAATAATATTTTTCTTTTATTTTAATCCTTTTTAATTTCTGGGGTGTTACAGCCTCAACCCCCAAAGTACCCCGAGCCCGGCCCAGTCCAACCGCGTGACACCGACCTGTGGGGCCCGCCTGTCGGTGCGTTACCCCTCTCTCCTCCCCACGCCCGCGCTCCGCCGGCCCACCAGTCAGCCTCCGACGCTCCCCTTTCTCCCTCTGACAGCCGTGGCCCACCTGTCGGCCCCTTCCTTTTCCGTTTCGGCCACTAACAGGTGGGGGCCACCTGTCAGGACCTTCGTCCCCGATGGAAGGGGATCACTCCCCTTTCCTTCCGGCGACCCCCTTTCCTTCCCTCGCCGCCGGCCGCCCCGATCCGGCTAGATCTGCCTCGGACACCCTTCCTTGGACCCCCGCGACCCCCTTCCATCAATAGGCCACGCGTTTTGGCAGTTATGGAAACCGGGCCGAGGGAATGGAACCCTCACCGGAGAAGGAAGGTTTCCTTCCATTTGGCCACCGCTGGTAACCCTATAAATACCCTCGCCCTCACCGCGCTCAGCCCACACCACCGTATCCTGAGCCGAAGCAATCCAGAGCGCCGCCACTCTCTTTTCGGGTTTTCCATCTGCTTCAACTCCGGCCGCCGCTCGCCGTCGACTCCGGCCTCCCCCGACCTAGCCACCGCCACCGACCTAGCCCGCCCGTCCTCGGCCACACCTCCATCGGCCGTGAAGACCGCCGGATTGCCGTCGCCGTCGACCACCCGAACACCCTCCTTCATCTACCCTCGTCGCCGGTCGCCGTCCGCCACTCACCGCCGCCGTCGAAGGTACCATCGTGACCGCCGTTGACCCCCCTTTCCATTTCTGGCGAGAGTTAGGTCCTTAGGCGCTCGCCTCCGCCATCGCCGTCGCACCCGAGGCCGCCGTCGCCGGAGACGAAGTGTAAAATACCCTCGTCACCACGTGCCGTGCTGGAATCCATCCGAGCCGCACGACCCCGAGCGAACGGTCCAGATTAGATCCTGCGGAGATCTAATCTGAGCCCTCAGATCCGGTCAAACCGGTATCTTTGAATCTGGGCCGTCAATCGATATTTAAAATGTTGACTCAATCTGGTGCGTCCACGTATACCCGTTCGCTATGTTTTAATCTGGACCGTCCGATTTCACTTAACCCCTCCCGCCTCGCGCCTGGCCGCCAGATCTAGATCCAACGGCTCTGGATCAACCGGTCCACGCGCACAGTAGCCCAGTCCACCGTGAGCCTGGCTCACCGTGGACCAGAACCCTTTTCTAGTTCAAATAAAATTCCAGAAATTGATTTAAACTTTGAAAATTCATAACTTGCTCATTTTAACTCCAAATTTCACCATTCAAATTTTGTTAAATTCAGTATATTATTCTCTACACTTTAATGCCATAAAAACACTATGTTGCTTTAGCACAAAATAAACTTATGGATTAAATGAATAAAAACCCCTTGGGGATAAATTAATAATTCAGGAAATAAATTAGTAAAAACACCTAAAATGTAACTTTTAATAATATTAACCTCAGTACAATAAAGCTCAATTCACATATTTAAACCACAAAACTTGTTTGCTTATGTTTTGTGATGATTTATTGAATATGTTGTTTATTTTTCCGTATCGAGAAGACTACGAGTTCGTCGAGGAGCCGGAGTTCTACCCTGAGGTTCCTCCATCCCCATTTGCTGAGGAAGGCAAGTCATCGACCACTCCTGTGGAAATAGTTGATCATCATTGAGCCTATGTTTTAATAAATTATCGCTATAACTCATAGGAAAATATTGCATTAGTCAAATATCAAGCCCTATACTTATATTTATTAGATCCATGTCCTTGTGTGCAAACCCAAGCCATGCTTATTGAGCCTTAACTCCTTGTCACTCTACTATATAAATATTAGCTAGTGCCCAATGTACCGGCACAACTGCTATAGGATAAAAAGAATGAGTCGTAGATAGCTGGATTCTGTTATATGAATTTCCCCGTTATTCTCGTCTCTGGACTCTGTTGGAGTGGGCTATGTTATAAGTATGGTGGGTTCCGGGTGCAAGCTCGGGCATTGGTTGGTCGCACCCGAGGCACTATAAGGACCGGTCCGTGGGATCTGTTGCAAAGCACTTTCGTACCAACCACAAGTTTAATGGGTAAGTCCTAACTGGAAGTATGGAACAATCCGACTCAATGCACCATAGTGGAGGGGGCAAGGGGCAACCTGCGGGTGACTTGTACCGACGAGGATCAAGGGGGGTATGGTGGGGCTCCGATGCGTCGGGACACCATATGAAACCTCTAAGAGGGTGCGGTTGAGTCGAGGCGAACCATATGGAAGGTTTTGGCACGAGTTCCCGTGGAATGGGTCATCTCGTTACACTTTGGTGTAGGTGATGAGTGCGTGCCTTGTGGGTACAGTGGTACATCTCTGATCAGAGTAATTTAATCTTTTCGAAAAGCCGAGCCCACGGTCAAGGGCGGGTTGTGTGACTACTCGCATTTAGTTTACAATTGTTTGAATGGTTGAGTTATTCATGGCATGTAAGGACTGTTGAGCGAGGTGGGGCTGACTGTACCCCTCGAGTTAGAAGATGATGATGCATACACATGTTTACATTTCAGTACTAATAAATTGGTCACATTTAATGCTTTACAATTATGCTTCTTCCGCAAAATAAGCCACTGTCTCCTTTGTTATTATCCTGCATTATATTTGCATTCGGTGGCTTGCTGAGTACGTTTGTACTCACCCCCGTTGACTTACACCACCAGAGCCCGTCTACTATGAGGAGGATGAAGGTCTGGAGTAGCGACCCAGTCAAGGCGAGACTGGAAGGAGGCGTTCATCTAGGACCCTTAATTTTATTAGTTTCTCTTCACTTTCATTTCACTTTTGTAATAATGCGGTCTACGAACCGTGGATGATTGCCCGTATTGTACGTGGTCGCTTGATGAACGTCTTGGTTTATTGACTTTCTTTGGAATTTCAATAAAGGTCCTGATTTATTAAATCGGGGCGTGACAGTCGAGCCAGAGCTCGGAACCCAAATAGGGGGTGCATCGAGCCGGAGCTCAGAACCCGAATAGGGGGTGCATCGAGCCGGAGCTCGGAACCCGAATAGCGGGTGCATCGAGCCGGAGCTCGGAACCCGAGTAGGGGGTGCGTCGAGCCGGAGCTCGGAACCCGAGTAGGGGGTGCGTCGAGCCAGAGCTCGGAACCCGGATAGCCTGGTGAAACTACGCTCGATACCGCAGTGCGTCCACTTTGGTCAAAACATTCACCTGATATTATTATTGAGTTATGGATCTGATACAATGAGAGCCAACATCGACCGACACCGGAAGACATTGATGAAATTATGCAAAATAACGCTTCAAGTGCTCCGCGTGCCAAGCGTGCTTTAGATCCTCGCCTTCTAGGGTAGCCAGACAGTAGGATCCCGGCTGCCCGGAGCCGGTCACAATGTAGGGGCCCTCCCATTTATTGCCCAGCTTCGTCGGAGCGGCCACCACACGCAGGACGAGGTGCCCTGGCTGCAACTCGTTGTGCTTGACCTTGGGGTCATACCAAGCCTTCGTCTGTTTCTGGTACTGCAACAGGTTGGAGACGGCTCAAAGCCTTGATTCCTCCATAAGGTCGAGGGAGACGGCGCGTTCTTGATCGGTCTCGGGAGTTGTGACTCGTAGCGAACTAGCTCGAAGCTCCGTCGGGGTCATTGCTTCATCACCAAATAGAAGCCTGAACGGGGTGAACCCGGTAGCTCGGGAAGGGGTGGTCCGAATGGACCACAGGATCTTAGGTAGCTCTTTAGGCCACAATCCCTTGGCTAAACCCACGATGCGTTTATTGAGGCCGGAGAGAATATGCCCATTAGCCCTTTCGATAGCCCCATTTGACTGGGGATGCCGAACCGCCGCAAAGCATAGCTGGACCCCCAATTCCTCGCAGAATGCCTTGAAGGGCTCTGCATCGAACTGAGTGTCGTTGTCCATCATGAGCTGTCTGGGTACTCCGAAGCGGCAAACTATATTCTACCAAAAGAATTTCTGGACGCTTCGGGAGGTAATGGAAGCTAGTGGTTCGGCCTTGACCCATCTAGAGAAATACTCGACGGCGACGACGGCGAAGCACAAATTGCCCCTTGCCCACGGGAATGTTCCAATGAGGTCCATTCCCCAGCGAGCTAGAGGCCACATGGGCGCGATGAATTGTAGGTTGACCGGGGGCCTATGGCTCCGTCGCCCCATCCATTGGCACCCTTGGAAGGTGTGCACTAGATCTTCGGCGTCGACGACAATTGTGGGCCAATACACACCTTGCCGGAGGGCCTTCCCGGCTAGCGCTCGAGGGGCTAAGTGACTACCACATAGACCCTCATGGATTTCTCAGAGCATCAATAGCCCGTTTGGGTGAGAAATGCACCGAAGCAGCGGAGAGCACACACCTGCCTTGTACAAGATTCCTTCAATGAGATGATAAGATCTAGCACGGAGTTGAAGCCGTGCTTGCTCCGGGCTAGGTCGGTTGTCTACGTCGCTGTTGAGTGCTCGTAGGATGGGCTCTCGCTAATCTTCATTGGTCATGCAAAGGACTGTGGCCGGCCGAGGGGACGCCGGGGTATCCGTCGGCGGCCGAGGGGGCGCTGAGGCCTCTGCCGGCACAGAGGACGTCACTTCTCCACAGAGAGACGTCGATGGCTCGACGAGTTCTTCAAAAAAGGCGGCGGGCGGGAGAGCTTGACTGTCGGCACCAGCTTTAGCGAGGACGTCAGCTTGGCAGTTTTCACCTCTCGGTATGCTCTGGATAGATATTCCTTTGAAAGATGCTTCGAATCTCCAAATGGCATCGAGGTAGGCGGCAAGGTCGGGGTGCCGGGCTTGGAAACTCTTGTCTATATGTCCGGCGATGACTTGCGAATTAGTCTTGACTACCACATGGGCGGCTCCAAGCGCGTGCGCCTTGCGAAGGCCCAGTAGCACCCCTTCATACTCGGCAATATTGTTTGTAGCTTTGAAGTTTAGCCGAGCGGAATATAAAGCCTGTTGACCGGAGGGAGAAACGATCACTGCTCTGGCACCAGCTCCTAAAGCCTGGTAGGCACCATCCGAATAGACGGTCCACACCCCTTCGCCTGCTTCGACACTGACGCGATCAGCTGCAGGCATCCATTCGGCGACGAAATCGGCAAGGATTTGGGACTTAATGGCGGTCCGAGCCATGAAGGAGATCCCGAACGGAGCAAGCTCCACTGCCCACTTCCCGATTCGTCCGGTGGCGTATTTATTCTGGAACATGTCGCTCAGGGGATATGCAGTTGGAATAATGATGTCGTGAGCCAGGAAGTAGTGCTGAAGCTTCCGGGACACCATGACGAGAGCATATGTGTGGCGCCCCGATTTACCGAAATCGGAACATTATTGAATTTCGTAAGAAAAACAATAATACAAGAGGTTCATCATGCGACAATCGTACATACGACAGTATTCATGGTACGCAGACCATATTTATTACATCAGAGTTTAATAAAAATAATAATAAAAGTAGAATGCATGACGAACGCCTTCTTCAAGATCTTTCCGCTTGATTGGGTCGCTACTCCAAACCATCTTCGTAGTAGGTATCCTCTGAGGTGTTCAACGGGTATGAGTACAAAATGTACTCAGCAAGCCACCGCAAATGCAAGTAATAATGCAAGATAATGACAAAGGAAGGGTAAAGGCTAAAAGTGCGGAAAAGTACATTTTCAGTTATTGCTTTTAGTGTAGTCAAATTTTATCATGCGGAATAATAAACATGAACATCAATAACATCATCTAACTTGAGGAGTACGTTTTACCTACTCGCACAACAGTCCTTACATGTCAAACCATCACACACATACATATCAAAAGTAAACTAACTGTGGGATGTCATGCAACTCGCCCTTGACCGTGGGCTTGGCTTTTCGAAAAGATTTATGACTCTGATCAGAGATGTACTACTGTACCCACAAGACACGCACTCATCCCAAACACCAAAGTGTAACGAGATGACCCATACAACGGGAACTCGTGCCAAAACCTCAGCATGAAATGCTCCAAGCGATAACCACCCGCTCTAGGTTTCGTCGGCGCGCCGGGCCGCATCCCGGCTAACATCGCACCCCCTTTTGCGCCACGTCGGTACAAGCCACCCGCAGGTGCTGCTTGACCCATCTCCAAATGGTGGCCTCGGTTTGGAACACTCCATACCTTAGTTAGGACTTACCCATTAGACTTGTGGTTAGTACAGAAGTGTATTGCAACTGATCCCGCAGACCGGTCCTTATAGTGCCCCGGGTGCTACCGACCAATGCCCTAGCTTGCACCCGGAACCCACCATGCATTCACTCACAACCACAACTCATCACCGACAGAATTCCAAGGATAAGAATAATGGGGATATTATAGTAGAACCATGTTGCTACGACTCATCTTTATCCTATAGCAATCGTGCCAATACATTGGACACTAACTAATAATACTAATCATATGGTGACAAGGAGGTTAGGCGAGATAGCATGGCTTGGGTTGCACATCAAGGTCAGGGGATCCTAAATAAATATATTGTAAGGGTTTCATTTGACTAATGCATGTATACCCTATGTGTTTTAGCAATAGTTTAATAAAACATGGGTTCAATATGCTCAAAAGATTGGTTTGGTGACTTGCCTTGTTCAGCGAATGGGGAGGGAGGAACTTTTGGGTAATATTCCGGCTCCTCGGCGGCGTCGTAATCTTCCCAATATAAATAAAGTAAAATAAATACAACATTCAATTAAACAATATAAAATCACACAACAAGCACATAGGTTTAAATTGGTTTAATTTAAAGGAAATCAAGTTATTAAGTTTCTGAAATTTATGTTATGAATAATTTAGAAGGAATTATAATGAAAGGTTGTCCTTTATACAAAGGGTTCTAAATGTGAGTAGTCTCATTTTAAGTCTCCTAATAAATTTTAAAATGAAAGGTTCATGGAAAAATTAGTGGTTTTTAGTATATGAACAGAAAGGAATAAATATAAACTTTACTGAAGTTTAAATAATTGAATTTAAATTTTTACCCTAAGGGCATTTGAATACCTATTTAATTAGTCATGAAAAGAATAATATTACAAATTTTCTGAAATTGAAATGATAATTTTTGAAGTTAAAATGCGCCAGATATGGATTTTACAAGTTTAAAACAGTTTTTGGAATTTATTTTTAAATTTAAATCGCCTCGGGTCCACGGTGAGCCAGGCCCACGGTGAACCCGCGCACTGTGCGCATGGTCTGGCCCAATCTGGACTGTTGGATCTAGAGCCAACGCGCGAGGGCGAGGCGGGGGCGTTATGTTTGACGTGGACGGCTGAGATTAAAAGGCTGAACCGGTACGTGATGGACGAACCAGATGCGATGCGGGTTTTAAAGGCTAACAGACGCACGGGATTAAAAGATAACATTTCGCTACGATCCAACGCATCAGATTAAACCACGGGAACAATCTAATCTCCGCCATTGGATCAGGATCGCACGACCGAGAGCGAATCCGACACGGCACGGGTACTCAGCCCTTGCCGGTCGTCTTCTCCGGCGATGGCGAGCGGGCCAGGGCCACGGCGAGCGACGACGGCCCTAGCTAAGCCTAGAAACGGAAAGAGGGCGCCTAGGGGAACACGTAGGTACCTTGGGCGAGACGAGGGGTCGACGGAGCGCGGTCGGCGGCGAGGGTAGACGATGGAGTGGTTCGGGCTCCTTGTCGGCGATGGTGCTCTGGTGGGGTTCGTCGTCGGCGGAGGGGTGCCCGAGGTTAGCGAAGTCCGTGCGGTCACAATGGTGCGGTTGGCTAGGGCGGAGGGGGTCACCGGTGATGGCGAGAGGTGATCAGAGCGAAGGCGATGGCGAGGTGTTAAAACGTGAAATGTGGCGCTCTGGTTCATTCTCAGTGCGATCGAGCGTGCGGGCTGGACGAGGAGGTGGTCGGGGTTTAAATAGGGTCGTCGACCGGGGCAGAGGGGGTGTAATTGGGGGAGGCCGAGAGTAAAGCCTCTCTTCAACGCCGGCGAGCTCTGCCTTGCATGTGTGCGCTCGATCCGGGGGCGATGATGCGGTGGAATAATGGGGGAAACGGTCGGGAGAACGCGGGGGAATCAATGCCGGCGAGTAATTAAAGGGAGGGGGCTGGCGAGAGCGATACCGAGGTGGGGTTAGGGTTTCGGTCGGCGGTGGGGGGATTTGGGGGCAGATCTTGTGGGGAAGACGGATCCGACAGGTGGGGGCCACATGCCAGCGGGCGCAAGCGAGTGAGGGATGCGACTAACGGGTGGGATCGGACTCGGGCGCGAGAGGGGGCGGTTGGCGCCGACAGGCGGGGCCGGGGTGTCGGGCGTGCGCGCGAGAGGAGAGGGGCTCGCTGACAGTTTGGGTCGGGCTGTCAGTCCGAGGCGGGCGAGGGTAACGGGCTGGGCCGGCCGGGAGAGAGTGAAAGGTGCGGGAAGAGAGGCTCGTCACTGTTTAAATGCATTTCTGATTAAAAATAATTACAGAAAATGGATTAAAATAATAGGACTACTTCCAAGGTTGATAAAAATTTGTAAAAATTCTCAAAAATATATCTTGGCCTTGGGACCATATACACGAACTGATGCCCTTTTGAAGAGGAAGGATAAATTTGTCCGATGAAGTCCAAGGCCCAACCTCGGAATGACCATGGTTTGATAATAGGATTAAGTATAGATGCAAGAGCAAGCTGAATATTACCAAACCTTTGACATGCCGCACATCCTCTATAATACTTAAAACAATCCTCAGTCATAGTTGGCCAATAAAAACTAGCTCTTTTGAGTATCCAACTCATTTTTTGGGCCGACTGAGGAGTACCACAAAGACCATGTACTTCACCCACAACAAGTCATCGACATTTAAAATTTTTAAAAGTACTCCATCAATTGTTCGGCGATAAAACTCATCATCGAGCAATACAAATTTAAACGCTTGTCGCCGAACTTGCCGATCAACCCACTTACTACGGTCTCTCAAATATTGAATAATTGGAGTCCTCCAATCATCCTCGTGATCACCTGAAGTACTCATAAAATCCTCACTTGAATTGGATTTCAAATCACTAATCTCAAATTGCCCCCCGTGTCCTGAAATTTCCTGACACGGGATAGTCAGACCGGCCATAGAGGGTCACTCAGACTGCCCGTTGCCGGACGGTTGGCACAGGGCAGTCAGACCAGCCTAGCATGTCCAGTCAGACTGACAGCACACCTATGGTCAGATCAGCCATGTCAGGTCAGTCATATCGATGTGTTCTGATTCGCATGGTATAAATGAACCAAGCATCGATTTTTCTTGCATGAAAATTTTACCTCTTTTAATTTGGTAAAAAGGTGCTTGCTGAGCCAAGTCATTTGCTATTGAATTGACTTCTCTAGACACATGTGAAATTTCAAAATCATCAAAGGTAGCAATTATGTCTAAACATTTATCCAAGTAGCTATTTAATAAACCATTAAAGCATTGGGCATATTTAGCTACTTGTTGAACTACTAACAGTGAATCACCATATGCATGGACATATTTAACACCCATGGAGCTTAACAATTCAAGTCCTAACAATAGAGCTAAATATTCAGCTTCATTATTCGTACAAGGAAATTCTAATCTGGCCGAGGTCTCGAAAATCAAACCACTAGGTGATATGAGCACAAATCCAACAACTTGGCCATTCTTGCAATCTAGATGATCAAAATAAAGTTTCCATGGCACTACCTCAATCAAAGCAGCATCACTACTCCAATTGACATCTACATAGTGATCAACTATAAAGTTTACGATGACTTGGCATTTCATAGCTGAGGAGCCAAGTTGAAGATCATGGGCGTCATGGCTCCAGAAGTTATGAGTGATTGTCAACAGAAGTCAACAGAGAGATATGAAGATGAGATGAGACCAGTCGTGCCTAGGCCGCGTGTGACTCAGGTAGACGGGCGGTGAGCGACTACCAGGCAGAGGGGCCCTGGAGTCGGGTCGGCCCAATACGAGTACATGGGCTAGGAGCGACAAGGGATCCACTAGTCTGTTGACCGGGGTTGACTCAGGTACACGAGCGGCGAGCGATTGCCGGACTGAGGGAGCCGCAGAATCGGGTCGTCCCAATCCGAGTACCCGGTGCGAAGAAGGTGGACGCTTTGTCGGTTTCAGTGCAAAACCGATGCCTAATCCAGACCACTGATACAAGATCGAGCCATCCTGAAGCGAAGCTGTAGCTACTATGAAAGCTCCGTGTTAGGACAAGTTATCTTTATTTAGGATTTTACCATTTTTCTTTCTAGGCCCATAGTGTGTTAGTCGAGTCTGTACTAAGGGCATTATGGTCTTTTCCATTTTATTTTCAGCATCTGTAAAACCCTAAGGGTATTTTGGTGTTTTCCCTAGTTTATTGGGCTGCCTATAAATAGGGCCCCAATCCCTAAGGTTAGGGTAACTCATTTCAATTAAAAATCGGAGTTCACTTTACCCTTATCTAGATTGATCATCTCCCGTTCTTCCGGTTTCCCTCGCTACCGAGAATTTTTGGAGGGCAGCAGTAGTTGTTTTCTTCTGCTCAGTGATTTCCAGCACTTATCTTGTTTTAATCGGCTTTTTCCTTCTCTGAAGAACAGGCGGCTGGTTCCCTGGTTTTCTAGATTCAAGCAGCGGCAGTGCTTCACCCGCCGGTGTGTGGCATAGTGTGTGTCGCTCACGCGTGGGAAGCAGTGCTGATTTGGCTAAGCTCGCGTGAAGCGACGCTCGGCGCTTGCGGCTGTAAGCGGAGGGCTCAGCGCGTGTGCATGCGGCAGCAACAGTCACAAGGAGGCCGCGGAGGTTGTGGAAGATACACAGCAAGGGCGCAGGCAACCTGTTCGGCAGAATGCAGACACTGGAGACAACCATGAACAGTAAATTCTTCTTCCTCGATTTGCATGTTGTTGCAGTTTTTGAATACATGTTGAATATCTTGTGATTTATTGCACTGATTATTTTGAGAAAAATCAATTTACAGCAAGCTTATTATTTAGATTGCACTACATATGTTCAGTGATGTATCTCTATATCTTTAGTGCATCTTGATTCATCCGTGAGCACATTAAATCATTTACATTTATCTTGTCCAGTTTTATGCCTGTGATGATTAACCTTATGATGCTTGAAATGCCTGTGAGTTGAATGTGTTGTTGATCTGCCTTTGTCATGCCCCAATTCAATAAATCATGACCTTTATTGAAATTCCTTAGAAAATCAATAAAAACAAGACGTTCATCATGCAACCACGTACAATATGAGCAATCATTCACGGTTCGTAGACCGTATTAGTACAAAAGTGAATAAAGGTGAAGAGAAACTAATAAAACAAAGGGTCCTAGATGAACGCCTTCTTCCAGTCTCATGCCTTGACTGGGTCGCTACTCTAGACCGTCACCCTCCTCGTAGTAGACTGCCCCTGGTGGTGTAAGTCAATGGGGTGAGTACAATTGTACTCAACAAGCCACCGAATGCAATTATAATGCAAGGTAATAACAAGGAAGGTAGTGGCTTCTTTTGTGGGAAAGCAGATTTGTAAAGCATTTAATGTAAGCAGATTATTAGTACAGAAAGTTAAACATGTACATGCATCATCTTCTAACTCGAGGGGTACAGTCAGCCCACCCTCTCTCAACAGTCCTTACATGCCATGAATAACACAACCATTCATCCATAAGTAAACTAACTGCGAGAGGTCACACAACCCGCCCTTGACCGTGGGATCGACTTTTCGAAAAGATTTATTACTCTGATCAGAGGTGTACTACTGTACCCACAAGGCACTCATTTCCCGCACACCGTAGTGTGTTAAATGACTCCTGTCACGAGAAGCTCGTGCCAAAACCTTCAGCATGGAACACACCAATTCGATAACACCCGCTTATATGTTTCATATGGTTTCCCAGTCAGTTCGGGCCACACCATACCCCCCCTTGAGCCACGTCGGTACAAGTCACCCGCAGGTTGCCCTTGCCCCCTCCACTATGGTGTTCCAAGTTGGTACGATCCATACCTCCAGTTAGGACTTACCCACTAGACTTGTGGTTAGTACGGAAGTGCTTTGTAACAGATCCCGCAGACCGGTCCTTATAGTGCCTCGGGTGTGACCAACCAATTCCTGAGCTTGCACCCGAAACCCACCATACTTATAACATATCCAACTCCAACAGAGTCCAGAGATGAGAATAACGGGGAAATTCATATAGTAGAATCCATCTATCTACGACTCATTCTTTTATCCTATAGCAGTTGTGTCGGTACATTGGACACTAGCTAATATAATATTGTAGAGTGACAAGGAGTGTAGGCTCAATAAGCATGGCTTGGGTTTACACACAAGGACTGGGATCTAGTAAATATAATGTGTAGGGCTTTGAGATTAGACTAATGCAATATTATCCTATGAGTTATAACGATAATTTATTAAAACATGGGCTCAATGATGATCAAAATAGGGGTTGTGACTTGCCTTGATTCGCGAACGGTGAAGGTGGAACCTCGGCGTAAGATTCTGGATCTTCGATGGCGACGTAGTCTTCTCGATACGGAAAAGTAAATACGACATTCAATAAACAATCCAAAAATCAACCATACAAGCATACATGTTTTTGTTGGTTTAAATAAAGGAGATAGAGCCTTAAATACTATGAAATTCTTACCTAATCATTTAATATTAATTTTTAAAGAGTTTTCTGAATTTTATAAATTGATATAAGTATTTTTCCTAAGGGGGTTTATATTTTCCCTTTTTAGAGATGAAGTAAAAAGGTATAAAACAACCTTATTGTTTTTATGGCAGTAAAAATAGTGAAATTAAGTTATTAGGTCTTCTGAAGTTATTATACAAGTTTCTTATGATATTTTTATAAAGTGTTGAATTTTTATTATAAGAATCAATTAGTTATCCTAAAAGGGCTTTTGCAATATTATTCAATAGAATAAAGTGGGTAAAATGAATATTCTATTTCTATTGCATTAAAAAACAGTGAAGTGGAGTCACTATATCATCTGAAATTAATATAAAAATTTTTAAGGGTTTTTCTGAATTATTTAAATGGAATATTAATTACATCCTAAAGGGGACTTTTCTTGATTATTTAATAAGAATATTTTGTGCCAAATAAACATATTGTTTTTATTGTATAAAAGTGAAGAGAATAAAAAGACAAATTTTCCAAAATTAAAATGGTCAAATTTGGAGTTAATTTGAGCAAGATATGCATTTTTGAAGTTTAAACTATTTTTTGAATTTTTTTAAACCAGAAACAGTCCCTGGTCCACGGTGAACTGGGTTCACCGTGAACCGTTGACTACGCGCGTTGACCAGTCCAATCTGGACCGTCAGATCCAGATCCGACGGTTACTGGTGGGGCGGGGCGTTTAAGTGAATCTGGATGGCCCAGATCACCTCATACCCCTTCGCCGGAACGGGTGGCTGAAATCTAATCACTTAAGTGATTTAATCTCCGCCGTTCGGTCCGTATCGAACGGTCGAGGCGCCATCCGGCACGCGCGTGGCACGGGGGAAGCCGAGGGCTTCGTCCCCGACTCCACCGACGTGGCGGCGAGTGACCACCAGCGGCGACGATGGCCTAAGGCCCTGGGCGTCGGTGAAAATGGATAGACGGGAGAGATGTGATCCCGGTAGTACCGGCGAAGGCGGCGATCGGTGGTTGAAGATGACTAGCGGCGAGGAGATGGTGGCGGTGCTTTTCGGGTTGATGGTGGCGACGGTGATCCGGTGGCGGGGAACACGAACAGAGGCAAGGCCGAGGATGCCCGGGCGACGATGGTTCTGGTGGTGTCGACAGCGAGGGTGGCGGTGGCCCGAGGCGCCGGTGAAGGCTTGCCGGAGCCGAAGCAGAGGGAAACTCCCGAAAAGGCTGTGGCGGCACTCGGGTAGGCGAGGGCTTAGGCATTGGGGGCGTGGCGGAGTGTGGCGAGTGCAGAGGACCTTTATAGGGGGTCGCCGGCGGAAAATGGAAGGCTGAGAGGAGGAAACCGAGGAGGGTTTTCAAGTTTTCCCGGCGAACTATTCCTATTGCACGGATCGGCTTCCAAAGGGATGAAAACGCGTCGATTTTGGGCGGAAGGAGATCGCCGGTGAATAGGGAAGGGGATCCCGCGCTCGGTTTAGCAAATTCGCTCGGTCGGCGGTAGAATAGGAAAGGGGGTCACCGGATTTGGAAAGGGGGGGATTCCATCGGGGAAGACGGAACTGACAGGTGGCCCCCACCTATCAGTGGCCGGGCGCGAGTGAAAGAGGGGATGACATGCGGGCCTGGCGTGGCAGCGGTAGAGGGGGGTGCGTGTGTCTGCCAAGTGGGCCTGGCGGGGCGTGGCACGGAGGAGAGAGGGAGGGGAGCACCGACAGGCGGGTCCCTCCTGTTAGTGGCTCGGGCATCGAGCTGGCCTAGGTCGAGGGAGGAAAGGAAGGAGGCGGCCCAACACTATTGAAAATGTATTTTCCATTAAATTTAATTCCAGAAATTCAAATATTTGCTTAAGGCTTGAAGCTCTGTTGGAAAAATTTTGTAAAAATTCTCAAAAATATTTCTTGGCCTCTAGTTTCCATCATAAATTTTCCAGGTTGAGGTTTGAAATATTTCTCCCTGTTTTGCTTTAATTGGGTTCTTTTAGCCTTTTCTTTAATTAAATAAATCCTTTTAATCCAGAAAATTTATTTTCCTCATTTGTATTTTATTTTTAATTCTGGGCCTGTTACAATCCTATCCCCCTTACAAAGAATCTTGTCCTCGAGATTCGAAGCGAACCTCGGGGAAACTAGGGGCGGTGTTTTACGGGTGCTCTGGATTAGGAGAAGGTGTTACATCAGAAATAGGCAAAGTGATCTCCAGAACTAGGTTGGTTGAGATCAAATTGGGAATGTCTTCGGTCGTACCTTGGTTTTCTTGGGCGGAGATGTGGTGAACTTGGGTACGTCCCATCGGGCTTGGAACGGAGGATGACGCCTGCTTGGGGTAGGGGCACATGTTGGAGAATTGACCTTCTTGGCGACAGTTGAAGCATACAATTGGGTTGCCGTGCCTGTCCCTCTTATATCTGGTAGCTTGTACAGGAGCTTTTCCGGATGGTGGCGCTTGGGGTGAAATGCCTGAGCTTGGCCCTCCAAGGGTGATTCGTGGCTCGACAGGGGTTGGGGCTTGAGTCGGGATCACCGGGCGTGGCTTCTGCATCACTCCTTGCTGCTGGCGGTAGGCGATCATCCTTCGCTTCTTCTGGTCCACCTTGTTTTGTTCGGTCTCTTGGATAATTGCTTTGTTCACCAATTTCTGAAAATTGGCGAAGTCCCCGGAGACCAACTGAAGGGAGAGCTCGTCCTTCAGGCCCCGAAGAAACTTAGCTTGGCGGGCGGCATCTGTGCGCACTTCTTCTGGTGCATACCGAGCCAACCGGTTGAATTCGTGCAAGTATTCCACCACGGTCCTGCTCCCTTGGTGCAGGTCCCGGAATTCCTGCTGCTTCTAGGCTACCACGCCATCCGGAATGTGGGTGGCCCGGAAAGCAGTGGTGAACTCAGCCCATGAAATTTCATGGCCCTCGGGCTGAGTCTCTCGGAAATTGTCCCACCATTCCACGGCGGGTCCTTGGAGCTGGTGAGCGGCAAATGCCACTCACTCCTGCTCGGAACAAGGTAGAAGGTCAAGCTTCTTGCCGATGGTTTGAAGACAGTCTCCTGCCTCCATTGGATTGGTGGTACTGGAGAATATGGGTGGCCAGACACACAGGAACTCTGAGAGTTGAGATACTGGTGTCGGTGCCTGGACGGCGGTGCGGAGGGAAGGCTCGGGTTGCTGTTGATGGAGATGGAACAACTGTGCCTGCTGCTCTTGCATTTGGTTTTGTTGTTGTTGCATCTGAGTAAGCAGCGTGGCAATCAGTTGGTTTTGGTTCGCCATCATCTCCGCTAGTGTGGTATGATTGGCAACGGGGGCCTGCTGATGGCCAGTTTCTCCCCACTGAGGCAAGCTGTTCGAGGTGTTTCCGTCGCGCGGGGCTTCAGATCCCTTTTCGTTGGCCATCCTGAAGTTGAAGGGTTCAGAAAGAAGGTGCCAATAATTAGGGGAATCGTTACTGATTTTATTGCCCAAAGTGAGTATTTTGACCTAGTTGCTTACATCTTTTATTTGAATCTCTTATTAAATTTTACACTCATGCCTTATATTTTGCCAGAGTGGTACTACAAACAAAAAATCAAAACGAAACAAACAACCGTAATCTATGTCTAAGGAAGCTCGGGGGATGACTCGATCACGGGTTCGGCGGATAGGGTTGGTGCAGGGGTGGTGGAGCTGGAGGACCCGACGGGAGGGACACTGCGGGAGATCTTCTTGGGCCTGACTGTAGGGATCCGGAGCGTCTTCCTCTTGGGAGGCGAAAGGGGAGCGACCTCCTCGAGATCCTTCTAGAGTGTAACAGCCCCAAAATTAAAAGGAAATAAAATAAAGGAAAAGTAATATTAAATGAATTTCTGGATTTTGATAATAATAAAAATTCTAAAAGAGCCCTATTAAAGCCAAACAGAGACAAATATTCAAAATTTGGACTTGAAAATTTTATGGGATAAACTAGAGGCCAAGAAATATTTTTAAGAATTTTTACAAAATTTTAGCAACAGTGCTTCAAGCCTTAATCAAATAATTGTTATTCTGGAATTATTTTAATTGAAAAATGAATTTTAAATCTTAATGGGCCGAAACCCTGAATTCCCCTCCATAAGCCTTTCGGCCCAGCCCAGTCCTGCCCCTCTCACTGACAGGCGGGGCCAGCCTGTCGGCGCCGACCCCCTCTCTCCTCTCTTCCACGCCTCGGCCGGCCCCACCTGGCAGCCACCAACGCTCCCTCCCTCTCGCTGCCAGCCGGTCCCGCGCGTCGGCCTCCCGCGTGCGCCCACCCGCTCGCTGCCATCCCGGGCCCGCTAGCCAGCCGCCCCTCGCTCTCGGACTATGATAGGTGGAGCCCACCTGTCATATCCTTCTTCTCCGAAGGAAAGGGGGGCGATCCCTTTCCATGCCGGCGCCCCCCCTTCCATTTTCGCCGTCAGCCGCCCGGATCCGCAAGATTGAGCCTCGATCCCCTTCCCCGAACACCGGTGATCCCTTTCCTCCCCTTAGCGACGCGTTTTCGCCCAAATGGAAGCCAACCCAAGCACATGGAGGGCTCGCCGGCGATAAAAGGAATTCCTCTCGGTTTCCCTAGTAAAACCTTCCAATTTTCACCATCGACTAGCCTATAAGAGCCCTCGCCACCACCGCAGCCAAGCCACGCCACCGGAGCCCTATTCCGCGCAAACCTGAAGGCCGCCACCCTTTTTTCGGTTTCTCCTCTGTTTGCACTCCGGCAAGACCTCGCCGTCACTCCAAGCCACCGCCGGGACCGTCGTCGCCCCCACTACCCTGGCCCCACCTCCGTTGGGCCAAATCACTGCCAGAGCGCCTCACCGCCGTCGGGCCCGAAGGTTTCCTCCGCCCCTCCTCGCCGCCGACCGCCCCCATTGTCTCGACGTCATCGCCAACGGTACGCCTGAAGTTCCCTCGCTCTGCTAGTTCCATTTTAGGCCCTAGCCCAGCCGGTTAGCCCTCGCCGCCGCTGGAGCCCTCGCCGTTGCACCGCCGGAGCCGGAGACGAAGACGCCTGTCTTCCCCGTGCCGCGAGTGTGCCGGACGCCGTCTCGGCCGTTCAATCTGCATCGGATGGCGCAGATTAAATCCCCTCGGGATTTAATCTGGGCCCTCGATCCTAATTGAACCGGTACGGGCTCATCTGAGCCGTCGGTTTATTTTAAAAACTTTCCCCTCGCGATCACCCGTGGGATCTGGATTGGACGGTCCAGATCCGATCGGCCCACGCGCACAGTGCGCGGGTCCATGGTGGACCTGGCTCACCGTGGACCCGCACCTGTTTCTGGTTTTAAATAAAATTCAGGAAAATGGTTTAAACTTCAAAAAATCATATCTTGCTCAAATTAACTCCAAATTTCACCATTTTGATTCTGGAAAATTTGTCTTTTTATCCTCTACACTTCTATGCAATAAAAACAATATGTTTATTTGGCGCATAATAATCTTATTAAATAATAAAGAAAAGTCCCCTTTAGGAGGAAAATCATATTTCAATTAAATAATTCAGAAAAACTCTTAAAAATTTATAAACTAATTTCAGAAGATATAATGGCTCCATTTCACTGTTATTAATACAATAAAAATGGAATGACCATTTTGTCCATGACATTTTATTAAATAACATTCCTAAGACCCCTTTAGGATTTAATTATTATTTTATTCAGAAAAACTCTTAAAAATTTATATATTAATTTTAGATGAAATATTGACTCCAGTACACTGTTTATAAGCCAATAAAAATATAATAATTCATTTTGCTCATTTTAATTTATTAAACAACATTTCCAAGGCCCTTTAAGATAAAATGATTAACTCATATAATAGAAATGTAACATTTTACAAAAATCATGGAAACTTATATAATATATTCAGAGGACTTAATGACT
Organism: Zizania palustris; assembly: GCA_019279435.1. Classification (NCBI taxonomy): domain Eukaryota; kingdom Viridiplantae; phylum Streptophyta; class Magnoliopsida; order Poales; family Poaceae; genus Zizania; species Zizania palustris. Next base: position 33,313,580 of record JAAALK010000286.1, read on the forward strand.
TTATTCCACTTAGACAAAAAAGATAGAATATTCATTTTGCCCACTTTGTTCTATTAAATCATATTACAAAAAGCCCTTTTAGGATATTTAATTAATTCATATAGTAAAGATCCATACTTTATGAAATTATCTTAAAGCTATATAACAAACTTCAGAAGACTTAATAATTTAAAGTCACTATTTTTGATACCATAAAAACATCAAGGCTAAAGGGGAAATAAAAACCCCTAGGAAAAATAAATTACATCAAGTCATAAATTCAAAAATCTCATTAGGAATCAATCTTAAATATTTAAGTAAGAATTCCCTAGAATTTAAGACTCTATCTCCTTTACTTAATCTAACAAAACATGTATGTTAGTATGGTTGATTGGTTTTGGATTGTTTATTGAATGTTTTATTTACTTTTCTGTATCGAGAAGACTACGAGTTCATCGTCGAAGATCCGGAGTTCTATTCGAAGGTTCCACCTTCACCATTCACGGATCAAGGCAAGTCATCGACCACCCCTATGGAAACAGTTGATCATCATTGAGCCCATGTTTTAATAAACTATCGCTATAACTCATAGGTTAATATTGCATTAGTCAAATATCAAGCCTTACTCTTATATTTATTAGATCACCGTCCTTGTGTGCAAACCCAAGCCATGCTTATTGAGCCTTAACTCCTTGTCACTCTACAAATATTATATTAGCTAGTGCCCAATGTACCGGCACAACTGCTATAGGATAAAAATAATGAGTCGTAGATAGATGGATTCTGGTATATGAAATACCCCGTTATTCTTGTCTCTGGACTCAGTTGGAGTTGGGTATGTTATAAGCATGGTGGGTTCCGGGTGCAAGCTCGGAAACTGGTTGGTCACACCCGGGGCACTATAAGGACCGGTCTGCGGGATCTGTTGCAAAGCACTTCCGTACCAACCACAAGTCTAATGGGTAAGTCCTAACTGGAAGTATGGAACACTCCGTCTCTCGGCACCATAGTAGAGGGGGCAAGGGGCAAGCCTGCAGGCGACTTGTACCAAAGGAGGCTCAAGGGGGGGTATGGTGGGGCACCGACGCGTCGGGACACCATATGAAACTTATAAGAGGGTGTTGTTGAGTCGGGGAGGACTATATGGAAGGTTTTGGCACGAGTTCCCGTGAAATGGGTCATCTCGTTACACTTTGGTGTAGGTGATGAGTGCGTGCCTTGTGGGTACAGTGGTACATCTCTGATCAGAGTAAAAATCAATCTTTTCGAAAAGCCGAGCCCACGGTCAAGGGCGGGTTGTGTGACTACTCGCAGTTAGTTTACAATTGTTTGAATGATTGAGTTATTCATGGCATGTAAGGACTGTTGTGCGAGGAGGTAAAACGTACTCCTCGAGTTAGATGATGTTGATGATGCATACACATGTTAACGTTTCAGTACTAATAAATTGTTCACATTAAATCGCTTTACAAATTTCTCACTTCCGCAAAAATTAGCCACTATCTCCCTTGTTACTACCTTGCATTATATTTGCATTCGGTGGCTTGCTGAGTACGTATGTACTCACCCCCGTTGACTTACACCACCAGAGCACGTCTACTACGAGGAGGATGAAGGTCTGGAGTAGCGATCCAGTCAAGGCGAGACTAGAAGGAGGCGTTCATCTAGGACCCTTTATTTTATTAGTTTCTCTTCACCTTTAATCACTTTTGTACTAATACGGTCTATGAACCGTGAATGATTGCTCGTATTGTATGTGGTCACATGATGAACGTCTTGGTTTATTGATTTTCTATGGAATTTCAATAAAAGTCCTGATTTATTAAATCGGGGCACGACATAGAGCTCCTGGATCTGACGGCGTAGCTGTGCGGGGACGGCGGCGCCTTGGCGTAGGAGCTCGTTCTGATGCCTCAACTCCACCTCGGTGATCAGGTGATGGTTCTGCTGAACCTGGCGACGAAGATCGGTGTTCTCGTGGTTCAGGTTCTCCGACGAGTGGCGGTAGAAGTCGATGGTGTCGTGCTGGCTATCTGCGTCGAGGACGGCCTCCGTGTGAAGATTGTCCATGGCCTCCAACAATCTCATGGTGCGGGCGATGGCGGAGTTGTGCTGGGTGAGGGAGCTGATGTAGATGTTGCGGTGACTCCCCGGTGTGCGCATAGGCATGAAGCGGTGGACGGTGTCATGGAGCTATCGGTCGTAGACCAACATGAGCTCAGCGAGGGCCTAAAGAGCGGCGCGCTGGCTGGCCACCACGAAGGAAGGTCCTCCGACTCCATGGGTGTAGAATGGAGGCTGCGTGGGGGAGGGGCAGATGATGACTGTGACCTCACAGTAGCTCTCGTTCGCATCGGGAAAGATCCCGTGGAACGTGGGCTCATGCACGAAGCCGAGGAAGTCGACGAGCATGCGAAGCTCGCGGACGAATCCAGCCTCATCGTGGAGAGTTCCACTCATGGTATGGACCGACATCTACAAAAGAGAGGAAATTTTTGTGAAAACTTCAGAAGATGAGAGGGTAAGTAGTTTTGTAAGAAAATATGGTTAATATAAGTCATAGGGTCAGGTCTGTTTGGCTACCTACAGTCAAGTTGGCTCTGATACCATCTTGTCATGCCCTGATTCAATAAATTAGGACCTTTATTGAAATTCCATAGAAAATCAATAAAAACAAGACGTTCATCATACGACCACGTACAATACAAGCAATCATTCATGGTTTGTAGACCGTATTAGTACAAAAGTGAATAAAGGTGAAGAGAAACTAATAAAACAAAGGGTCCTAGATGAACGCCTTCTTCCAGTCTCGTGCCTTGACTGGGTCGCTACTCCAGACCGTCACCCTCCTCGTAGTAGACTGCCTCTGGTGGTGTAAGTCAACGAGGGTGAGTACAATCGTACTCAACAAGCCACCGAATGCAATTATAATGCAAGGTAATAACAAGGAAGGTAGTGGCTTCTTTTGCGGGAAAGCAGATTTGTAAAGCATTTAATGTAAGCCGATTATTAGTACGGAAAATTAAACATGTACATGCATCATCTTCTAACTTGAGGGGTACAGTCAGCCCACCCTCTCTCAACAGTCCTTACATGCCATGAATAACACAACCATTCATCCATAAGTAAACTAACTGCGAGAGGTCACACAACCCGCCCTTGACCGTGGGCTTGGCTTTTCGAAAAGATTTATTACTCTGATCAGAGGTGTACTACTGTACCCACAAGGCACTCATTTCCCGCACACCGCAGTGTGTTAAATGACTCCTGTCACGAGAAGCTCGTGCCAAAACCTTCAGCATGGAACGCACCAATTCGATAACACTCTCTTCTAGGTTTCATATGGTTTCCCAGTCACTTTGGGCCACACCATACCCCCCCTTGAGCCACGTAGGTACAAGTCACCCGCAGGTTGCCCCTTGCTCCCTCCACTATGGTGTTCCATGTTGGTACGATCCATACCTCCAGTTAGGACTTACCCACTAGACTTGTGGTTAGTACAGAAGTGCTTTGTAACAGATCCCGCAGACCGGTCCTTATAGTGCCCCGGGTGCGACCAACCAATTCCCGAGCTTGCACCCGAAACCCACCATACTTATAACATAGCCAACTCCAATAGAGTCCAGAGACGAGAATAACGGGGAAATTCATATAGTAGAATCCATCTATCTACGACTCATTCTTTTATCCTATAGCAGTTGTGTCGGTACATTGGACACTAGCTAATATAATATTGTAGAGTGACAAGGAGTGTAGGCTCAATAAGCATGGCTTGGGTTTACACACAAGGACGGGGATCTAATAAATATAATGTGTAGGGCTTTGAGATTAGACTAATGCAATATTATCCTATGAGTTATAACGATAATTTATTAAAACATGGGCTCAATGATGATCAAAATAGGGGTTGTGACTTGCCTTGATACGCGAACGGTGAAGGTGGAACCTCGGGGTAAGATTCCGGATCTTCGATGGCGACGTAGTCTTCTCGATACGGAAAAGTAAATACGACATTCAATAAACAATCCAAAAATCAACCATACAAGCATACATGTTTTTGTTGGTTTAAATAAAGGAGATAGAGTCTTAAATTCTATGAAATTATTACCTAATCATTTAATATTAATTTTTAAAGAGGTTTCTGAATTTTATAAATTGATATAAGTATTTTTGCTAAGGGGGTTTTATTTTCCCTTTTTAGAGATGAAGTAAAAAAGGTATAAAACAACCTTATTGTTTTTATGGCAGTAAAAATAGTGAAATTAAGTTATTAGTTCTTCTGAAGTTATTATATAAGCTTCTTATGATATTTTTATAAAGTGTTGAATTTTTATTATAAGAATCAATTAGTTATCCTAAAAGGGATTTTGCAATATTATTCAATAGAATAAAGTGGGTAAAATGAATATTCTATTTCTATTGCATTAAAAACATTGAAGTGGAGTCACTATATCATCTGAAATTAATTTATAAATTTTAATGGTTTTTCTGAATTATTTAAATGGAATATTAATTACATCCTAAAGGGGACTTTTCTTGATTATTTAATAAGAATATTTTGTGCCAAATAAACATATATTTTTTATTGTATAAAAGTGAAGAGAATAAAAAGACAAATTTTCTAGAATTAAAATGGTCAAATTTGGAGTTAATTTGAGCAAGATATGGATTTTTGAATTTTAAAATATTTTTCGGAATTTTATTTAAACCAGAAACAGTCCCTGGTCCACGGTGAACTGGGTTCACTGTGAACCATTGACTGCACGTGTGGACCAGTCCAATCTGCACCGTCAGATCTAGATCCGACGGTTACTAGTGGGCGGGGCGTTTAAGTGAATCTGGACGGCCCAGATCACCTCACACCCCTTCGCCGGAACGGGTGGCTGAGATCTAATCACTTAAGTGATTTAATCTCCGCCGTTCGTTCCGGATCGAACGGTCGATGCACCGTACGGCACGCGCGGGTCACGGGGGAAGCCGAGGGCTTCGTCCCCGACTCCGGCGGCGAGCGACCACCGGCGGCGGCGATGGCCTAAGGCCCTGGGCGTCGGTGAAAATGGATAGAGGGGAGAGATGTGATCCCGGTAGTACCGGCGAAGGCGGCGATTGGTGGTTGAAGATGACCGGTGGTGAGGAGATGGTGGCGGTGCTTTTCGGGTAAATGGTGGTGACGGTGATCCGGTGGCGGGTAACCCGAACGGAGGCGAGGCCGAGGATGCCAAGGCGACGATGGTTCCAGCGGTGTCGACAGCGAGGGTGGCGGTGGCCCGAGGCACCAGCGAAGGCTTGCCGGAGCCAAAGCAGAGGAAAACTCCCGAAAAGGATATGGCGGCGCTCGGGTAGGCGAGGGCTTAGGCGTTGGTAGCATGGCGAAGTGCGGCGAGTGCAGAGGACCTTTATAGGGGGTCGCCGGCGGAAAATGGAAGGCTGAGAGGAGGAAACCGAGGATTGTTTCCAAGTTTTCCCGGCGAACTATTCCTATTGCATGGATCGGCTTCCAAAGGGATGAAAACGCATCGATTTTGGGCGGAAGGAGATCGCTGGTGAATAGGGAAGGGAATCCCGTGCTCGGTTTAGCAAATCCGGCCAGCCGGCGGCGGATTAGGAAACGGGGTCGCCGGATTTGGAAAGGGGGGATTCCATCGGGGAAGACGGAACTGATAGGTGGCCCCCACCTATCAGCGGTCGCACGCGAGTGAAAGAGGGGATGACATGCGGGCCCGGCGTGGCAACGACAGAGGGGGGTGCGTGTGTCTGCCAGGTGGGCCTGGCGGGGCGTGGCGCGGAGGAGAGAGGGATGGGGAGCGCCGACAGGCGGGTCCCTCCCGTTAGTGGCTCGGGCATCAGGCTGGGCTGGGCCGAGGGAGGAAAGGAAGGAGGTGGCCCAACACTATTGAAAATGTATTTTCCATTAAATTTAATTCCAGAAATTCAAATATTTGCTTAAGGCTTGAAGCTCTGTTGGAAAAATTTTGTAAAAATTCTCAAAAATATTTCTTGGCCTCTAGTTTCCATCATTCATTTTTCAGGTTCAGGTTTGAAATATTTCTCCCTGTTTTGCTTTAATTGGGTTCTTTTAGCCTTTTATTTAATTAAATAAATCCTTTTATTCCAGAAAATTAATTTCCTCATTTGTATTTTATTTTTAATTCTAGGGCTGTTACAACCTTTAAGCACTTTTTTGGTGTCTTTTCGACCGGTCATTTAAGGCTAGATTATTTTAGTGCTTGTGATTTGTTTTGGTTCTGCTGATTGTCTGTTGAGGTGCGTTGGGTGTTGGGAGAAGGCCATTGATTCGAAAGAATTTTTTAGGCACCCATTCACCTCCGTCTGGTCGCTACTCTCGGTCCTACAAGTGGTATCAGAGCCTGGTTAGGGTTTTTCCATACCTTAACCGGTTCTAACCCAAGGTACCGACCATGACTTCTACTGGAAAAATCACGTCCCTTGAAGCTTTTGGCTACAATTACCAGAAGACTCGCATGCGAGCCTATCTCATGAGCCAAAGTTTGGAAATTTGGGATATTTGTGTTCACGCCACTTTTACTGTGCTTCCATCTGCCCCTGAGTTAGTCGCCCAGCATCAAAACAACAACAAGGCGGTGAACATTTTATTTTTTGGTCTAGGTCCCAATGAGTTTGAGTGTGTGAGCCATCTCAGCACTGCTAGAGAGATCTGGGCTACCCTCTAGGCTCACCATGAGGGGATAGCTCAGGTCAAGGCTCGGCTCTATCAGACCTACCAGCGTGAATATGAAAATTTCACACAGAAGCCGGGTGAATCTGTTGAAGCTTTGTTTGGTCATTTTCAATCGATCATCAACAAGCTTCGGGCCAACAAGGCCGATGGAGCTCAACTGGTCTTAGATCATGATCAGGCGCTCAAGGTTCTTCATACCTTGGACCCTAAGATCTGAGAGATCAAGGTATCCTCTATCATTGAGGGCACTTCTTACGATACCTTGACTATCGCAGAGCTTTTCAGTAAGCTCAAGGCCACAGAGGTTGATATCCAGTTGAGATCAAATCTCACTGGTTCTAGTTCAAAGACCCAGGCCCTTGCGACACCCTCTGCTGATTCCTCCTCTTTGAGTTGTGCTTCGTTCTCTTTGATGTCTATCACTAAGGACCAGCTTGATTTGTTAGGAGATGATGACCTATGCCTTTTTAATAGACGGGTGCGTCGTGTCTATGCCAAAAGAATAATCAAATGACACGACACAAAATCTGGATGCTTTGAGTGTGGTGATCCAGGTCACTTCATCGCCGACTGCCCCAAGTGGAACAATCACAAAAAGGGCACCGGCAGTGGCTCCTACGACTCCTTCAAGCACAACAGCTCCACCTTCACAAAGGGCAAGCCAAAAACAAAGTTCTTCCGAAAGGCCCTAAAGGACTACCGGCATGAAAACAAGAAGCAAGACAAGGCCTTCTTCGCCGAGATGGAGAGAAGCTATTCCAAGAGATCGTCTGCTTCTTCCTCTTCATCAAGATCAAGTGATGAGGAGACCATGATCAAGAAGGGGAAGGACAAGGATGATCCGACGGGCCTCTGCTTCATGGATTTCGGGGATAAGATGAAGACCCACTCGCACCATAGCCGATGATCCCGCAAGAGCATCTGCTCAATGGCTCTTAGGGATAAAGATGAAAAGGGCTCCCCTGACAACTCCAATGACGATGACTATGAAAAGGTATCTTCCTATGAACAAGAAGTCATTGAATTAATTGAAGAGAACCGTCAGGAGTTAAGATATCAGGAGAAACTGCTTAGAGGGGCTAAGAAGAGGATAGATGAGCTTGAGAGTGAGCTTGCCATGGCCAATGGCAAGATTGAGAGTCTATCTTCTTTCCCTTGCTTGTGTGGTAGCAGTGAGTGCCCTAACTGCAAGGTGTTGTTGTGTGACCTGACGACTCTAAAGTCCACGTACACAGAGAGGGTATATGAGAGAGACGCTTTGGCCACTGAACTTGAGAGCACTCAGCTGGAGCTGAAAGATGCTCATGCCACTATTGTCGTGCCCTGTAGTGACTGCCCATCCCACTTATCTGATCTAGCTGAGCTAAGAGCAAAGAGAGATGATTAGTTGGGCGAGTTAGAGAGAGTCAGAGCTGAGCTGGAGCAGACTAAGCTTAAGCTTGAGACATTGTCAGTTCTACCCACTATTTGTGAGAACTGCTTGTCCCTGAGATTGGAACTAATCAAGCTAAAAGCTAAGAAGTCTGTCCAAGTTGATAGAGAGTGTGAGATCTGCTTGTCTCAGGTAGAGGTGCTAGCTTTTTTGAGAGAGGAGCTAGCTGATGCTCAAAACGAGAACTCTTACCTTCGTCAGATCCTGAGTTGGGTGAGTGCTAGAGAGCCACAGCTCGGCATGATGATCCAACAGTTCAAGAGGCAGGATGGGTTTGGGGTAGGTTACACCTACACCAAGGCTGACTTTGAGAATGCCCAGAGTCATGCAGTGGAGTGGAGTAAGATGACTACAGAGCAGAGATATCCCAAGACTCACTCCACTGAGTCTTTTCAGGCCTGTCAGCCCAAGGATGGAGTGTTCCAAGAACAACCTAAAGCTCCACCCAAGAACCCTATCTGGAACACAAAGCCCAAGCATCTCCACACTTCTCTTGACTCTCTCTCTCTGGACCCTCTCACACCAAAGAGTCTACACCCAACACCACCAAGCCCAAGAACCCCAAGCCTCAACCATATCCCAAGAATCCTACCTATCATTGTGAGTTCTGTCAGAGAGACAGACATCTTGAGGAGTTTTGCTTCAAGAGGAAGCAGGTTGAGAGAGTAGAGAGAGCTTTAGGTGGGCAGGAGTAGTTCTACCAGCAGGGTGGTAGACAGAAAGTCCCTCAACGTGGAGGGAGGCTAGAGAATAGGGCGCGTCGTGTAGGTGGTGGTAGAGGAGACGACTTTCGTGCCCGTGCTCCAGAGGGTGGTTTTCGCTCTGGCAGAGCTCCAGGTCATTCTGGATATGGCTTTGGACCTTGTGGCCGAGACTTTAGGCAGAACAGAGGACTGTGCTTTGAGCCATGTTTTGGTCCAGACACTTATGATTATTTCTGCTTTCCTTCTTTTGAGAAGATGGATCAACACTGGTTTATCTCCTTTGCTAAACCTGGTGTTGGACCATTTGCTCCCCCTTATGACCATTGATATTGTAGGATCAAGGCCTGGAGGATGTATGGTTCATGGATTCAGGATGCTCTCACCACATGACGGGACATCGCAGATGGTTCTCCAGCTTCACTTTCCCGAGCTCCAAGGATTACATCACTTTCGGTAACAATGGTCAAGGGAAGGTACATGACATTGGTTCAATTCGAATCTTTGAGCATTTCTCTTTGAAGAATGTTGCTTTGGTTGGAAACTTGAGTTTTAATTTGGTCTCTGTTTCGGTAAGGTTTTTTGGATTGATTTCTCTAATTCTTTTGGCCCTTCTCGCTGTTTGATCGCTGGATCCTCTTCTGAGCTCTAGAGGTGGCATAGGAGGTTAGGACATTTAAGCTTTGATCTACTAATCAGATTGAGTTCTATGGACCTTATTCGAGGATTTCCCAATCTTAAGATGGAGAACGATCTAGTTTGCCATCCCTGTCATCATGGGAAGATGGTTGCTGCTTCTCACGCACATGTTACTCCGGTGATGACTTCGTACCTGGGAGGACTATTACCCATGGATACTATTGGTCCAGCTCGGGTACGTTCAGTCGGTGGGAAGTGGCACACGCTTGTGGTTGTTGATGACTTTTCTCGATTCTCGTGGGTTTTCTTTTTGGAGTCTAAGGATGAGGCTTTTTAGTTTGTTCATGATCTGATCCTGAACCTAAAGAATGAGAACAATGGTCGGATGTGAGCATTTCATTCTAACAATGGCTCTGAGTTCAAGAATTCTCAGTTCGTCAGCTTCTGTAGTGATCAGGGTCTTGAGCACTAATTTTTTGCTCCTTACACTCCCCCACAGAATGGCATCGTGGAACGAAAGAACCTCACGCTGGTCGAGATGGTCAGGACGATGCTCGATGAGCATAGGACTCCTAGGCATTTTTGGGATGAAGCCATGAACACGACTTGCTATCTGGCCAACCACATTTTTCTTAGAGCTTACTTTGGTAAGACTTCATATGAGTTGCGGTTTGGCAGACAGCCCAAGGTGAGACACTTGTGAGCGTTTGGCTGCAAGTGTTTTGTGCTCAAGAAGGGAGGGCATTTGGACAAGTTTGAGTGTCATTGCTAGGATGGAGTCTTTCTTGGTTACGCTTTGCATTCTCGAGGCTTCCGTGTTTGGAACCTCGACTCCCAGCAGCTTGTCGAGATGTGCAAGGTTTCTTTTGATGAGTCCATGCCTTTGCTTACTCCTTCTTTTGAGCTTTCTGGTGATGATCAGCTTGGAGAGTCCATCTTTGAGGAAGATGATGAGACTCCTGTTGTTGATGAGGGTGGGCCTTCTGCACAGCCTGTAGACCCCACACCTTCTGAGACTTCGAATGAGGACGAGGGAGGACCTCTGATCACTACTTCCACTTCGATCAGCCCCCTCAATCGAGTCTAGAGGTGCTAGCTGCTGACTCCAGTGAGGTGACATCTGATCACCTAGGATCCCGAGCAGTTCAGCGTGATCACCCCTTAGAGCTCATCATCGGTGATCTCACTTCGAGATCCTTGCGTTCTCATGCTGGCTCACTCACTATTTTTATTGAGTCTACTTTTGTTGCCACTTTTGAGCCCAAAGATGTTGCTCATGCTTTATCTGATGCAAATTGGATAAATGCCATGCAAGAAGAACTTGAGAATTTTGTTCGCAATCGGGTTTGGACACTAGTTGAGCTGCCACCTGGATGCAACCCCATAGGCACTAAGTGGGTGTTTAAGAACAAGCAAGGTGAAGATGGGGTTGTGGTGCGCAACAAAGCTCGATTAGTTGCCCAGGGTTTTTGCCAGAAAGAAGGTATTGATTTTGAGTCCATTCACATACTTTTGGCATTCGCTGCTTCTAAAGGTTTTAAGATTTTTCAAATGGATGTCAAGAGTGCTTTTCTGAATGGGTACATAGAGGAGGTGGTCTATGTTAGGCAGCCCTCAGTTTTGAGAACCCTAAGTTTCCTCGACATGTTTTCAAGTTACAGAAAGCTTTATATGGTCTGAAGCAAGCCCCCAGAGCTTGGTATGATCGTTTATAGTAGTTTTTGTTAGGGAGTGGCTTTGTGATGGGTTCTGTGGACAAAACTCTCTTTCTTGCTTCGTGTTGACACTAATTTCTTGATTGCTCAGATTTACGTGGACGACATTATTTTTGGTTGTTCTACTAATGAGATTGTGTCCAAGATTTCTGAGGAGATGCATAGTGAGTTTGAGATGAGCCTCATGGGTGAGCTCAAGTACTTCTTAGGGCTCCTGATCAAGCAGCCCAAGGACGTCATTTTCATCCTCTAGAACAAGTAAACGCGGGACATGCTGAAGAAGTTCAACTTCGGTGGAGAGCTGAAGCCTCAGATGACCCCAATGGGTACATCTGGGGGCCTGGACAAGGACGAGAGCTGCATCAAGGTCAATGAGAGAGAGTATCGAGGGATGATCGGATTGCTGCTGTACCTGATGACGATGAGACCGGATATTTAGTTTGTCGTGGGACTATGTGCGCGCTTCCATTCTTCACCACGCTCATCTCATCGGTAGGCTATCAAGTGCATTTTTAGGTATCTTACCTATGCGCCTAATCTTGGTCTTTTCTATTCAGCATCATCATCTCTTGAGTTATCTGGCTTTTCTGACGCTGATTTTGGTGGGTGTCGGCTGGATCGCAAGTCGACTTCCGGTACTTGCCAGTTTCTCAGTTCTTTGCTTGTTTCTTGGTCTTCTCGAAAACAATCTGGAGTTGTTCTTTCCACTACTGAGGCTAAGTATGTAGCTGCTGCTAGCTGCTTCTCATAGTTGGTTTTGATGATTTCCACCTTAAGAGATTTTGGTTTTTTCCCTGCCAGATTACCTTTGTTTTGTGATAGCACCAGTGCGATTAGTGTAGGGAAAAACCCATGTCTTCATTCAAAAACCAAACACATCGATGTGCGCTTTCACTTTATAAGGGATCAATATGAGAAATGTGTTATTTACCTTGTTCATGTTGATACTCATCATCAGTTGGCTGACATTCTTACCAAACCCCTAGATCAGTCTACATTTGAGCGTTTGTGAGGGGATTTGGGAGTTGTGTATCCTTTTTAGGATATTTTGAGTATGTTTTCTTTCTTCTTTACTCTTTTATTGATTATTTTCATGTGAGTTCATATCATACATATTCACATATCACACTTTGAGCTTCCTTCTGTTATATGATTGAATTGCTTTACTTATTCTAGCTAGTATATGATTTTGAATACCTGTCAATTATCATGCTTTGCTTCAGTTCACATGGTATATCTGATATCTTTCATATGCATGGCTTTTATGCTTTAAAATTGAAAAATGATCACCATTGCTTCTAGTAACTAGCATGTGTAGCCTGAATGCTTTTGCTATCTTTTACATGCCTGGTGGCTAGTTCCTTACTTAGATGCAGATATGAAACTTGGACATCTATATGCTTTAACATGGAAAAAATGCTATAAAATGATAAAAATAAGAAAAATGAAAAATCCATGCATTTTATGCTTAATTGAAAAGATCCAGGTGGGTTTGTTGTGTCGCATTGCATTGTTCTGGACTGCTTACCATAGCACTTTGGTATGAACTAGGACAATGTAATGTATGCCAAGACCAATGTCTTAAACTTCTGATGGTCCAGTTCTGGCCTAGGCTTGACTTGGTCGGTTAGCATAAGGTTGACATGCAAATAACCCATGGCGAAACTGAAAAAAAAAAGAAAAAGAAAAAGCCTGAAAATTAAAAACATAACACGTTTGTTGAAGCTCTTTGTTCTGGACAATGTTTATCTTGGTAGATATCAGCGAGCCTTTCCTTCTCATGTTTTACCTTGCTTGTCGACTAGAAGATGTGGTGATGCTTTTATTTGCAAAAATCTAAAAATGTGTGCTAATGACTTTTCTTGGATATCATCTATTGCACTGATCATGCCATGTGTCTTAGAGAGTATCTTGTGCTATACTTGCTAGATGTTGTAATTGCAGTCAATCATATCTGAGAAGCATGCCTTTTACACTCCACTTGCACCCTAGTTGCATTCATTGCATATTTTGAGGGGGAGTTGCATTTCAAGGGGAGTTTGAGTTTGTGTCTCTTTTGAGTGCATTTAGTCTCACTTAATGAGTCCAATTGTCAACAAGGGGGACAAATTTTGGATTACTTGATCTTTTAGAAGAGTTTAGGGGGAGTTTTAGTCTCTTTTGCCTTTACTCTTTGGATGTCCTTGTTGATAATTCTGAGATTGCACTCATTTGAGTTTTTATCTTTGTTTAACCATAATGACCGTTTTCTGGCTTTTGTTCGGCTTTTGGTCATTAGGGTTAAACCTTTTATTTTATTCTTTTTGTCTTCTTGTGTTTTGTTTGCGTGTTTCCACATGTTTTGCAGATTCTAAAGCGATGATGAAGAGAGTGTTGACAATGCACTCATCAAGGAGGAGATTGAGGAGCCATGTTGAAGATCATGGGCCTCATGGCTCTAGATGTGATGAGTGATAGTCAACAGAAGTCAACAAAGAGATGTGAAGATGAGACGAGACATGTCGTGTTTGGGCTGCGTGTGACTCAAGTACACGGGCGGCGAGCAACTGCTGGGCAGAGGGGCCGCAGAGTCGGGCTGGCCCAATCTGAGGACATGGGCTAGGAGCGGCAAGGGATCCACTGGTCTATTGACCGGGGTTGACTCAGGTACACAGGCGACGAGCGATTGCCGGGTTGAGGGAGCCGCAGAATCGGGTTAGCCCAATCTGGGTACCCGGTGCAAAGACGGTGGACGCTTTGTCGGTTTCGGCGCAAAACCTATGCCCAATCCAGACCGCTGATACAAGATCGAGTCGTCCTGAAGCAAAGCCATAGCTGCTACGAAAGCTCCGCGTGAGGACAAGTTATCTTTATTTAGAATTTTACCATTTTGCTTTCTAGGCCCACAGTGTGTTAGTCGAGTCTATAAAAAACCTATGGGCATTATGGTCTTTTCTATTTTATTTTCAGCCTCCGTAAAACTCTAAGGGTATTTTGGTGTTTTCCCTAGTTTATTGGGCTGCCTACAAATAGGGCCCCAATCCCTAGGGTTAGGGTAACTCATTTCAATTAAAAATCAGAGTTCAATTGTAATAGGTGGTGACACAATAATGTGATGATCGATGTACTCCTTTCCCTCCACCTCCTAAGTCAACATGGCTCCTATTACGCTATCTTCTGTAGCAACGTATAGCCAAAATGGAATCCCGGCTTTTGGTGCTCTTACCATAGGGGGTGATGACAAGCACCCCTTAATTTGCTCAGAAGCATGTTGCTAACTTGCCCCCAAGTGAATTCGGCTTCGTTCATTAACCAAAGTATGGGGACAAAAACATCAATCTTGCTAGACAGGTTAGATATAAAGCAACACAAATAGTTTACCTTGCCTAGCAACTTTTGTACATCTCTCTTGAATGTCGGTGCTTCATAGTTCTTAATCTTCTCAAGTCTCTTATGATCAATATCAATACCTATTTCATGAATCATGAATCCTAAGAACTTGCCAGCCGACTCGCCAAAAGCACACTTGAGCGGGTTTATTTTTAAACCATACTGACACATTCTCTCAAAAGAAACTTTCAAATCAGCTAAATGGTTTCCCATAGCATCCGATTTGACTCTACAACATCATTTATATAGACCTCTAACATAACTCCTAGCAAGTCATGAAAGATCAAGTTCATAGCACCTTGAGATGTAGGACTAGCATTCTTTAAACCAAAAGTCATCACAACACACTCAAACAAGCCGACAAAACCAGGACATCGAAAGGCCATTTTGTAAATGTCCTCTATGTCCATAAAGATTTGATTATGACCAGTGTTGCCATCAAGAAAACTTAATACCTTGTGTTCTAAAGCATCGTTTATCAACATGTCAGCTATCGACATGGGGTACTCATCCTTCGGAGTGGCCTTGTTCAAATCCCTGAAATTAATGCATACACGAATCTTGCCACTCCCTTTCTTCTCTACAATCACAATGTTAGCAACCCATTCAGCATACTTGCACGGCCTAATAAACTCAGCCTTTAGTAGTTGTTCTATATCGTCTTTAACTCGGTCATAAATGACCAAATTAAAGCGACGAGGAGGCTATTTATATGGCCTAAACCAAGGTTTGATGGGAAACCGATGCTCCACGAGCTCGTGGCTAAGTCTAGGCATCTCACTCTACTCCCATGCGAAACAATCGACATACGACCGAAGAAACTTTATTACCTCGACCTTTTCACAAGCCGACAAATTCTGATTTACAAAAGTCGGCCTTGGAATACTGCCATCGCCTATATCCACCTCTTCTAGAGGGTTGGCCGATGCAAAACCTTGACCTAACTTTTATACTTCGCTAAAATCTTCAATGGTTTCGGCAATACCGTCTTTAGAAGACCGATATTGCTCTACACGAGACTTTAGCAAATCAAGATTACTCTTACTAGACATGATGACTAATTTAGAGACAGCCGAGCTACACCGGTCGTCTTTGTAGACACTGGAACAAAGCGTCCCTAAAAGACGCTAACAAAGTCAAAATATGAGATATCTCTACATGACAAACTTTCTACCTTCTCGTGGACGGTGTTGATAGACACATCGACCAAAGCAACCTAGGCCGAAGTGTCAGTTGGTACGAACTCTACATCATCGTCGTCCTACTGAATCAGACACTAGTGCAAGGTAGATTGAATACAACAATTCGCATGAATCCAATCGCGCCCAAGTAGTATGCTATAATTACCTTGCACATCGACGATGAAGAATGTCATTGGCAACGTCTTGTTGCCCACCGTTAGCTGCAAAGAAAGTACGCCCTTGGCCTCGGAGCTCTCACCGTTGAAGACATTCAACATAAAGTTGGTCTTCATTAGGTCATCTTCATTTCTGCTAAGCTTCTTCAACAGAGAGTATGACATCAGGTTGACGGTGGCACCTCTGTCTACGAGCATCCTAGAGATCGGCTTCCCGTCAATGTGTCCCTTGACGTAGAGAGGCTTCAAGTGGCGAGCCATATCCTTGGGCTTTTCAAAAATAGCTTCACGTGGGTTGAGGTTTAGTTGAGTGACCCCGGCCTCCTCTCTTGGTAGGCAAAACTCAACGAGAGGCATCACCACATTCACATCCACCGAATGAGGAGATCGCCCCTCTGAGATGGGTATGTAGTCATCGTCCATTAGATCATCCTCGTTGTCGCTCGGAGTGGAGCCGAGTTGTTCACTATAACCGGCTTTGGCTTCCAGACCTGCTTTGTCACTGGTCGGGGATGGATCTCCTCAAAGATGGTGTCTCGTTCATCCTCGGCTTTCTTCTCACGCGTTTCATGGGCTCGAAGACATTGTAGCCGCCTCTTTTGGGACTTGGTCATGCTTGGAGGTGCCCATGATGGTTGTGGCTTCGTGTCGGGCGCCACGAACATACTCCTTGAAATTTTGGCTGAATGGGAAGCACTTGTATCGGCCTCGGTATTTTTTCGCTTAGCGGAGACATTTTCATGTGTCTTCTCAGTCGGTCCAGCCTTACCAGCCCGGTCTGACCGGGCCCTATCGGTTAGATTGGCCATGGGGGCCGGTCGGAATGGCTGATGCTGGGTATCTAAAAAGTCCTGGTTAGACCGGCCATAGTAGGCGGGTTAGACCAAAGTGGTGAGGGTGGTCTGACTGGCCTTGGGGCTGCGGTTAGACCGATAGTCTTCTCATGTTCGGCTATTTTTTGTGGCTTGCCTTCGTATTGCTCCGATGGGATCCCCTTAGGGATTGGGACGTCCTGGGACCCCACCTTGACCATGATGGCCTCAGATACCTCCTCCGGATGCCCTCATGGTGCGACGGACAATCTGTCGAAGACATCGCCCTCTGTAGCACCCATTTGATTCTGCATGCTATAAAACTCGGGAGGCACAAATGGAGCAATATAGTAGGGGGTAGGGTACCCAGGAGGCAGAAAATAACACGGAGGCCACTGTGTCGTGGTAAGGATATACGGTGGTGGAGGAAACGGTGGATCTAGTGGTATTTCCCATTCTGGGCCGAACCCTTTCCTCTAGGGATGGTTCGGCCTCACTGGAGGTCCTAGCCGAGTGTTCACCTTCTCGGCCCTCTTCTTGTGTTTTTGTTGCAGCATGTCATATGTCACCTTTGGCTTCTTGTGGGTCATAGTCGAAGATGACGGGCTGGTGTTCACTTTCCACACTCCTACCTCAGGGTTCTTCAACACGAGCATGTGTGTGCGGGGTTCTCCAATCACGACCTCCTTCCCCTTAGCTGACCCGACCTGCTTGGGCTGAATCAGCACCTTCTTCCCATCGAGATCAATAGTGTTCATAGGAAAGGGGTCTTGGTCAAGCTTCATTTTAGGATTGGTATCCAACTTCAATCGTCCTTCTTCTATGGCTGATTGAACCTGTCGATGAAAAACATTACAGTCGTTAGTGGAATGAGAGTGTGAATCATGCCACTTATAGTAAGCTCGCTTCTTCAAGTCATTGGAAGTTGTAATGACATGACCGTTCGGTAACCTGATGAGTTTGCTCTTCAACAAAAAATCAAATATTTTATCACACTTGGTCACATCAAATGCATACTTGACCTCACTAGACCGACTCTTAGGGGAGACGGCCGTAACTCAGAGAAAGTAACAGGCTTAGCCTTGCTAGACCAAGTCCACTATGTAGTGTACATGTCGGCCGAGTCATCCTCGCTCTCCGATGATTCCTCATTAGAGTGCTCCATGACGTGTACCTCGGCCTTGGGTTTGTTAAAGGTTTTAGTAAACTTCCTACTTTTTGCTCGGCTTTCCTGAACCATAGCCTTCTACAGGACTTGACTAACTTTGAAGAAATCCTAGCCATCTAACTTCTTAAGTTCGGAGTGTAAACCGTTAAAAGCTAGGTCAGCCAAGTCTCTATCGGAAATGTCCAAGGTAAAACATCGGTTTCTAGTGTCCCAAAAGAGCTTAATGTACTCGGATACACTCTCGCTAGCCTTCTGCCTAACCGATGTCAAAAGCGAGAGCCTAAGTTTATTTTCCCCAGTATAAAAGTAGTTGTGGAACTTCTGATCTAACTAGGCCCAAGTCTGCACAAAGTTCGGCGTTAACTCCAAAAACCAAGTAAAAGCGGCGCCGGAAAGCGATAGAGAAAATAATCTAAGCTTCAATGCATCTGACCCACTAGCTTTGCCACACTGTGCTAGGAATTGGCCTATGTTCTCTAGCATGGTCTTACTACCTTCACCATCAAATTTTGCGAACTTTGGAACCCTAAAGTCACGTGGGTATGGGATAGTGTCGAAGTGATCTGGGTATGGCTTGTGATAAACCCTGGACCGACCCCTAGGTGTCCAACCCACACATTCTCTAAACAGTGCACGAATTCGCTCTTCGATGTCATCTACGCCTCTTGCTTGTGCACGTCTCTCGTGCGGGGGTGCGACATGTGGTATCTCGACATGTCGGTCGTGTGTCTCCTCCTCTCATGTCGGTGCGTGATACGGGATGTGCTTGGGTCTATATGGGTGCGTGGGAGTAGGAGGTGTAGGTAGCACGGGAAAAGGTAGCATAGGCATGGGCGGAGGCAGCATGTAATAGGTGCCAGGGGTGGTCTGATCGGCCATAGGGCCGGTCTGGCCGAAGGTGTAATGGCCGGTCAGACCGGCTTGATGACCGGTCAGACTAACTGTTGCCAGCTACTGAGGCTAGCACATGTCGGTCTGACCGGCCCAAGGGCTGGTCTGACCGATAAAACCGTACACGATCTCAGCCATGGATGATGAGGCCAGAGACGCGATGGCTTTTCAGGTACTCCCATCGGTCCTACTATGTATGCGATGAACATGGGGTACACTTGCAATCGGAGTTGACGAAGCGGCCTCAGAAAAGCCGAATCTCTTAAACATCACCTCCATTCTATAGTCGACCATGGTCTCTAGATGATTCACAAAAGAAGCACTAACGGCTTGATATAATGTGGTAGCTTTCTTTTGCTCGATGTCCCGAGAGGATAGTCGAGGAGACAACGGTGTTACCTTGTTCCAGGAGAAGTCGGGGATATCGATATCACGCTTGATGAAGCCTCACGGGTCTTGGTGAAGCGCCCAAGCAAGAGAGCACGCAACCCCTCTATCTTGGCCTCGATCTCTGCCCTATCTTCCTCGAAGAGGTCATCGAGGGTGTGGAGGATGATGTTGATGTCATCGGTCTCCGTGCTCCCCACTGGGTCCATCAGCGTTGAGGGTCCCATTGATGTAGACGTAGTAGACGTACCCGTCGCTGATGTATTAGTACTTGGCATGTTTATCCCCAGCGGAGTCGCAAAAAAGTGTGTTGATGCTAAAACATGTCGGACAAAGTACCAACGCACTGACGCCTATTCAATGATCCAACAGCGCGTGGATACTTAGAGGTAACCCTAAGCGTAACATGGCACCGACGTCGCATTCCGATGACCCTTGATAGTGACAAGGGAGGGTAGAGTCGCCATGCAATCAGATCACAAAATTATAATTGAATTACCCAAAAAGTGAGAAAAATGATCAACCGGCCAAACTAGGGCCGGTTGGACCGATACAATATGGTCGGTCAGACCGGCCTAAAGGGGCCGATAAGACCGGAGTTGACTTGGTGGTCCAACCACGCAGGCAGAAAAAAGAGCACTCAGGGTCGACTGGGTCTAGCCGGTCAGACTGGCCGTGCACCGTTAGTCAGGCCAATGCGTGACGACAATGAGATGATGGCCCGGCATGCCCCGGTCAGACCTATCGCCTGTTGTTAGTCAGACCGAAAGTGGTAGATCTGATCACCCGAGTCCTCTGGCGATCACCTTGCTATTGGTATCTTTGCACGGGAGTTCTTGGCGAATAAGAAGAGGATGAAACACTGCAAAAACACCCAATGATCAATGGCAATTCCGCCAAGAGACCGAATTACCGATAAAAACCGATAAAACGATAAAAATTTGTTACGTGGATTAAACAGGTGATTCACACGCAAATCAACAAGGCTTACCATGATTATGACGCAGCGGACAGATGGTTTACAGTGCATACCAACAAATATGGACGTGCTAAACTAATCCTAGGGCAAGGAAGTAGATTGGAAAGTAAAGGTACGATTCAAGGTAATAATAGATTGAATCTACTAGGGTTTTGGGAGGGGGGAGTCCCTTAAATTGGCCTTGCCCCTATATTTATAGGGGTTGGTCATGACGTGTCTGGGCTCTAATTTGACTTAGATACGAGTTCAAGTCATTAGAAATTAATTATAGATAAAATTGACCCAAAATCAACTAATTTGAATTGGATTCAGAGTTGGACTGGCCTGTGCTAGGTCTTGTGATATTTTCATCCCAAATTACCAAAATTGATATTTTGACAATTTTGACCATTAATGCCATTTGTTGCTATCAACAAAGAGTTTGAGGAATACTGAATCTATATATAATGTGCTTCAAGATGAAATCAATTACCTCGTTATGTGTCATATTCTTGAGAGGCACTACCTTGGTCCACTTGGTGATGTAATCTATAGCCATCAACATGAACTGATGCCCCTTTAAAGACGAAGGATTAAGATCGGTCAGACCGGCCATATGGGTCCGGTCGGACTGGCCCAATTTGAGTTTGAAATGGTTTAGTTTGTTTTGGGGTAATCTTATTGTCGCGCCCCGATTTAATAAATCAGGACTTTATTGAAATTCCATAGAAAATCAATAAAACAAGACGTTCATCATACGACCACGTACAATACGGGCAATCATTCACGGTTCGTAGACCGCATTAATACAAAAGTGAATAAAGATGAAGAGAAACTAATAAAACAAGGGTCCTAGATGAACGCCTTCTTCCAGTCTCGCCTTGACTGGGTCGCTACTCCAGACCTTCATCCTCCTCGTAGTAGACGGGCTCTGATATTGTAAGTCAATGGGGTGAGTACAGATGTACTCAGCAAGCCACCGAATGCAAATATAATGCAAGGTAATAACAAGGGAGATAGTGGCTAATTTAGCGGAAGCAGCATAATTGTAAAGCTTTAAATGTGAGCAAATTAATTAGTACGGAAAAGTAAACATGTGTGTGTGCATCATCATCTTCTAACTCGAGGGGTACAGTCAGCCCCACCTCGCTCAACAGTCCTTACGTGCCATGAATAACTTGAACATTCAAACAATGGTAAACTAACTACGAGTAGTCACACAACCCGCCCTTGACCGTGGGCTCGGCTTTTCGAAAAGATTGATTTTACTCTGATCAGAGATGTACCACTGTACCCACAAGGCACACACTCATCACCTACACCGAAGTGTAACGAGATGACCCATCACACGGGAACTCGTGCCAAAACCTTCCATATAGTCCTCCCCGACTCAATAGCACCCTCTTATGGGTTTCATATGGTGTCCCGACGCATCGGAGCCCCACCATACCCCCCCTTGAGCCTCGTCGGTACAAGTCGCCCGCAGGCTAGCCCCTTGCCCCCTCCTCTATGGTGCATCAAGCCGGAGTATTCCATACTTCCAGTTAGGACTTACCCATTAGACTTGTGGTTGGTACGGAAGTGCTTTGCAACAGATCCCGCAGACCGGTCCTTATAGTGCCCCGGGTGCGACAAACCAGTGCCCGAGCTTGCACCCGGAACCCACCATACTTATAACCTAGCCAACTCCAACAGAGTCCAGAGACGAGAATAACAGGGAAATTCATATACAGAATCCAGCTATCTACGACTCGTTCTTTTTAACCTATAGCAGTTGTGCCGGTACATTGGGCACTAGCTAATATATTTATAGTAGAGTGACAAGGAGTTAAGGCTCAATAAGCATGGCTTAGGTTTGCACACAAGGACGGGGATCTAATAAATATAAGTGTAAGGCTTGAGTATTTGACTAATGCAATATTAACCTATGGGTTATAGCGATAAGTTATTAAAACATGGGCTCAATTATGATCAACTGTTTCCACAGAGGTGGTCGATGACTTGCCTTGATCAGCAAAAGGGGATGGAGGAACCTCGGGGTAGAACTCCTGCTCCTCGATGAACTCGTAGTCTTCTCGGTGCGGAAAAATAAATAATTCATTCAATAAACAGATCAAATCCACCAAATAGAAGAACATACATGGTTGTGGGAGAAGTAATACTTATTGTTCTGAGTTTTTGCATATAACAGTGAATTTTAACCTTTTTAGGATTTTTCATAATTTATTTTGTTGAATTAATAATTTATCCCTAAGGGGTTTTTATTCTTTTATTTGCTAAAAATATTTTGGGTAACAGTAACATATTGTTTTTATGGCATTAATGTGTAGAGAATATTATTCTGGATTTAACAAAATTTGAATGGTGAAATTTGGAGTTAAAATGTGCAAGATATGAATTTTCAAAGTTTAAATCAATTTTTTGGATTTTATTTAAACTAAAAACAGTCCCTGGTCCACGGTGAACCAGGTTCACCGTGAACCCGTGACTATGCGCGTGGACCCGAGCGATCTGGGCCGTTGGATCTGGATCCAGCGGTCAGATGCGAGGCGGGTGGGTTTAATGATTTTGGACGGCTCAAATTAAAACGTGGCGAAAGGGTATACGTGGACGCACCAGATGGATCCGGGGGTTTAAGTGACGATCGACGGCTGCGATCGCCCCGTACCCCTTTGACCAGATCTACGGGTGAGATTAAATCCCGAAGGGATTTAATCTGTGCCCTTCGTTTGCGATCGTGCTGCTCAGATGGAATCCGGCACGGCACACGCTAAGGGGTCGAGTACCGCCTTCGTCTCCGGCGACGGCGGGCTCGGGTGCGGCCACGGTGGCGACGGCGAGGGCCTAGGGGCCTAGCTAGGGCCAAAAATGGAACGCGGGGAGGATGGCGAACACGATGGTACCTCTGGCGGTGACGGAGGGCGACGGACGGTGGCCGGCGGCGAGGGTAGACGAAGTAGAGCGTTCGGGTGCTTGTCGGTGACGGCGATCCGACGGTGTCCACGGCCAACGGAGGGGTGGACGAGGACGGGCGGTGGTCGACGATCACTCTGGTGGCGATGGCTAGGGCGAAGGGGGTCGGGATCGACGGCGATCGCTCGCCGGAGGTGGAGCAGAGCCGAAGCTCGAAGAAGAGGGCGACAGCGCTCTGGAAGGCTTCGGTTAGGGCTTAGGAGGTGTGGGCTGAACGCGGCGAGGGGAGGGGCTTTTATAGGGTCACCGGCGGCGGACAAATGGAAGGGAATCCGAGGGTTCCCGAGAGCTCCGGTGAGGACTTCCATTCCCCCGGCCAAGCTTCCAAAAGCGCGAAACCGCGTCGGGTTTGGATGGAAGGGGATCATGGTGATCCAAGGAAGGGAGTCCGGAGGCGATCGGGTGGATCTGGGCGGTCGGCGGCAAGGGATCCGAAGGGGATCGCCGGAAAAAGGAAAGGGGGATCCCCTTCCTGGGAAGAAGACGATCCTGACAGGTGGGCTCCACCTGTCAGTGAGTGAGCGCGAGACAAATGGCGCCGACAGGCGGGCCACGCATGTCAGAGGGTGAAGGCGGGTGCGAAGAGGCTGACTGGTGGGGCCGAGGCGGGACGTGGGCGGGAGGAGAGAGGGGAGCGGCGCCGACAGGCGGGTCCCACTCGTCAGTGTCTCATGGATGGGCTGGGCCGGGCTGAGGGAGGATTCGGGGTTGAGGCCCATGAAGGATTTAAAATTGATTTCTGATTTAAAATAATTCCAGTAATTCGAATATTTGATTA
Organism: Zizania palustris; assembly: GCA_019279435.1. Classification (NCBI taxonomy): domain Eukaryota; kingdom Viridiplantae; phylum Streptophyta; class Magnoliopsida; order Poales; family Poaceae; genus Zizania; species Zizania palustris. The sequence continues at coordinate 33,337,439 of JAAALK010000286.1, forward strand.
AGGGTTGAATCACTGTTGATAAAAATTTGTAAAAATTCCTAAAATTATATTTTGGTCTCTGGTTTATCTCATAAAATTTTCAAGTCGAGATTTTGAGTATTTCTCCCTGTTTGGCTTTATTTGGGTTCTTTTATGAATTTTCTTTTAATAATAAATCCAGAAATGATTTAAATAATATTTTTCTTTTATTTTAATCCCTTTTAATTTCTGGGGTGTTACAATCCTATCCCCCTTACAGAGAATCTCGTCCCCGAGATTCGGATCAATCCTCGAATAGCTCAGGATGCTGTGCCTTGAGTTCATCTTCCTTTTCCCATGTAGCTTCCTCTACCGGATGATTGCTCCACTGCACTTTGCAGAAGTGGATTACTCGACTCCTGGTGGTTCTTTCTTTGACTTCCAATATCTTGACCGGCTTTTCCACATAGGTCAGATCTTCTTGGACATCCAACTGCTGAAGGTCCACTTGCTCTGTGGGGACGCGAAGACACTTCTTGAGTTGGGAAACGTGAAACACATCATGCACTCCAGCCAATGAGGGCGGTAATTCCAACTGATAAGCTACTTCGCCTTGGCGTCGGATAATGGGGAATGGTCCAACATATCGAGGGGCCAACTTTCCTCTCATGTTAAACCGTTGAGTACCACGGAGAGGCGTAACTCGTAGGTAGACATGATCTCCTTCTTCAAAGGCTAGGTCTCGGCGACGATTGTCTGCGTAGCTCTTTTGTCGTGATTGGGCTGTCTTGAGTCGATCTCTGATGATCCGTACTTTCTCTTCAGCTTCACGAAGAATGTCTGTTCTGAATACTTGGGACTCACCGGTTTGGTCCCAAAGTAGTGGCGTTCTGCACTTACGTCCATATAGGGCTTCAAAAGGAGACATCTGAAGGCTGGCTTGATAGCTGTTGTTGTATGAAAATTCAGCGTACGGCAAGCTCTTATCCCAAGTGGCTCCAAAATCCAAAACACATGCTCGAAGCATATCCTCTAATATTTGGTTTACCCTTTCTGTTTGTCCATCTGTCTGAGGGTGGTAGGCGGTACTGAAATTCAATCTCGTGCCCATCTCCTCTTGAAGGTTCTTCCAGAAACGAGAGGTAAACTGACTTCCTCGGTCAGACACTATCTTCTTAGGCACTCCATGAAGACATACGATCCGGGCCATATATAGCTCTGCAAGCTTGGGGCCACTAAAGGTCGTCTTGACGGCTATGAAATGAGCTACTTTCGTAAGCCGATCGATGATCACCCAAATAGAATCATACCCAAGTTGGGTCTTTGGTAATCTGGTGATGAAATCCATACCGATCTCTTCCCACTTCCATTCCGGCACTTTAAGTGGCTGTAACAATCCTGCAGGCCTCTGATGTTCAGCTTTTACTCTTCTGCAGGTGTCACATTCGGCGACAAACTGGGCAATCTCTCTTTTCATGCTAACCCACCAATAACGTTCCTTCAGATCTTGGTACATCTTGGTACTGCCGGGATGAATGGAGTACAACGTCTCATGGGCTTCTCTTAGGATAAGGGTCTTTATCTCAGGTTTATCCGGCACACATATCCGAGGTCCAAACCAGATGGTGCCATTCTCGTCCTCTGAAAATCCGGGGGCTTTCCCTTGTCTCATGTTCTTCCTAATGGCAGCTATATCCGGGTCCTCCAACTGAGCTTCACGGATTTGTTCGAACAAGACAGGTTGAGTCTCCAAGGTGGCTAAATAGGCTCTGGTGGTCACTCCAAGATTCAACTTTTCCATCTCTATATATAACAAGGGTGCGTGTTCTTGAATCATCATGGCTGTGCAATATCCCTTGTGACTTAAGGCATCAGTTACCACATTTGCTTTTCCGGGGTGGTAGTGAATACCTAAGTCATAGTCCTTGATTAGTTCCAACCATCGTCTTTGCCTCAAGTTCAGGTCTGGTTGTGTGAAGATATACTTCAAGCTCTTGTGATCCGTAAAGATCTCACATCGATTTCCAACCAAATAGTGCCTCCAAATCTTAAGGGCGTGCACTACGGCGGCTAATTCCAAATCATGGGTCGGATAATTCAACTCATGAGGTCTCAACTGACGGGAGGCATAAGAGATAACCTTCCCATCTTGCATAAGAACACATCCCAATCCTTGGCGAGATACGTCGCAATAGACATGGAAGTCTTTGCGGATATCCGGTAGGGTCAGTATAGGTGCAGACACCAAACGGGTCTTGAGAGTGCGGAAACTTTCCTCACATTCAGGAGTCCATTCAAACTTCTCTCCTTTCTGCAACAACTTGGTCATTGGCTTGGCTATCTTAGAAAAATTCTCGATGAATCTTCGATAATATCCGGCCAAACCCAGAAAACTTCGTATCTCAGATACGTTCGTGGGTGGCAACCAATCCGTAACTGCTTCTACGGTGGCAGGGTCTACTGCGATTCCTTGCGCAGAGATGATGTGTCCAAGGAACTTTACTTCTGCCGTCCAAAACTTGCATTTGATGTACTTGGCATACAATTGGTGTTCCCTTAATTTTCCTAGGGTTAACCGGAGGTGAGTCTCGTGCTCTTTCTGGTCCTTGGAATAAATGAGGATGTCGTCTATGAAGACCACGATGAACTTGTCCAAATACTCCATGAACACTTTATTCATCATATTCATGAAGAATGCGAGGGCGTTGGTCAATCCAAAGGACATAACCGTACACTCATATAATCCATAACGGGTAGTGAAAGCAGTCTTGGGTATGTCCTCCTCTCGGATCCTTAACTGATGATAACAAGAACGCAAGTCGATCTTTGAGAATATTGTAGCTCCTTTTAGCTGGTCGAAGAGATCATCGATCCGAGGTAACGGGTACTTATTCTTGATGGTTACCTCATTCAAGGCGCGATAATCCACACACATACGCTTTGCCTTGTCTTCTTTCTTCTCGACGAAGATGACGGGAGCACCCCATGGCGATGTGCTAGGTCTGATGTAGCCTTTCTTCTCGAGATCCTCCAACTGCTGTTTCATCTCAGCTAACTCATTGGCGGCCATCCGGTATGGTCGCTTATAAATAGGGGTGGTTCCGGGTACCAAGTCAATCCTGAACTCGATGTCCCTCTTGGGTGGCATCCCTGGTAGATCCTCTGGGAATACGTCCGGGTACTCACTGACTACTGGTATCTCCTCCAAGATAATCTGATGTAGTCTTGTCCTTCCGGCCTTCATGCTGGGCATCTGGAATGTGACTATAGTCCCTTCTTCATCAGTCACAGTCACTTTTCTCTGGGCACATTCTATCACACCTTGGTGTTTGTTTAGCCAATCCATCCCTAGGATGAGATCCAAACCTTGGCATTCTGTTAGAATGGGGTCGGCCCAAAATATCGTGCCTTGGATTTCTACCCATACCCTTGGACTAAAGGAACAGGCAAGGGTTTGCTTGCCCGGGGTAGCTATTAATACTGGCCTGGGTAGTTCACTTATGTCCAGGGCATTATTTTCCACAAAAGCAGTTGATATAAAGGAGTGTGTAGCTCCGGTGTCAAATAATACCACTGCAAGCGATGAATGAACCATAAACTTACCCATGACAATCTCTGGTGCGGCCTGAGCTTCCTCGGCGGTGACGTGGTTCACCTTGGCGCGGACGGCGGGGTTGGAGGCGACGCCTTGAGCACTCTTGGGATGAGGGCACTGATGGGAGTAGTGTCCCTCCTGGCGGCAGTTGAAGCATACCACAGGCTTGCCATGCCTGTCTCTCAAAACCTCCGGCTTCTTGGCCGGGGCAGCTGGGACGGTTGGTGCGGCGGGAGCGGGACGAGGTTGGCTGGCTCCGGCATTAGCGGCTGGTGGCGCCGGACGATACACTGGCCGGGGGTGGTACTGCTGTGCTGGTGGAGGTGGAGCAAAACGGGGTCTCTGGGCCATGCCCTGGTTTTGCCTGAAGGCAATCATTCGCTTCTTCTTCAGATCGACCTTGTTTTGCTGGGTCTCCTGCATGATGGCTTTGTTCACCAACTTTTGGAAGTTGGTGAAATCTCCAGAGATGAGTTGTAGGGACAACTCGTCCTTCAGTCCCCTAAGGAACTTGGCTTGTCTGGCCGCATCCGTACGGACCTACTCAGGTGCGTACCTGGCCAGTCGGTTGAACTCGTGCAAGTATTCTGTTACGGACCTGCTCCCCTGCTGCAGGTCCCTAAACTCTTGTTGCTTCTGAGCTATAATGCCGTCGGGGATGTGAGCGGCACGGAAAGCAGCTGAGAACTCTGCCCAAGTGTGGGCGTGGCCCTCGGGCAGAGTCTCGCGGTGATTGTCCCACCATTCTGCGGCGGGACCATGAAGCTGGTGGGTGGCGAAGGCCACCCTCTCCTGCTCAGTGCAGGTCAGGAGGTCGAGCTTCTTCTCGATAGCTCGCAACCAATCCCCAGCCTCCATGGGGTTGGTGGTGCTCGAGAAGGTCGGTGGGCGGACTCGGAGGAACTCCAAGAGCTGCGACGCGGGAGCGGGAGCTGGTGTGGCAGGTCGGGGCAGCTCGGGCTGTTGGTGGAGGCGGAAAAGATGAGCATGCTGCTCTTGCATCTGCTGCTGCTGCTGCTGCATCAGGTGCAGAAGGGCTGAGACCAGCTGGTTTTGTGTGGCCATCATCTCGGCCAGAGTGGGGTGATTGGCGACTGGGGCTTGCCTTTGCCCGGTGGCTCCCCATTGTGGCAGGTTGCCACTATCTCCTCCGTTCTGAGGAGCGTCTGAACCCTGAGTGTTGGTCATCCTAGAGTTTTCAGAGTATACACATTTATTTTAGTGAACTCCTTTATATTTTATTTCAAAAGGGTACCGTTCTTGCGGTTACATTTATTTATTTCTTCATTCATGCCTTATGTTTTGACATGAATGCTAATACAAGCAAGCAATAATAAAAATAACAATCAATCGTAAAACTACGTCTATGGCAGCTCGGGGGACGGCTCGATCTCGGGCTCGTGGGAGACGGTCGGGGTCGAGGAACTGGACGGTCCGGCGGGTGGTGCGCTGCGGGAGATCCTCTTAGGCCTCACAGTGGGGATCCGAAGGGGTTTCTTCCTGCGAGGCGGAAGAGGTGCGATCTCCTCTATGTCCTTCTTCAACTCTCTGAGCTGCTGACGGAGCTGGGTGTGGACCATGGCGCCCTGGCGTAGGAGCTCGTTCTGACGCCTCAACTCCTCCACCTCAAGGGTCAACAGAGGGTTCTGCTCAAGCTGTCGACGGAGCTCGGCATTCTCACGGGTCAGGTTCTCCGAAGTGTGGCGGTAGAAGTCGATGGTGTCGTGCTGGCTGTCTGCGTCGAGGACGGCCTCTGTGTGGAGGTTGTCCATGGCCTCCAAGAGTCTCATCGTGCGGGTGATGGCGGAGTTGCTCTGCGTGAGGGGACTGATGTAGATGCTGCGGTGACTCCCGGGTGTGCGCATGGGCATGAAGCGGTAGACGGTGTCGCGGAGGTGGCAGTCGTATACCAGTCGAAGCTCGGCGAGGGACTGAAGAGCGGCTCGCTGGCTGGCCACCACGAATGAAGGTCCTCCAACTCCATGGGTGTAGAAGGGTGGCTGCGTGGAAGAGGGGCGGATCATAATCGTGACCTCGCAGTAGCTCTCGTTCGCATCGGGAAGGATCCCGTGGAACGCAGGCTCATGGGGAAACCCCAAAAAGTCGACGAGCACGCGAAGCTCGCGGATGAATCCGGCCTCGTCACGAACAGTCCCGCTCATGGTATGAACCGGCATCTACAAAAGAGAGAAAATTTTTGTGAAAACCTCGGAAGATGAGAGGATAAGTAGTGTTTGTAAGAAAATATAGTAAGTTTAAATCCTAAGGTCAGGTCTGTTTGGCTTCCTACAGTCAAGTCGGCTCTGATACCATCTTGTCGCGCCCCGATTTAATAAATCAGGACTTTATTGAAATTCCATAGAAAATCAATAAAACAAGACGTTCATCATACGACCACGTACAATACGGGCAATCATTCACGGTTCGTAGACCGCATTAATACAAAAGTGAATAAAGATGAAGAGAAACTAATAAAACAAGGGTCCTAGATGAACGCCTTCTTCCAGTCTCGCCTTGACTGGGTCGCTACTCCAGACCTTCATCCTCCTCGTAGTAGACGGGCTCTGATGTTGTAAGTCAACGGGGTGAGTACAGATGTACTCAGCAAGCCACCGAATGCAAATATAATGCAAGGTAATAACAAGGGAGATAGTGGCTAATTTAGCGGAAGCAGCATAATTGTAAAGCTTTAAATGTGAGCAAATTAATTAGTACGGAAAAGTAAACATGTGTGTGTGCATCATCATCTTCTAACTCGAGGGGTACAGTCAGCCCCACCTCGCTCAACAGTCCTTACGTGCCATGAATAACTTGAACATTCAAACAATGGTAAACTAACTGCGAGTAGTCACACAACCCGCCCTTGACCGTGGGCTCGGCTTTTCGAAAAGATTGATTTTACTCTGATCAGAGATGTACCACTGTACCCACAAGGCACGCACTCATCACCTACACCGAAGTGTAACGAGATGACCCATCACACGGGAACTCGTGCCAAAACCTTCCATATAGTCCTCCCCGACTCAATAGCACCCTCTTATGGGTTTCATATGGTGTCCCGACGCATCGGAGCCCCACCATACCCCCCCTTGAGCCTCGTCGGTACAAGTCGCCCGCAGGCTAGCCCCTTGCCCCCTCCTCTATGGTGCATCAAGCCGGAGTATTCCATACTTCCAGTTAGGACTTACCCATTAGACTTGTGGTTGGTACGGAAGTGCTTTGCAACAGATCCCGCAGACCGGTCCTTATAGTGCCCCGGGTGCGACAAACCAGTGCCCGAGCTTGCACCCGGAACCCACCATACTTATAACCTAGCCAACTCCAACAGAGTCCAGAGACGAGAATAACAGGGAAATTCATATACAGAATCCAGCTATCTACGACTCGTTCTTTTTAACCTATAGCAGTTGTGCCGGTACATTGGGCACTAGCTAATATATTTATAGTAGAGTGACAAGGAGTTAAGGCTCAATAAGCATGGCTTGGGTTTGCACACAAGGACGGGGATCTAATAAATATAAGTGTAAGGCTTGAGTATTTGACTAATGCAATATTAACCTATGGGATATAGCGATAAGTTATTAAAACATGGGCTCAATTATGATCAACTGTTTCCACAGAGGTGGTCGATGACTTGCCTTGATCAGCAAAGGGGGATGGAGGAACCTCGGGGTAGAACTCCTGCTCCTCGATGAACTCGTAGTCTTCTCGGTGCGGAAAAATAAACAATTCATTCAATAAACAGATCAAATCCACCAAATAGAAGAACATACATGGTTGTGGGTGAAGTAATACTTATTGTTCTGAGTTTTTGCATATAACAGTGAATTTTAACCTTTTTAGGATTTTTCATAATTTATTTTGTTGAATTAATAATTTATCCCTAAGGGGTTTTTATTCTTTTATTTGCTAAAAATATTTTGGGTAACAGTAACATATTGTTTTTATGGCATTAATGTGTAGAGAATATTATTCTGGATTTAACAAAATTTGAATGGTGAAATTTGGAGTTAAAATGTGCAAGATATGAATTTTCAAAGTTTAAATCAATTTTCTGGATTTTATTTAAACTAAAAACAGTCCCTGGTCCACGGTGAACCAGGTTCACCGTGAACCCGTGACTATGCGCGTGGACCCGAGCGATCTGGGCCGTTGGATCTGGATCCAGCGGTCAGATGCGAGGCGGGTGGGTTTAATGATTTTGGACGGCTCAGATTAAAACGTGGCGAAAGGGTATACGGGACGCACCAGATGGATCCGGGGGTTTAAGTGACGATCGACGGCTGCGATCGCCCCGTACCCCTTTGACCAGATCTACGGGTGAGATTAAATCCCGAAGGGATTTAATCTGTGCCCTTCGTTTGCGATCGTGCAGCTCAGATGGAATCCGGCACGGCACGCGCTAAGGGGTCGAGTACCGCCTTCGTCTCCGGCGACGGCGGGCTCGGGTGCGGCCACGGTGGCGACGGCGAGGGCCTAGGGGCCTAGCTAGGGCCAAAAATGGAACGCGGGGAGGATGGCGAACACGATGGTACCTCTGGCGGTGACGGAGGGCGACGGACGGTGGCCGGCGGCGAGGGTAGACGAAGTAGAGCGTTCGGGTGCTTGTCGGTGACGGCGATCCGGCGGTGTCCACGGCCAACGGAGGGGTGGACGAGGACGGGCGGTGGTCGACGATCACTCCGGTGGCGATGGCTAGGGCGAAGGGGGTCGGGATCGACGGCGATCGCTCGCCGGAGGTGGAGCAGAGCCGAAGCTCGAAGAAGAGGGCGACGGCGCTCTGGAAGGCTTCGGTTAGGGCTTAGGAGGTGTGGGCTGAACGCGGTGAGGGGAGGGGCTTTTATAGGGTCACCGGCGGCGGACAAATGGAAGGGAATCCGAGGGTTCCCGAGAGCTCTGGTGAGGACTTCCATTCCCCCGGCCAAGCTTCCTAAAGCGTGAAACCGCGTCGGGTTTGGATGGAAGGGGATCATGGTGATCCAAGGAAGGGAGTCCGGAGGTGATCGGGTGGATCTGGGCGGCCGGCGGCAAGGGATCCGAAGGGGATCGCCGGAAAAAGGAAAGGGGGATCCCCTTCCCGGGAAGAAGACGATCCTGACAGGTGGGCTCCACCTGTCAGTGAGTGAGCGCGAGACAAATGGCGCCGATAGGCGGGCCACGCATGTCAGAGGGTGAAGGCGGGTGCGAAGAGGCTGACTGGTGGGGCCGAGGCGGGGCGCGGGCGGGAGGAGAGAGGGGAGCGGGACCGACAGGCGGGTCCCACTCGTCAGTGTCTCATGGATGGGCTGGGCCGGGCTGAGGGAGGATTCGGGGTTGAGGCCCATGAAGGATTTAAAATTGATTTCTGATTTAAAATAATTCCAGTAATTCGAATATTTGATTAAGGGTTGAATCACTGTTGATAAAAATTTGTAAAAATTCCTAAAATTATATTTTGGTCTCTGGTTTATCTCATAAAATTTTCAAGTCCAGATTTTGAGTATTTCTCCCTGTTTGGCTTTATTTGGGTTCTTTTATGAATTTTCTTTTAATAATAAATCCAGAAATGATTTAAATAATATTTTTCTTTTATTTTAATCCCTTTTAATTTCTGGGGTGTTACACTTATCCCTAATCAAATCTTAATGACTTGGACGTGTTTTTTAAGTATAATAAAGCCCAGGAATGTTGAGACCAACCCCTATAAATATAGGGGCAAGGCCGATTCAAGGATCATCTTCAATCCAACACAAGATCAAGCCCTTATTTTCTTGAATCACACTTTTACCTTTCCAATCTACTTTCCTTGCCCTAGGATTAGTTTAGTCCGTACATCTTTGTGAGTTTGCATTGAAAACTCTCCGTCGATCACACCGTAATCATGGTAAGCCTTGTTGATTCTCTCGTGAATCACCCGTTTAATCCACGTAACATATTTCTACCCTTTTATTCGGTTCCTATTGGCTACACTTGATAATTAGGTCTCTAGGTCCGTCACCTTCACCGCCAAGGACCCCTGCATCAAACCATCAACAACAAGGTGATCACCGGAGACCTAGGTGATCGGATCTGCCGCTGTCGGTCTAAGCGACGGCTGGTGACTGGTCTGACCGGGGCGTGTAGGTCATCATCCTGTTGCTAGCACACGCCGGTCTGACTGATGGTGCTTGATCAGTTTGATCGATCGTGTGCAGCTAGCTTCGGTTGCCCTTTCTTTGCCCACCAGTGTGACTGCCTACGCCTCCATCGGCTTGACCGGCCTAGCTTGGCCGGTCTGACTGCCCCTTTTGTTTTGGTTCAATCGGCCTTCATTGGCTGATTAGATCTAATTCCCCTCAGTTCGACTAATTGGGTTATATTCTTGTAATCTAATTGCCTAGCAACTCCACCCTCCCTTGTCACTATCAAAGGTCGTCGGAACGTGACGTCAACATCGTGTTTATGCTTAGGGCTATCCCTAGGTATCCATGTGTTTTTTGATCATAGAATCAATGTCGGTGTGTTGGCGCTTTGATCGGCGGATTTTGGTGTCAACACACTTTTTGGTGACTCCGCTGGGGACACTCATGGCAAGCACATCTACATCGGCGACGGGTACGACTACCACAACTACATCCATGATACCATCTACGCCAGTGGACATGGTGGGGAGCACGGAGATTGACGATGATAACATCATCCTACCCACCCTCGGCGACCTCTCCGAGGAGGACAAGGCAGAGATCGAGGCCAAGACAAAGGAGATACATGCTCTCATGCTTAGGCGCTTCACTAAGACACACGCGGGCTTCATCAAGCATGACATCGACATCCTCGACCTCTCTATAAGCAAGGTAACACAATCATCCCCTCCACTATGCTCCTTGGACATCGAGCAAAAGATAGCCACCACAATAGATCAAGTGGTTAGCGCCACTTTTTCAAATCGTCTATGGCCCGAAGTCGATTCTAGGATGGAGGCAATGTTTAGGAGATTCGGCTTTTTCGAGGCCATTTCCCCAACTCTAATTGCTAGTATACCCCCCGTACATCACATACACAGTAGGACCAACAAGAGTATGGGAAAAAGTGTAACATTTACGGCTTATCCATCCACAGCCGAAACAAGTTACCACCTAGTCGGTCAGACTGGCCCTTAGGTTGGTCAGACCGACGCATACCATGCTGGCTCGACAGTGACGGGTGGTCAGACCAGCCCCTAGGTCAGTCAGACCGGCTTGTGCCAGCCACAGCTGCTTACGACGGTTGGTCCGACCGACTACTAGGCCGGTCCAACCGGCAAGTACACCTTCGGTTAGACTGACCCAATGATCGGTCAAACCCCCTACGCCATTTTATGTGCCGCCTTTACTCACGCCTACACTGCCTTTTCCCGGGCTACCGCACCTCCTTCTCCCGCGCACCCGTATAGGCCTGATCACGTCCCTTATTATGAGCCATCCCGAGAGGAGGAGCCACATGTCCGACACGCTAAAATACCGCCACGTGTCATGCTTTGATCAGCAGATTTTGGTGTCAACTGGTTTAATAGATTCGTCTTGCAAATTAGCCTAGGGGTTTTGCAATTAGTTTTCTAATTAGCTTACGTTTAATCCTTCTTATTAGCAATCGAACATACGATGTGACAGGGGCTAAACTTTAGCCTAGGAGAGCCAAATGGGACCTCAGAGTGACAGGTTTAGTCTGAAGCCAAGTTGGTAGGCACTGATTTACAACAGTGTTGTGTTCAGTTGGTTAAGCAGTCAAAATGGATTGATAGATGCTTTGGCTCACAGCCTCACATTGTGTATGCAGCTAATCAGAAGATCTAAAAGGAGGAGGAGCAAGGTGAGATCCTTCGGCTCAACCTTCTTGAACAACCCATTCCTCAGCTTGGTGAATGTCACCTGCCTGCTGATTTTGTTCTCGATCCGCTTCAGCTACACCTTCCCCCGCCCTATCTTCTTCAGATAATCTCAGGGGTTATCTACTGTATTGATTGGATGGTTATTAGTGTGAGATTTATTGTCATCAATGAGGTGGTCTAACTATTGATTTCCTACTTCTTTTGGCTATTTGATAATGCGACCACTGGTGGATTATATTTAATAATTCATCTAGTGATCCACTCTTCTAGTCGGTCATTGTAAATCCCCTCGAGAAGCACCCTAAGGTCATATCCCCAATAGTATATAATCTCAAGCCTCTTAAATTGTTCATGTTTTTCTCATATCATGAAATTATAAAATTTAAAAGCTACAAAATTTATAAATAAACTAGAACTCAAAAGTTGTCAAACTATACAAGACAGGGCCACACTTGACTAGATGAACTCGCAGAAGTTGACTAGATGAACTCGCACAAATAATTATTCTCAACAGTTAAATACATAATAATTATTTCTTTAAATTTTAAAGCACTATTAACTAAGCCTAAGTGTAGCGTAGTTCTACTTGTCTTCTTTTAATAATATTGTACATGTACCATCACACACGTAGCTATAGGTGGCCAAATGGGCAGCCCGACACTAGTCTGATCCTAGCACAATTAGGCATGACGCGATTAGGCATTGCGGCCTAATCGTGTGGTGCCAGCCCGACACATCATGCCAGTCGCGTGGCCCAGGCACGGTGCTAAGAATGCTTAGACATGTTGTGCCAACACGATGAAACTGTTTCCCCAACAGGCTAGTGGCAGCCCAAGCACTATAGACAAAAATTGACAAAATGTATAGATCATAAACTGATACAAAAATCTAAAATTTTACACAATTTACAGACAAAAGAACAATATTTCACACCCAATTTACATCATTTCACAACCAGTTTACATCATATTTCACAGTCAATTTACATCACAATAACAATCAAAATCGCTTCACAATATCAGACAAGCAAAATCACATAAACATATACAAAACAGGAAATAAGTTTGAGCTAGTGCAATGGCTTCCTCATTAAAAACCTATCTAGGTAAAACTCACACCTCGTGACAAACCCTAGATAGAAAAAAGAGTGCATCCCAGCTCAATAAATTAATTCATATTACTTCAATAGCAATATTATATCCAGTCCAAAGTCCTAGTTCTAGTCTAACATCCCAAAGTTTATATAACAGAACAAACAGAACCATACATTACATCTCATCTGCATCAAGATAGACATTATTGAAACGAATTTGAAGTTCATTGTCCTCAACCATGTGTTGGATTCTCTTTTTAGGGGCTTCCCAATCCTTCACACATGATAGAATCTCCACCATTTTCACCAAAACTTAGTAAAAAATCAAGTCTAGCAATCAAGCAACAAAGGTGAGTATGAGCTACCACGACATTGTAATCCAAGTGTCAAACACTTGTAAGTTCAAGTGTTATTAGTTTGATTTTGGTGATTAATGACAAACCTAATTGTGTTGAGACAAATATTTTATTGAGTATTTATTTGTTTAGTCTCATTTGGATATGAAGATACAAATGTTAAGAGGTACGCATTAAATTACTCATTATCTTAATTGATACCTCTTGCATGAATAGAATATAGAGTAAACTCCTCTTTTAATCTTGATTAAATACACTCATATGCTTTGCAGCTACAATCATATGTATGCACATCTTGAGGGGAGCTCACTTTATATTACATGATTTGTTAGAATTTATTTAATATAACATCTTAATTTTGAAATGAATATATCATTTAGTCAACACTCTCAAAATATTGATAATGATTGAACCTAATCACGATAAGATCGAAATACATAGAGATAAAAGCTATTTGTAACACTCTTCATCTCATGTACATGTTTGATAGGTTCAAATATTATTTTCATGTTATGGGTATATATATATTTATGAGACTAACATTTTCTCTTAAGTATTGTTCATTTTAGTCACATTCATTTGAAAATATGAAGGTCACGACGATATGCATATGTTATAATATTCACATTCTTGTTGCATGCCTTCAACATACATTATAGGATAAACTTTTTCTTATGCTTAACTTGAATATGTGCATATAGGTTCTTCACATATATACAAATGCACATATTTAGAGGAGTTGTTCTTATATGTTGAATGTGTATAGTATTAATCCATGTTCTCTTATTGATTCATCTATACTCATGCATATGGTTTTCTTATATATTTTTTGTATGCACATATGGTTTTCTTATATATATTTAGTTATATATCCACTTGATCCATTTTCTTCGCATATATTCTATAGATAATCTTAATTTAAATTATATTTACTCAACTAATCTATTCATATATTTCTTATGTGACGGTTGGTCAACGAGTGGAGGTTGACAATCAGATTTTTGAACTACTAGATTTCCTCCGAGTTATGTAAAGGATTAAGTATATTTGTGAGTAGAATATTATATGATATCTTGCATTAATGGTCATCGATTTAAAGCCATCATGATGGGTTGATGAGAATAGAGGTTGATCAAGGTTTCAGCATAACGATGGTTTGGTCGAATGATCACATGAGTTGATCCCAACACTACCTAAAAAGGGTCTTTAGTGACGGGTCATAATAGGCATTAGTAACGGGCATCGTACCCCTCACCCTTATCACATCACTAATGACCTATCATTAGTGACGGGTATACACCCGTCACTAAGGGTGACCTTTAGTGGTGGGCATACATCTTTACCCGTCACTAATTGTCACCTTTAGTGACAGGTATAGATGTTCACGCGTACCTTTAGTGACGGGTATAGATGTTCACGCGTCACTAAAGGTCACCTTTAGTGACACACATACATCTATACCCGTCACTAAAGGTGGACCATTAGTGATGGGCATAGATGTTCACGCGTCACTAAAGGTAGATTTTTTTTTCATTTCAAATCTGTTCTATACAGTTTCGTTTAGTTTCTTTCAGTTCAAATGAGTTAACAATTAGATCCTAGATTATCATGGAGGGGCTCTTTTCATCATTTTTGTCGTCGTTCCGATGTGATTTTCATGTAGTCATCATCGGTGAGGCCTCTACCTTGAGCCACAATAGAGGAGGAGCGATGATGATGACGAAGAAGAAGAATAGATCCGAGGTGGTCATGGATAGGCGCTCTTTCCATTATTTATGTCGTTGTTCCAAAAATCTTTCCATGTGGTCATCGTCGGTGAGGCCTCTACCATGAGATAAAATAAAGGAGGAGAGATGATGATAAAGAAGAAGAAGATAAAGAGGTGATAATAATGGAGGAGAGAAAGCAATAGGATTTGGAGAAGCAATGATAATAACTTTGTACCCTTTGTTGATGTAGTTCAATACCGATGAGATCATAGTCGGGTGGAGCATGAAGTAACGTTGATCGTTGTCGAGTAGATCTTGTAGTGACGTCGGCCACCATAGATAGAGCACGATCTAGATGAGAATGGTAAAGATCAAGTAGAGAGAGCAAGGGAGTGAAGTTATAGAAAAGTTGAGAGTATAGACTGAAGAGAGGAGATGAGACTTTATAACAATGTTCTTCTGTCCACCTAAATTTTCGGGCTAGTGTTCTTATGCCCGCCCAAATTTTCATGTGTGTCGGTCTTTAGTGACGGGTCTAGATATTCACGCATCACTAAAGGTAGGTCTTCAGTGATGGGTCTTTCACACATTACTAAAGGTGAGTCTTTAGTGACAGGTCTCAACGTTACCCATCACTAATGATCAGTTTAGAATTTTGGCAACTCATTAGTGGCGTACATCATTGAGACTCGTCACTAAAGGTAGATCTTTAGTGACGGTTGTAAACACACACGTCACTAAAGGTAAATTAGTGACACGTGTCTTTTATTCGTCACTAAAGCTATGTCACTAAAGACCATTTGTGTGGTAGTGCAAGTTGGATAAGTGCAAGGCAAAGGTACAATGCTGCTAAGGATATGTTTCTTAGTTTTTTACCGGTCTTGATGTTTAGAGTAAAGACCGGATTGCTAGATAGGCACCATACTATTAAGAGGAGTCATTGACTAGTAGCTTGATTTGAACCGTGTGCAAATCTCTCAATCTCAATGCATCATCTTTTTCACTATGCATGCACATTTAGGTTTTATCTAGCTTGAGTAAGACATCTGGGTAGGATCTTGACCCTTTTGGTACTCAACTAGAGTCTTTAGCATGCATGTGATGAAACTTGCTTAGTGGTATATCATGAATTGTTTGTCCACCCATGATTATCTTCGGAGTCAGTTTTATCGATAAAGAGAGAGGTGGACATATCAAGGGGAATGTACAATCTTGTGTCGAGAGTTCTCTCAAATCTCAAATAGAGTGGAAAGTGGATACGTATAGTTGGAATGAGTTGCACTTTGTGCACATGTCCGGTATAATGTATTTGATACTTTGAGCCTTTTATCTCAAATAAACATTGGATTTCTTTGATGTAAATCATATGGATTGTGTAGCCCTTGAACTATATTTCCATAGAGTTCAAGATGGTAAAATTCTAACACCCGAGTCAAAAGTTATCGTTGTTTTACTAAGTGTCAGTCATGCTGTTTTTGACTGATGGTCTGACCAACATGGGGAGGCCGATCATACCGACAAGTGATGGGTAGTATGACCGGCTAGGAGACCGGTCCGATTGTAATTTCCATATTTTCCTTCACCAAGTTTATAGAGCCAAAAATGGTATTGTCGGCCTGATCGAGTCGATGACCGGTCCGACCAGGTAGGTCTAGTCCGATCGGGCCAACATGACCGGTCAGACCGGGTTCTCTTTTGACGTCAGCTAACGGCTATTTTTATAGTTGTTGGCAAGGGGGTCGGTTTGACCAGCCCAAACTGGCCAGTCAGACCGATAGTACCCTGAGAGTTCTCCCATTTTGCCTAACAACTAGTTTTTTGGTGTGGGCTATATAAGGGCATGAGTTAGGTTGGTTTTGTTGTTACTCCTAATTGTATTGAAGGCATACATTTGAGAGCAAACCCTAGTGAGCATATTGTGCAATATTTGCTCTAGTAAAGCCGCTCCTCTCCTTTAGTGCATGATTTGCAACTAAAGTGCATTAGTTGCTTATAGAGAGTTGTAGAGGAAATATTCTATGAGATTGAGCCTTTAGCATTTGGTGAGAGTCAAGTGAGTCTTGGCTTATTACTCTTGGTGTTTGTCGACACCTATACGACTTTGTGGTGGTTGTGGACCGGTGATCTCTCCGAGAAAATTGTGGAAGAGACCCAGTGTTTTTGAGTGGCTTGGATTTCGCCACCTTCAGAGTGGAGGAAGAACAACCCTAGCGATTGAGGCTTGAGAGCATCACTTCCGATGTCGGCTTTAAACTAAGCCAATTCCTCATCGCGGGAATATGGTGGCTTGGTGAAGGGAGCGATCAACTGATGCTTGCCTCAACGCTGACGTAGGAAGTCGACAAGCTTCTGAACATTGAGTGAAAAATCTTGTGTACTTATTTGTGGTTTGTATATTGTACATATTTACATACTCGCAATCTACCTTTCATAGAATTATTTTGATTTCTTGTCACCCTAGGCTTGCAAACCTAAACATAGGCCTAGCTTTTATACACTTAGTGGAGACTATTTGTTTTAGGCCTTGATTGTGCAAAACTGATTTGTTTTAGCTTCCGCATATAGTAATCGGTTTAGCCAAAAGTTTTTTAAAATACGCCTATTCACCCCTCTTGTCGTCCTCTTTGATCCTACACACTGCCATCTGAAGTAAAATGAATTAACGATTGAGACGACCGAGACTTAGCAATTCTAGCATGACATTTAGCCCTATGCCTCAATAGATGGCCAGTGCCACCAGTAGAAAGAGCAGAATAAACATGATTGTAATGGTTGCACTTAGCTTTATACCTGACGCTTTTTCCACCAATTACCTTAAATATCTTCTCGGAGTCATTCCAAACACTAGAGGTTGCGGAACGGGACCTATTCTTGCTGCCCTAGGAGGAGTCTATGGGGTCCTAACCCCCAGCCTCTTGGCCTACTATAGCGCCACCGCCCTCAGCATCGCCTTTGATGTCGATAGGATCGACACTTCTGTTGTTGCCTAAGAGTTCATCCCTGGGTTGACCCATCAACCGAAGTTTATTGTTGATGGAGGGCCTATCCACTTTGTTGTCCATCACTGGCCCTCCAGTTCCTCAATATATTCATGTATATATAAATGTTAACATAACTATAGTTGCACAATCAAAGTAAGTACATAGAAAAACTAGTGTTTACCTCAAATCCAGAGCACCATAGCAGCCAATGAGGTCAACAAAGCAAAGATCTAGCCTCTAGGAGATGATGAGCAAACTTGGACAGAATAACCAGAGAACAACAAGTATGTAAAACTAGAAACCCTAGATATAGAACAACAAGGATTCAAGTATAGAAACAGGCAACAACAACTATACAAAAGTAACAGAATTATAGAACAAGTGTACAACAAAAAGAACAACAAGTAATTATAGAAGAACATGAACATCATACATACAAACATCAAGCGTATAGAAATAAGCATACGTAATTACACAAGAACAACTAGTGTACAAGAGTAACCGAAGTAATGGGAGTAACATAAGTAACAGAACAACTAAAACAACTGTATATCAGACAGAACAACAAGTAATTACACAAGAACATGAACATCATACATACAAACATCAAGTGTACAAAAACAAGCATAAGTAATTACACAAGAACAGCTAGTGTGCAAAAGTAACAGAAGTAATAGGAGTAACAAAACAACTAGATCAAGTGTACAACAACAAGAACAAGTAATTATACAAGAACATGAACATCATACATACAAACATCAAGTGTACAGAAACAAGCATAATTAATTACACAAGAACAACTATTGTACAAAAGTAATAAAGTAATAGGAGGAACAGAAGTAGCGGAACAACTAGAACAAGTGGTCAAGTGTACAACAACATGAACAATAAGTAATTACACAAGAACATGAACATCATACATACAAACTTCAAGTGTATAAAAGTAACAAGTAATTACACAAGAACATCATACATTATTGATACATTTATAGTGATACAAAAGTAACACAATAGCTAGAACATCATGCATGGCACAACAAGTAGGTACCTACTGCTGTGCTGCAATTGTTGTCAGTGAGGAAGAACCAAAGAATGTGCTGCAATGGTCGTCGATGAGGAAGAACCGAAGAAGAGCAATAGCATGGCACTAGCATGACCAGATCGACCGGCAGCACGACGACATGTGGGATGGAGAAGGAGAGGGGATCAGGGAGGGAATGGGTAGTCGGGTAGGTACCTAACAGCGCAATAGCTGCTAGAGAGGAGTAGAGGACAAAGGCAACTTAAAGATGACCAGATCTACAAGCGTAGCCCCTAGCCCACAGCCCGCAACCACCAGATATACTGACGCGATGAGCTAGCGATGCCACAACTAGATCGGCTGATGGTGCGAAAGATAGAGAAGGGGAAGGGAGCGAGTGAGACACAAACTTGGCGAAGAGGATGATGAGTTGATGACAAGGTAGGGAGGTCGATGATCAGTTGATGACACCATGAAGGAGCCAACAGATCCAAAGAAGACGTATTGGATCAGAGGTTTCAAGCGAACTGGCAGAGGCAGTGAGGGTGAGCGAGTGAGGGGCAGGGACTCGGGAGTCAAGGGGAAATAAACTAGGGTTTTAGGGGGACGTGACACGGTGGAATTTATACCATGGCAAGCTGTTGATTGGACAGCTAAGGATGGGGGATCGAGCGGCAGATCATATGTCTTGGAGCGTGGGAGTCGTCGGGTTGCCGTTGGGCCGGCCCAAATAGTCATGTCATGCCGGACTGGCACTATAGACTGAGATGTCAGCCTAAGCACTACACGACACCTAGTGCCGAGCCGGCACTAACATTACACCCATAGTGTCGTGTAATGATAGTGCCATGTTTTTTAGAGCTGGGTCTAGTGCCGCTCACAACACCCATTCCATTTGGCCACCTATACACTTAGTGTCCCTCTTTTTTCACATGTTCTACATTTTACTGTCACATTTAGAAGAATTCACACCTTTATGCGTACATTTTTTCATTTGACCATGCAAGGTCAAGAGGCTAGACATTTCCTCAATGAAAATATGCTCTTCAAGGACTTTGGAAACTACACGTCAAAATAATTAATTATAAATATTATATAAGATCATTCATATTGTGTGTGAAAATTATTCTTATTATGTAGATCACATTTTCTAAAAAAATATGCAATTTGAATTGTCAAATTTAAAGTTAAAATGAATTAATTATGAATTTTTAAAGGTTTCAGCACTATTTTGGATTTTCAGAAAATAAAAAAATTATTTAAAAATTTAGAAATTATTTTTTAAATATTTTTAATTTGTTCAGGGTCTATTTAGTCTTTGAGCAAAGTTGAGGGGTGTAATTCATATTTTTCATTGATCTATCATGTCACCAACGTCATGTCAGCAAAACCACTCATTGTACGTTTTGTCGTGTTAGCAAAACCACTCTTCAAGAGTTAGTTTTCAATACTGAGTCTGTCTGCCAGACGGTAACATTCTTTAGGCTTCAGCGATATTTGAGAGTGTAATTAATATTTTTTTTATTTTTTTTATCGCTAGGATTAAGTGCAATGTTATTTAGATTTTCTATTCTGCCATGATTGTACCGTTTGACGGTTTCAGTCTCTGTCCCCAGAGAAGTTCGTTAGATTTTACATATACTAGCTTAAACATCGAAACAAAAAACGTTGAATTTCTTCCAAAAGTTCAAATGCTTTACATATTACCCAAGGAATATATTTTGGCCTTTTTTAGGCGACTAAGAATCTGATCCATTTTATATAGATTGGTTGAGACTTTATTTTAAAAATTTTATTCAAATGGTCCAGGTTGTGCCAAAGTAGTCCTCCAGAAGAACACACTACTGAGAAAACTTCTATTGCATTATTGCATATCCTGCCAATTTCTCTCACAGAAAAAAGAAGAAAAACTGATAGAAACTTGAATTCGAAGCCAAACTTTCACCATCGATTAAAAATAAATCGATCATACAGGCAACTAAACAACAATCAATCTCTAGTTTGTGACATTTAAAGCCCCAAACACAGGGAGGAGGCAGCTGGGATGAAGACAGCACAGCATGCAGGTTCATGGTCTTGCCGGCGACCACACACCACACACCCGGCGGCGGCGGCACGGATCTCAAAGCGAGGCGTACGGTCGACACGGCCCACTCTGTGCTGCGTGCTGTCCGCTGTCCATCTCCCTGCGTGTGGGGTCGGTCACACCAGGCTAAAAACGGCGGCGAGCACCGCCGCGGCGGCGCCGACGGCGAGCGAGCTGCGCCCCCGCTGCCCCACGCCGGCATCACCCGTCGTCGCCGCCGCCCCCGTGGCCGCGCTACCTGCGTCAACGAAACCAGTATATTCAAGGTCTCAAAGATTTCTTTCAGAGTCTCTGCATGCATAGCCATGTTCACCTTCGGATTAGAAGTAATACACTCAAGCGGCAGAAACTCGTTCTGAGCCGTCCGATCTCCAGATGGACGGCTCAGATTCCGTCGTGCACGGTGCCCCGCCGAGTTGGGTGATCCGGTCTCGAGTTCTCCGTTGCCCAATCAAGCGTACTTTGCTGCTACGAGTCTTGGGCACAATCTCAAGCGTGGTATAGTGCAGAACAGAGCGCCATTAATTTCTCATGTCACTACACTACGTCAAGCTAGCTTGAATGCAGCAGCTAGCGTTTCCTGTAGCTTTCTCGACATAACTCCCATCGTGCACGATATGCCAGCAGTAGCGTCTCGCTCGCTAGCTCGCACATGCAGTTGCAGGCAGAAAAGCTCAAAACTTCTCTCTCGATTTGTCATGTAGTATTTGTTGCTGCAATTCTCTATATAAGTTGTTTTATTTTCTCAAGTATTTTCTAAATATAAATTGTTTTAGAACTTTAAGTTATTTTTATCATTTTCTTTTGTGTTTGCCCTTAACAAAGAAATAACATCTCTCATAAATAAATAACTTATCTTTTCTAAAACATAATAAATAAATGATAATGAAGTTATTTGATTTTATTTCTCAATTCTTGTCCAATAGTCTAAAATGAACTTGTATATCAACTTTGTTCAATAGTCAGTACTACGGGTTAACTGATTAGCTCAAGATTCAGACAGATGCATCTGTCCACTGATTTCTTCTTCTTACTGGTGTAATTAACAAGGTTATTTTTTGGGTCATGTGGTAGCATGAAATTCTGAAGGAAATCTGAATATTTGATCAATCAAGATGATTATCAGTTACCTTTGGCAGCAGGCAGGGTGCTGTTCTTGTTCTCGTGCTCCCTTGCGTACTGCTTGAAGATCTCTGCCTCCGTGGAGTCGGACGACATGTTCAGCATCTCTGCATGACATCCAAACAATCAGTTCAGTCATGTAAATTACAGATGAACTAATAATATTTACAGAACACAGTAAAATCTCTTAATTACTGAAGCTTAGCAGAGGTGCTCTGATTTGTACAGAAATTTGCATCCTTGAACACGAGGCTGACAGAAACTACAGCTGAGTGCATGGAAAATTGGAAATGGAAGGGGAGAAATGGAGAATACTAGCGTGCGAGGTAAAGCTAGTGCCTAGTGGCAAAGCTGCAGTTATATAGCAAGAGTTAACAAAATCACGGTGCGATACCTGGTAATTGATCTAGTTACAGGTAAACCATATCAGTTAGCACGGTTACCGAACCGGTTGCTCGATCCTATCAGGCCGATACTGACAAAGTGACAAACTGCTGAATGGTTTCATCAGGTCGCTACTGGTTTTACAAACCCAGGTGCTAACTAGCTTGGACGCATCTCTGCCGGCTCAATGCATACGCATGGTCCAGCAGTCCGGCTTAGTGTTCCATTCAATTCACCCGATCCAGATGCAGTACTCCTGCTGTACTGAGCAACATCCCAATTGTACCATCGATCGACTACGAGCATGAGCATGCAGACAAAGCTGACTGATTGATGGGATGAATGGATTTTCAATACCAATCAGAATTTGAATCAATCAGACTGAATTCAAACTGAATTTGATGTACGGATTGGGGTGTGGGAGAGTGTCGATACTTGGGCAGTCGGAGAAGGTGGCGGCGGTGGAGCAGGCGGATGGGAGATCCATGGCGCGGGTGACGTTGATGCGGAAGCCGAGAGCTGGCTCGTCGCGGTCCTTGACGAGGACGCAGAGGCAGTTCTTGCTGGCGGCGAGCACCTGGCCGAGCCCCGCGCAGCAGTCCCGCGTCGGCGCCCGCGCCGTCGCCTTCTCCTCCACGAACGTCAGACACGTCGCCAGCGCCATCAGCTTGTCGGCGCACTCCGCCCTGTCCGCCGCGAAGTCCGCCGTCGCCGCACTCGCCATCGCCGCCACCATCAGCACCACCGCCACAACACACCTCGCCACCTCCGCTCCACTACGCGCCATTGCTAGCTATAGCTACACAGTGCACGCACACCTCAGTCTGCACTGCGCGCGGCTCGATCGTTTGTGTGGTGGATGATGGTTCTTTTGGGCTCTCTTGCGTGGTGTGGTGTGTGTCTAAATATACACACGCGTGCAGGTGCAGCGAGCGAGCTGGGGAAGAAGCAGCGAGCGAGCTGGCTAGGAGAGTGGAGTACCAGGAATATCGGGGAACTCGGTTGACGTCCACGTCACAACTTTTTCACTGAGTTCAGAGTAGCACTATCGCCTCTATCAAAGACAAAGTCACCGTGACGTCTGAATGACGTCAGAATATCTAATTTAGTATTATGAATAAGTGATTTGTCCATCTCAATACTCTAAATAAAATAATATTTATAGTATTTATGTTATATAGAATAAAACATATATGAAGCATTAATAGAGCATATAAGTGATATATCATTACAGGAAACGTCACATTTGCCGAGTGCCTTAGGGTTTGTCGAGTGCATTCCATCAAGCATTCGACAAACTAAACTTTGTCGAGTGTAACCTAAAATACATTCAGCAAACATGTTACATTAGCTCGATGAAATTTAATGTTTGTTGAGTGCTAAGTCAAAGACACTCGACAAATGTTTTGAAAAACGAGGTCTCCTGGTAGTACTGTCGGGCGTTATAATAACGGCACGAGAAAAAAATTGGGTTTGCCGAGTGCCACGTTTAGAAACCGGCAAACTTGCTCTATTGGCACGGAGACACGTGTCCACATTTACAGGTTTGCCGAGTGTTGTTTAAAAAACACTCGGCAAAGTGCAAAATACGCATTATTTCATATGCAATCATATTTTGATCCCATATCATATTTTAAACATGTTTTAAATTTGAAATATTTTTACACTCATAATGCAACATATATTAAACCATGGAAAATGTGTTTCTACGATTTAATTCAAAGTAGGTCAAATTTGAACTTCATGTGCATGAAATAATGACTCAAAGATTTTAGAAAAATCATATTTAAGTTCATGAGTCCATTTTTAATTTTTTACCACTAAATATACCTAAATGTTAAAAAATCTAAGTTGTGCCACTCGACTGGTAACATGGAGCTTAATGGTTTTTTAATTATAGAAAATTTGATTGAAGGCTAATAAATATGATACTTGACATGGTGTTATTATATCATACATATATACTATGATAAAAAATTAAAAAATGTTTCGAGAAAGTTTTCATGTATGACGTTTAGAAATTCTTCGAGAAGGTTTAAGAGTTTAGGAATAGAATGAGTTAGGTTTGATATATCGTATTGGATATGTATCTAGACCGTTGATAAGTATTCGATATAAAAGTATCATAATTTTTTTATTTTCAAATAATTAAATAAATACAGGATATGCATGTATTTGATATCGTATGATATGTAAAACTTAACTTATTATTACCACACCAATCACTCACATCCACTACCACAAAAATGGTCTTTAGTGATGGGTCATAACGTACAGTAGTGACAGGCATGCCTCTCGTTACTCTTATCGAGTCAGTAAAGCCCTATAATTAATGACAGATAAATACCTATTACTAAAGGGTCTCTCCAGTTCCCCTTTGCGTTTGACATGCCCCCTTTTAGTGACAGGTAACAATTATTACCTGTCACTAAAGGTCATCTTTAGTAACGGTGAGTACTTTACACCCGTCACTATTGTGTTCTTTAGGGACGGGTCACCAATGTCACCCATCACTAATGTTATGGTCATATTTTAAAAAATAATTAGTTTTAGGTTGTATCTTGAATATATAGGTCATATTAACTGACGGGGAGTACTTTACACCCGTCACTAATGTGCTCGTTACTGATGGGTGATTATTATCACCCGTCACTAATAATAGGGTTATTTTCAAAAAATTAAATTAAATTTTTAGGCTGCATTCTGAATCACAGCTAGGATTTGGAAGCCAACATATACAACATCTAAAACACATCATAGATAATTCATTACAGAGGATTCATTACCAAATTAGTATCACATATATTAACTTCTAACTCGTTATCTCGAAGAAAATGGCTAAAACAAAGAGCGACACAAGATTGTTTCATGGCTTTTGAATAGCTAATAGCTAACCTATAGCGATATCAAGAGCTTGGATAGTATCCTATCACTATCCAAGCTTCCACCACCACCACCATAGACAGCTTGAACAGAAGCCTAGTGGGTAGTAGTAGGAGCACCATGGCAGCGTTTGGGCAGGAGCACCACCGTGAATAGTCATGTCAACTTCAAGTGTGTTATCTCGAAGAAATTGGCTAAGACCATCAATTATCTTAGAAAAATTGTCTAAAAATAGTAGGTCAACTTACCATGTAACAATAAAATGAAAACAAAGTTAGAAACGACGGATGATGCATTCGGATGGGGAAGAGGAGGAGGATGACGACCTTAGGAGGAGGGCGAGGAGGATGCAACCAAGGTGGCAGTGAGTAGGGGGGCACGCAGGTTGACGATACATGTGGCTAGGAGCGATGAAGAGCATGACGAAGGCGACGACGACAGCGAGAGTTAGGGTTAGGGTTGCGTGAAATAAAAGCCTAACGATTCACTTCGGTTACCCTCCTATTTATAAGTAGGAGGAGGTCATCAGTGACGGGTGGTAGTTACCATCCGTCACTGATGATGTAGGAGCCTTTAGTGACATGTATATCTAAAACCCGTCACTGATGATGTAGGGGCTTTAGTGACGGGTATAGCTAAAACCCATCACTGATGATGTAGGGGAGTCTCACGGGTATAGATCAACCTTTAGTGACGGGTAACATTATTACCCATCAGTAAACGATTCTTTAGTGACGGTTGATTATTATTTCCCGTCACTAATGCTATGGTCATTTTGAAACAAAAAATAGTTTTTAGCCTGCAACCTTAATCAAAGCCAAGATTTGGCATCCAACATATCCAACATTCCAAAACACATCACAGACAATTTTTAGGCTGCAACCTGAATTAAAGCCAGGATTAATTTGGCAGCCAACAT
>JAAALK010000286.1:33364370-33520284 GCA_019279435.1 Zizania palustris
TTTGGGGGCGGACCCGCGGGAAGACGGGTCCGACAGGTGGGCCAAGGTGGTCAGCGGGTGCGAGGTGCGCGGGTGAGGGGGCTGACGGGTGGGGCCGGGTTGTCAGGTGCGCGCGCGAGGGAGGGGGATCGGCGCCGACATGTGGGGTCGGCTTGTCAGCCAGGGGCGCGCGGGGTAACGGGCTGGGCCGGCCGGGAGAGAGGGAAGGGAGGGGAGGAGCCCATTACTGTTCTAATACTTTTCTGAATAAAATAATTCCAGAAAATGGGTTAAAATATTAGGGCTACTTCCAAGGCTGGTAAAAATTTATAAAATTCTCAAAATTATATTTGGGTCTCAGGATTATATACAAAAAGTTTCACCTCCTGATTTGGTCATCTACTCTATGTTGTAGTTCAAAAGGGTATAAAAGGGATTTAAAGGTATTTTCTGAAATAATAATTCCAATAAATTGAATTTAATAATATTTTTATTGTTTTGAAAATTTGGGGTGTTACAAACCTATCCCCCTTACAAGAATCTCGTCCTCGAGATTGGAACGCTACTCGAATAGCTCGGGGTATTGGGCTTTCAGCTCGTCTTCTTTTTCCCATGTGGCTTCTTCTGCGGGATGGTTGTTCCATTGGACTTTGCAGAAGCGGACGACGCGACTTCTGGTTACTCTTTCCTTGGTTTCCAGGATCCTGACGGGTCTCTCTATGTAGGTCAAGTCTTCTTGGACGTTGAGCTGCTGAAGGTCGGCTTGCTCGGTGGGCACACGGAGACACTTCTTCAGCTGCGAGACATGGAACACATCATGAACGCCTGCCAAGGATGGAGGCAGTTCAAGTTGATATGCCACTTCTCCTTGTCGACGGAGGATCTGGAAAGGTCCGACGTAGCGGGGTGCTAGTTTGCCTTTCGTGTTGAACCTTTGAGTGCCACGGAGGGGAGTGACTCGGAGGTAGACATAATCGCCCTCCTCAAAGGCTAGATCTCTTCGACGGTTATCGGCGTAGCTCTTTTGCCTGGATTGGGCGGCCTTCAGTCGGTCTCTTATGATCTTAACTTTCTCTTCGGCTTCTCTCAATAAATCTGTCCCAAACAGTTGTGATTCTCCGTTTGATCCCAGAGCAACGGCGTTCTGCACTTACGCCCATAGAGTGCTTCGAACGGGGACATTTGCAGGCTGGCTTGATAGCTGTTGTTGTAGGAGAACTCCGCATAAGGTAAGTTCTTGTCCCACATTCCGCCAAAGTCTAGAGCACAAGCTCTAAGCATATCCTCCAATATCTGGTTGACCCTTTCGGTTTGACCGTCGGTCTGTGGATGATAGGCGGTGCTAAAGTTCAGCCGGGTGCCGAGTTCCTCTTGAAGGTTCTTCCAAAACTTGGAGGTAAACTGACTCCCGCGGTCAGATACAATCTTCTTGGGAACTCCGTGGAGGCACACGATCCGGGTCATATACAACTCAGCCAACTTGGCGACGGTGTAAGTTGTCTTGACCGGAACGAAGTGGGCTACCTTGGTGACCGGGGGTTTAAATAGGGTCACCGGCGGGGCAGGGGGGGCGTAATCGACGGTGGCCGGGGATAAATGCGTTTAAACGCCGGCGAGGTTCGGGTTGAACGCGGTTCAACGCACCTGGACGTGAATCGGGCGAAATTAATAGGGGGAAACGGTCGGCGCGTTGAGGGGGATTCATTGCCGGCGACGAATTTAAGGGAGGGGGCCGGCGGGGGCGGATCCGAGGCGGGATTAGGGCTTCGGCCGGCGAGGGGGGGGATTTGGGGGCGGATCCCGCGGGGAAGACGGGTCCGACAGGTGGGCCAAGGTGGTCAGCGGGTGCGAGTGCGCGGGTGAGGGGGCTGACGGGTGGGGCCGGGTTGTCAGGTGCGCGCGCGAGGGAGGGGGATCGGCGCCGACATGTGGGGTCGGCTTGTCAGCCAGGGGCGCGCGGGGTAACGGGCTGGGCCGGCCGGGAGAGAGGGAAGGGAGGGGAGGAGCCCATTACTGTTCTAATACTTTTCTGAATAAAATAATTCCAGAAAATGGGTTAAAATATTAGGGCTACTTCCAAGGCTGGTAAAAATTTATAAAAATTCTCAAAATTATATTTTGGTCTCAGGATTATATACAAAAAGTTTCACCTCCTGATTTGGTCATCTACTCTATGTTGTAGTTCAAAAGGGTATAAAAGGGATTTAAAGGTATTTTCTGAAATAATAATTCCAATAAATTGAATTTAATAATATTTTTATTGTTTTGAAAATTTGGGGTGTTACAGCTAGGTGGGCAAATTGTCTCCCTTCTCGGTCAGGGGCGTCCGGCGCACTTTCATAGTGCCTCCATGAGTACGCCGGCTC
Source organism: Zizania palustris (assembly GCA_019279435.1). Taxonomy (NCBI): domain Eukaryota; kingdom Viridiplantae; phylum Streptophyta; class Magnoliopsida; order Poales; family Poaceae; genus Zizania; species Zizania palustris. The sequence continues at coordinate 33,366,716 of JAAALK010000286.1, forward strand.
CGTCCTCCCATCCAAAGATATCAAACCAGGGAACTTTTCCTTGATAAGAAGACCGAGGATACCGTTTACATGGCGTGAGCACTCACGACCTCCTCGTTCAACCATAATCCAGTTCCTATCCCGATATCATTAAAAAGTATTAGTATATATTAAAAATTAAACTAACGAAAAGAATATATTATAGACTTTCTATAACAACTTACCTATTTCCATCTGGTCGAATGAGCGGACGATCAGCTACTGCCACTGGTCGCCTCGGGAGTGACGAAGGACCACGCAACCACACTGCAGCCGGTTCTGTAGTCTGCTCCTCTCCCTATGCCCCAACCTCCCCACCCTCTGCCCCCACCTCCTCCTCCTCCTCCACCCTAGCCTGCTCCTCCTCCTCCTCATCCGGCACGTAATCATCGTCGCGACGGGATGCCGGTATATGGCTAGTTTCACTTGAGGGCGCGGGTGCCTTTCCTCTCACTGCTGACTTCTTCGTTCTCCTACCTCGAGGTCTAGATGAGGACCCAACCTCATCTTGAGAGGGAGTGGATCTACCGCCTTTTCCTACTACCGCACTTATTAATTTCTTTAAACCCCCCACCATATTTCAATCACCTGCTACGAAAAAGAGTAAATCACTTTAGATAAACCGTGAAATGTGTTCTAAACGCATTTATTCTAAAATTAAACATAATTCTCATACAGCTGCTAGAAATAGTCATCGCCGTCCGGATTTGCTGGATCATATGTATCGTCATCACTATCACGTGATATGATGTAATCGTCCAGCTGTTCAGGAGGTGGAATGTTGTCATCACGTTGAGTGCTTGAGTGCAATCTCTCTAGCAGTTCTAAGTCTCTTCCATTATGAATCTCGTCTCCTTCGTCGGCATCGGCACCACTTTCGTTATCTACTTCCATCGTCTCCGTCAAGTCAATAACAAACATGCCTGGTAGCCCATCTTCTTGAAAGAACTCTCCGTCGTATGTGTTCGGGTCTATGTTATAGTCTTCGTTGTTGGGAACAGGCAGTTTACCGTGTGGCGACACTTTATACACAACATCCCAACCTTTAAGACGTGCGACGGTTTTGCACGGGTAAGACAGATAGTAAACTTGTGTTGCCTGTTGAGCCACAATATAAACATCTTCACTCGGCAAGGTGGTATCTTGACGAATTTCTATTAAGCCAAGTTCGGGAGTATGTCTCACTACTTTGGGATTGAACCAGTGGCATTTAAATATAACGGGGTTAAGAGGTTTGCTCCCATCAAAACTCAATTCATATATTTCTTCGAGTCGTCCATAGTAGTCAACCCCGTCTGTGCCCGGAGTAAAAACTCCGGAATTTGTGGTTCTTCGGTTAGGTCGGCTTTGTTCATGACTTGTTGTGTGGAAACGATAGCCGTTTACGTCGTAAGCTTTGAATGTCTTAACCTTGTATGCACAACCATTCGCAACTTGCCTCAACTCGGAACTCATTGTCGTGTCGGTTCTTCCCTATAGGTTTAAACGCGATGAACATGTATATTAGTCGCATATAAGATATAATTGAAAGGTATAACTAACTAAAAGTTAATTTGAGAAATACCTTAGTTTTGAACCAAGAAATGAAATCGGGATTGCCATTTCCCACACCATACTTAAGAAGGGCAGTGGATTCCTCAATGTTAGCCTCCCTCGAACCACGCCAAAATCGTCGATGAAATTCCTCAATGTACGGTTCCACTTCGGAAAGGTTTGTCAGGACATACAACATAATCAAACGCCACTCTTCATGCTGTAAGGTCTTGTTAGCAGCACCACTTGCACTTCCTAGTTGGCCTCTGAAGATGCTGAGATTTGATTCTTCTTCTGGAAGATTGTAACGGGCAGGTGGATTATGCACGCTTGGAAGATTGTCCGCATAATATCTAGTTGTGAAGTTTGACACCTCCTCCAAAACATATGCCTCAGCTATGGATGCTTCAATTTTGCATTTGTTCTTACATTTATTCCGAAGAATCTTTTGGAATCTCTCAATTGAATAGCACCAACGGCTTTGAACCGGACCTCCCATCCGGGCCTCATACGGAAGGTGCAATATCATATGTTGCATCGGATTGAAAAAACCGGGCGGAAAGATCTTTTCTAGCTTACATAATAACACGGGCGCTAGTGTCTCCATGTCTGCTACCACGGTGTGAGACAACTGTTTAGCACAAAGTTGACGGAAAAAATTGCTCAATTCAGCTAGAACTCGCCAGACATCCTCGGGGACATAGCCACGAATCATGACCGGGAGCAACCGCTCAATCCATATGTGATAGTCATGACTTTTGAGTCCGTTTATTCGCAGAGTAGCTAGATTAACTCCCCTCTTCAGATTAGCTGCATAGCCATCAGGAAACATTAATGTTTGAAACCACTCAAGTACTTCCCTCCTTTGTCCCCTTGTTAGAACAAAATCAGACTTTGGCTTCGTCCAGGATTTCCCGCTTCTAGGAGGTATCATGTCGAGCTTAGGTCTGTTGCATATAGCCGCTTGATCCAGTCGGGCCTTGACATTTTCTTTCGTCTTCTCAGGAATATCCATGATTGTGCCGAAAATGGCCTCGGCAACATTTTTCTCAGTGTGCATCACATCAATGTTGTGCGGAAGGAGAAGATCATCGAAATAAGGAAGATTCCATAAACATGGCTTGTGAGTCCATGCATGATGCTCACCATATCCAATAAAACCAGCTCCTTGTGTATTAATTTGCAAAGACTCTAATTGAGCACGAACATCGGCTCCGGTCATTTTAATTGGTGCTGAGCCTTTAACAGACACATCTTTTGTAAAATTCCTCTTATCCTTCCTGAATGGATGGTTCCGAGGAAGGAATTGTCGGTGCTTGTCAAATGAGGAATATTTTCCACCCTTAGCTAGCCAAACGAACTTTAGAGTCGACCGACAAATCGGGCATGCGAAATTCCCATGCACGCACCAGCCGCAAAATATCGAATATGCTGGTAGGTCATGTAGAGAGTACATATACCAGACATGCATTCTGAAGTTTGTCTTTGTACATCGATCATATGTCAACACACCGTCTTCCCACGCATGGACCAAATCATCCATCAAAGGCTCCATATACACACTCATATTTTTCCCCGGGTATTCAGGCCCTGGAATTATCAAGGACAAGAAAATATTCTGTCGTTGAAAGATGACGCCGGGAGGAAGGTTGAGGGGAATAACAAACATTGGCCAACAACTGTATGCGGCAGCCGTCATACCATATGGATTGAACCCATCTGTTGCTATAGCAATTCGTACATTACGTGGCTCTAAAGCTTTCTCGGGATGGAGCTGATCAAATTTTTTCCACGCTTCTCCATCTGATGGATGGCCAATAGTCGTGCGATGGCATCCAGTTGAGAAACCTTAGTGTGACCGTGAAGAGGTTGCTTTGACGCGGACAACATGTCATAAAACGCTTTTGCCGTTGGCTCCGGCACTTCCTCTTCACGTGCTTCGTCAAAATGCGCATCTTCAAAGTCATCTAGCATAAATCCAACCCCTCCCTCATCATCGTCCATGCGATGTCGCAACACCTCCTCTCTAGGACGTTGCGACTCACCATGATACGTCCAACGGGTATAATTTGGCATAAACCCATATTTGCATAGGTGTTTACCCATAGCATCCTTTGTTTGTCGACGCTTATTCTCGCACCGACTACATGGACACCAGGTCTTGTCACGTACATTCTATCTACCAAACGCTGTCTCTAAGAATACTTCAGTGTTCTTGATCCAATCCATGGTCACCTCGGCCTGACTAGGGCGACCCGTGTACATCCACTCACGATGATCCATCTTGTACTAAACTAGGAAAAAACACCCGTGTTTAGGGGTTAGTGAGAAACGAGATGAATATAACAGTCTAATAGGTAAGATAGGTCCTAATCCCACCAGACAATGCGTAGATTGAGCTCGTATTCACGCTCCGTTCCGATCCAACCCAAAATTTCGGCAGCACCTCCCCGCTGCTCTCCAAACGCACGTCTGGGCAACATGCCAAGAGGATGTGCGTTCGGAGAACAACGGGGACGTGCTGTCGAAACCCTAGGTCGAATCAGAACGGAGCATGAAAACGAGCTCAATCTACGCATCCTCCAGCTGTCCAAACGTGGACAGTTCGAAACAGTTACGGCGACAGATATGCAAACACATGCATATTCCAAACCGTAACTCTTCCGAACGGGAGACGCCTAGGTTACGCGACAATAACCAAAAAAAATTTTTTGACAACATCTTGTCTCTAATACATAGCAAATCTAGCATGCATAAATAGGACGGCACGATGGCCGTCACCCACATACACACATCACGACGTGATGGCTGACATCCACATACACATATATATATCACGGCACGATGGCCGGCATCCACATACACAAGATATTAATCAAAATAACCATTAAATCATAACAAGAATTACAACGATTATATTAAAATTTCTAAAACATGTATAAGCATTTATTTATATGTACAAAGCATGTGACGTTGTATTAGACAATAAAAAACATGTACAAAGCATATTAATCATTCATGTTCAAGCAAAATATTAATCCTATGTTCTAAGGTTACCGGTAGGGTTTGATGCGAGATGAGGACGATGAAGCCGAGAAGAGGACGGTGACACCGGTAAGAGATCGCTAAGCAAACTAGATCTATCTAAAAAACAATAAAAATATTAGTTATAAGATAAAGTAATTAAAAAATGTGAAATATATATATGCAATATAATGCATGTCTCAAATGTTATACACATCATTTGATGAGAGTAAGTATATATGCAAATGGACACACAAATATATATGCATATATATAACAAATGGCCACACAAATATATATGCCACCAATTAGTAGCCCTTTCTTGCTAGCCTCCACATTATGCATGTCCATGTTATACATGCATTTACTATTTGAGATGCAATTTTTACATATTTTTAGGTATTTATATTTGAAAAAATGGCATTATACATGTATATATACCTAGGAAAGAGGGGGCTCGGGCGGCGGAGCCGGTGGCTGGGGCCGGCGGCCGGGGGCGGCGGAGCCGGCGGCCGGGGTCGACGCCGGCGGCCGGGGTCGACGCCGGCGGCGCGGGGGGCGGACGGGCGCGGGCGCCCCGGCGGCAGAGGGCGCAGCCGGGCGGGGGGGGCGCAGCCGGGCGGGGGGGCACAGAGCCGGCCGGCGCGCGGGGGGCAGGGCGCGCGCGCGGCGGGGCTGGAGGGAGCAGGGGGCGCGGCGGGGCTGGAGGGAGCAGGAGGGGGCGCGGCGGCGGCGGAGGGAGCAGATCTGGCTTAAATGCGCCAGATCTGCTCGGGGCCCTTTTTTACCCGAAACCTACTTTGCCGAGTGCCAATTTTGGTAGCACTCGGCGAAATTTTTTTATTTTTTTGAAATTTCACTTCTTTGCCGAGTGCATTTGGACCTGGCACTCGGCAAAGATGAATTTTTTGATTCTTTGCCGAGTGCCAGGTCCAAATGCACTCGGCAAACAATTTTTTATACTATTTTAAAAAAAAACAAAAATAGAATAAAGACTGTAAAAAATCTCATAATTTGGCATTATATAATATACACTAATATTTAATCATAGAAAATTTCTAACTTCAAATAAACAAATATAAGGCACTTGTAGTTCAAATTTGGGATCTTTTACTTAAAATCTTATAAACAACTTTTTTAACCAAAAATAGCAAACTAACTCTAAAAAATGCCAATTTTTGACATGGTATAAGATAAATTGAGTTTTAGTAGTACAAAAAGTTTTAACTTCAAACAAATATTTGAATATCGATTTGCTTCTAAACCTAACTCATTTCATCCCTAAACTCATAAACCTTCTCGAAGGTTGTCCAATTTCTAAAGGTCATACTTGAAAACTTTGTCGAAACATTATGAATTTTTTACCATATCATATATGTATGATATAATGACACCATGTCAAGTGTCATATTTTTTAGGCATCAATTACATTTTCTATAATTAAAAAACCATTAACCTGCATATTGCCGGTCGAGTGTCGTAAATTAGATTTTAAATATTTAGTTATATTTAGTTGTAAAAGATTACAAATGTAATCATGAACACAAATATGATTTTTCCATAATTTTTGAGTCATTATTTCATGTACATGCATTTCAAATTTGACCCACTTGGAAGTAAATCCTAGAAATACAAATATTTTATTAAAAATACCAAACCCACTCATAAAAGTATGAAAATTTACCAATGATTAAAAGATGTTGAATTAGGACTGTAAAAAAAAATTCAAGTTCAAAAAATGTTTTAAATGCGATATAGAGTGAAAATATGTTTTCACATGAAATAATGGGATCATCACAGTTTGCCGAGTGCATTTAGCTATGGCACTCGGCAAAAGTGATTTTTTTGTCTTTGCCGAGTGCCAGGTCCAAATGCACTCGGCAAACATTGTTTTATACTATTTTAAAAAAAACAAAAATAGAATAAAGACAGTAAAAAATCCCATAATTTGTAATTATATAATATACACTAATATTTCATCCTAGAAAATTTCTTGGTTCAAATAATCAAATATAAGACACAGAGAGTTTAAATTTGGGATCTTTTACTTAAAATCTTATAAACAACTTTTTTAACCAAAAATAGCAAACTAACTCTAAAAAATGCCAAATTTTGACATGGTATAAGATAAATTGAGTTTTAGTAGTACAAAAAGTTTTAAGTTCAAACAAATATTTGAATATCTATTTGCTTCTAAACCTAACTCATTTCATCCATAAACTCCTAAACCTTCTCGAAGGTTGTCCAATTTCTAAAGGTCATACTTGAAAACTTTGTCGAAACATTATGAATTTTTTACCATATCATATATTTATGATATAATGACACCATGTCAAGTGTCATATTTTTTAGGCATCAATTACATTTTCTATAATTAAAAAACATTAACATGCATATTGTCGGTCGAGTGTCGTAAATTAGATTTTAAATATTTAGTTATATTTAGTTGTAAAAGATTACAAATGTAATCATGAACACAAATATGATTTTTCCATAATTTTTGAGTCATTAATTCATGTACATTTAGTTCAAATTTGACCCACTTGGAAGTAAATCCTAGAAACATGACTAATTTATTAAAAATAGCAAACCCACTCAGAAAAATATGAAACTTTTCCATGGCCTAACTTAGTTTGCATTATGAGTGTAAAAAAAAATTTAACTTCAAAACATGTTTAAAATGTGATGTAGGCTTAAATTGTGATCTCACATAAAATAATGAACATTGTCATTTTGCCGAGTGTTTTCACATATGGCACTCGGCAAATAGAAGGGTTTGCCGAGTGTCCGTTAGTGGCACTCGGCAAACCCTACGCTCTCACCCTACCGTTACAACGGCGTCAGAAAATTGGTGCCCTGGCATTTTCCCACTTGTTTGCCGAGTGTCTCAGCCGTGACACTCGGCAAAGTGTCGTTTTTGCCGTGTGTACAAGGTTTGCCGAGTGTATATTATGGTACACTCGGCAAACTAGAGTTTGCCGAGTGCCCGAGGGAATGCACTCAGCAAAGCCGCGGGCACTCGGCAAACACATAGTTTCCGGTAGTGAGAGCTTTATATTCTAATAAGTAATTGGTGAATATTTAGATGGTGAGAATCTACAAAAGTAGTTTTTTGAGCTATTTAGCTTATTTTGAAATTCAACGGTTATTGAATATTACATTTTTAAAAATCTAAACCATTTAAAAACGTTTTAGATTCTAAAATTAACTGCAACAGCTAGAAACTCTTTAAACAAACCGCATCATATTTGAAGTATATAATCGCCGGCACATTAGCTACCAAATATACAAGTAGAGGTATATCTGTAGTTCTTCTGGAAGTTGACTGCATTGCATATTGGTATGGATGCATGCATGAAGAGCACTGCAGATTCCAAGAGAAACGCAACTTCAAAACAGGTGTCCTCGTGCATGCATATATGTTAGTGCAGTCCCATCTGCTGGTATGTATACATATTCGATAAATTATAAATATGAATATCCGTATTCGTATCTAAATTAAATATAGATGATAAATAGAAATACCTGAATTCATTTAACAAATATAGATATAGAAATAGATATCCGAATTTATGTTTAAAGTGGATATGAAAATAGGTATATCCGTATCCGTTTTAAGATTTCACACATATCCATTTTAAGGTTTCACACATATTAGATTTTTAGAGACTCGAAATAATATGACATCAGTATATTAATATATGTGATTTATTTATTATTATATAATTTTTTTACGCTTAATATACAACATAAATTATTCCATGTATTTTTTTGAATTTTTCTATGTCCGTTTTATATTTTAATTCATCAATAGTGCTTCTAGAATTTAAATTAATATATGTGAAATTTGAACTGTAAGTGCTTGAAATAATACACCGAAATTTATAGAAAATCATATTCATGTTTTTTAGTCCATTTTTTAGCTCTTATCCACTAAATTGGAAGAAATTTTGCAAATAAATCTATGTTATGACAGTCGATCGACAATGTGGAGCTTAATGATGTGACAAAAAATTAAAAATATTTTAAGAAAGTTGTCACGTATGAGGTTTAAAAAAGGAGATTCTCTAATGAAAAATTAGCGTTTTGAGAAAGAATGAGTTAGGGTTGAATGCGAAGTTCATGGTTAAATGTTTGTTTCAATGTGAATCTTTTTTATAATAAAATACAACATATATTATTCCATGTAAAAATTTGATATTTTTATGGGTCATTTTACTATTTTTAATCCATTAAGTGTGTTTCTAGGATTTAAATTGAAACCGGTGATATTTGAACCGTAAGTGTCTGAAATAATGAACCAAAATTTATGAAAAATTAAATTCATGTTTTTGAGTCTATTTGTAGGCCTTATCCACTAAATCGAAAGAAAGTTAGAAAAACCATGTTGTGGCACTTCATCGCTAATATTGAGCTTAATAGTTTTTTAATTCTAAAAAAATCAATTGAAGTATGCAAAATACAAGACTTATCATGGTGTTATGATATGATTCATAGATTTTGTTTTAAAAATTTAAAAATATTTCAAAAAAGTTGTCATGTAATATGTTAAGAAACCTAAGATTCTCTAAGAAGAAATTATGGTTTAGAGAAGGAATGTGTTAGGTTTGAAAAAATTAATGGTTAAATATTTGTTTGAACTTGAAACTTTTTTATAATCAAAATACAATATAGATTATATCATGTAAAAATTTGATATTTTTGGTGAGTTTATTATATTTAATTCATTAAGCATGTTTCTAGGATTTAAATTGAAATAGGTAAAATTTGAACTACAAGTATCTGAAACAATGAATCAAAATGATGAGACGAGGGTGTCTCGATCTTTTGGTGAGAAGAAGATAAGTCAATTTTGATGGAGAGACATTGGCGATCGGACTACAACTGTCCAATAACGTTACTCTTTAGAAATCATTACACCAACTCCAAAGACGGTCGTAACTCGACGGAGGAACGACCAGCCCAACCACGAGGGCAGTCCCTACAAGCAATCGAGAACTAGCAAAAATAAGATGAACAAGCACTAAAATCAATACCAATGGTGGAGTTCTGTAATGTATATCCAATGAACTAGATGATCACGATATTACACGGCAAAGTAACAAGGCTAAAATTTCATCTAAACAAAACTCAACTTAAAAGTGGTGGCCAAGGGGGTATTTAAGAGGCTAGGGGAATGTGGAGGTCGTCCAAAGAGAACCCTAGATAAATACAAATCGGTTACAAGGCTCGTGGGCTTAAACGGTTCGAACTAGAAAAGAAACACACATTGTTTTTATGATTGTGATCTCCTTAGATCGAATCTAGAGATGTAGCTAGATCCATTGCAAAGAGGACTTCTCAAGATTTCCATAATGTATAATATCATCCAAATTGGATCTTCCATATAAAAGTTATGCACGTTTGAATCTGATGCTCTCCCTATAGTCCGAGTTTGAATCTAAGATTCAAACGTGTAGACCTTTATCTCCACTTTCTCTTAGCACAAAAGTATCATCCTAAACTTATATGTTATCTTTTGATGGCCTTGACTTGGTCCCCAATCAACTTTCATGATGTCCATGTCCTTGATGTGCTCTCAATCTGTCGCTTGATCCATATAAGAATTTCTGTAATTGAAAGCAAAACCATCTCATGGTATATCATCCTTAGCTCAAATATATAAAATGTAAATCTAATATAGAATGCATGCATCTTGGTTTGTTTATTGTAAAGCATAAGCATGGTCATATCCTTACATTGATGATCAGGTCCTCATCACAAAATTTATAGAAAAATCATATTCATATTTTTTAGTCTATTTGTAGGCCTTAACAACTAAATTAAATAAATTTTGAAAAATCTAAGTTAAGACACTCGATCGAAAACGTGGAGATTAATAGTTTTTTTAATTCTAAAAAACTAAATGAAGTTCATAAAATACAATACTTGTCATGTTGCTATGATATAATACATAGATACTATGATAAAAAATTAAAATAATTTCAAGAATGTTGTCACGTGGTATGTTAAGAAATTGGATATTCTCCGAGGAGGAATTGAGGTTAATAGAAGGAATGGGTTTGGTTTGAAATCAAATCAATGGTTAAATTTTTGTTTGAAATTAATGTTTTTTAAATCAAAATATAATATAGCTTATATCATGTAAAAGTTTAGTATTTTTCTATGTTAGTTTACTATTTTTAATTCATTAAGTGTGTTTCTAGGATTTATATTGAAATAAGACAAATTTGAATTGTAAGTGCATGAAATAATGAACCAAAATTTATAGAAAAATTATATTAATATTCTCGAGTCTATTTTTAGGCCTTACCCACTAAATTTAAAAATGTTTCAAAAAATTGTCAATGAAATGGGAAAAACATATTTAACAAAAAAATTAAAAATAAAAATTTTTGCTAAGTGCGAAATTTGGGACACTCGACATACAATTTGTGTTTGCCGAGTGCTTATACTCGGCAAACAAAATGTATCTTGGGCACCCGGTGCCAAAAAATTCGTATTCAACACTAAAAAATTTAAGTTGGACTTATTAATCATGCATATTCATATTCGTATTCAAATTCGAGCTATCCATTTTATATTCGTAGTCAAAAATATTTATATTCGTATCTGAATCCGAAATAAAATGTGGTAAATAGTGATTTTCAGATTCCATATTCGTTTGGAATCCATCCCTACTTTGTTGACGCATGCACCCAGCTAACATTGCACTTTATGTGAAATAAAAGTATTTTAAATGAAAATGTAATGATATAATATTGTAGAACAAACTTGATCAGATATTTCAGAATTCGGAACCCTAGCGGAGAGAGAGAGCATATTTGTAGCCAAACTTGAGAGAGATTGACGACAGAGAGTGTATCTATACTACTTTTTAAAAGTAGTTGCTAGTGGTGGTAAATGTGCCACCACCCTTATTCCCACTGTAGCTTTTATAGTTTGCTCCCTTATATTATTTAATATTACTATACACCAACTAATATTTGGAAATTTCTTTTTGTTCATAGAAAAACATAAGCAACTTACTAGTCAAAGTAAAAACAAAAACGGCTAATAAGGATGGTGGATGGTCAGGTGATAGAAAAGGTGGCCTCCATTGTTTGTCGCATGCATCATCGTAGGTTCGTCACCAACGAGCACTACTGGCATATTCGTCAACTCTCAGTTATTAGGGTATGTGAGACAGTAGGCACGTGGTGGGATCACGTACCTAGCACAACAATGATACCACACATCTGCACGGAACAACACCAACAACTACGGTGACTACGAAAACCCATCGCTTCTGAAGGTGCTCTCCTTATGCAGCGAGGAATGCAGAATCGAGCACGAGTATTATCTATTATTCTTGCGTCTGCCAACACTACCCTATTATCATTAAACTATTGTAATTAATTAGCTATTATATAGTTTGGACTTTTGTATTAGCCACTATTTAAATAAAGTGGAGTACTATTATATTCAACTTAATGAAATCTGTTATTCTGTGAAATGTGGTGTACGTGATCGATCATCACAAGTTTCAATTTAAGTTCATTTTACAAATTTTAGTTCAAAAAAGGAAATCAAAAAACTTGATACAATGACGATCGCTACAGTTGCTCGTGTCCGTAATGTGGTTTTGCGCCAGTCTGTAATGGAGCAATTGGACAAAATATGGTGCGTGTCTCCTCGTTAACTGTGCATCCAAATTTAGTTGTAGTTTATAATGTGAACCGATACTAAAAGGTGAAAGCTTCGTGTATGTGTCTCTTCGGGACATAAGCCTGTTATATTTTAGTACTGGTTTGTCTTTGCAACTGGTACTAAAGACATGACTATATAAGGACGTCCATGTACTCCATTGTTTCATGTACTACTTTCGCATTATTTTCTTCTTTGCCTACTTGTCACGTGTTGTTCTTCTGCTTCATTAAGTCTAGTCCGCTCTTGTCTTGTGTTGTTCGTTTGATCGTCTTGAGCACTACATTTTGTTCGTCTTACTTGTTGTTTTTGTGTTTAGTCATGTCGTCTCGATCCACATCATCTTTGTGGTTATGGACATGCGAGGAAGACTTCTCGACGACCACAAACGACTTGTACATTGCACAGGTCATGCAAGCCTACAAGGATTCGGAGGATGCTAGGGTCCTCTAGGATAAAGACGATGCCATATGGGCTAGGAACATGGCGGAGCAAGACTCTGCCTATTCGGATGCTTGTGTTGCTGGCACCGATGCAATGCCGGACGTCGCCATCAAAAGTGCTCCTCGATAGGACTTCAGTGGCAGCGATAGCGGTGACAGTATCGACAACAATGACGATGATGACAATGATTATGATGGAACCAGCGGCAGAGATGACAGCTGTGGTGATGATGGCGGTGGCGATGATGGTGGCAATGACGATGATGGTGGCGATGGTGGCTGGAGCGACAACGGTGGCAGCAACAACGACATTAGTGATGTCCTTTATGGTGGTTCGACATGAGGCATCGGTGACGGTGACAACGATGTCCACAGTGGCGTCTGGTCATTGAGCAGTGACGACATGAGTAGTATATAGTTTGTATATAATATTGTATATAGATATATAATTATCTATGAATATATATGTGTAAATATATCCACTACAATATATATAAGGTGATAACTTTTATATAATATTCTCTTTTTGTCTGTGTGAAATAAAATTTTTTTCATACGATGCAAACTAAATGAAAAAACAATGAAAATTAAATTCAACTTTACCTATCTACATCGGACAAAATATTAAATTAGACTATACGAGTTATCTATCAATAGACTAGAATTAAGTGTAAATAATTAAAATTAAGATAATTACTAGTTAATAAAGAACACAATAGACAACAATTAAAAATTATGTGTTTAGTATCAACTGAGAAGTCAAGCCGACACTAAAATTATAAATTTTAGTACTGGCAGTGCGTCTCAGTCAATACTAATGCATGAAGGATTAATTCCTGTTGGGTTTCCCACCTGGAACTAGGTAGTTGTATTAATGCCGATTGAATAACAAGAACTAATGTGCTACCCCTTTAGTTCTCTATGGATAGTACTAGATCAAAAACCGGGACGAAAGGAGGGTTTACAAATGTTTCAAAAAAATTGTCAATGAAATGGGAAAACACATTTAACAAAAATTTTAAAAATAAAAAATTTGCTAAGTGCGAAATTTAGGAAAGTTGACAAACAATTTGTGTTTGCCGAGTGTTTATACTCGGCAAACAAAATGCATCTTTCGCACCCGGTGCCAAAAAATTCGTATTCAACACTAAAAAATTTAAGTTGTACTTAGTAAACATCCAGATTCGTATTCAAATTCGAGCTATTCATTTTATATTCGTACTCAAAAATATTTATATTCATATATGAATCCGAAATAAAATGTGGTAAATTGTGATATTCGGATTTGTTTCCATGCATATTCGTTCTGAATCTGTCCCTACTTTGTTGACACATGCACCCTGCTAACATTGCACTGTATGTGAAATAAAAGCATTTTTAATGATAAATGTAATGATATAATATTGTAGAACAAACATGATCAGATATTTTAAAAATCAGAACCCCTAGCAGAGAGAGAGAGAGAGCATATTTGTAGCCAAACTTGAGAGAGATTGACGACAAGAGTGTATCTATACTACTTTTTAAAAGTAGTTGCTAGTGGTGTGAAATAAAAAAATTGCATATGATGCAAATTAAATGAAAAAACAATGAAAATTAAAGTCAACTTTACCTATCTACATCGGACAAAATATTAAATTAGACTATACGAGTTATCTCTCAATAGACTAGAATTAAGCGTAAATAATTAAAATTAAGACATTGTTAATCATTACTAGTTAATAAAGATCACATTAGACAACAATAAAAAATTGTGTTTAGTATCAACTGAGAAATCAAGCCAGCACTAAAATTATAAATTTTTGTACTGGCAGCGTCTCAGTCAATACTAATGCATGACGAATTAATTTCGGTGTCGACACGAAAACATGCCGCCGCACTTGGGCCGGTTCGACAATCGAAAAATGTGCGGATACTTAGGGATAAACCTAAGCGTAACACAACGCTGACGTCGTGTTTTGACTACCCTTAACAGTGACAAGGGGGTGGAGTTACTAGGTAATCAGATTGCACAGAAATAATCCAATTAGCTGAAATATATAGATAAAATAACCCAATCGGCCGAACGAGGCAAGATTGGTTCGAAGTATATTGTGCGAAGGGTCACCGAAGGGAGGCCTTCGGTGTCTGGTATGAAGTATGCGCCGAGGTAACCTTCAGTGTTCAGATTGATCTGACCGAAGACAGGCTCCGAATAGATCACAACGCGAAATCGCCTCTGAACGAAAGGGTTCGGCACGAAGCCTCTGACGTGATGAGGTGCGATGCGGAGTGTTCTGGCGTGACGAAGTCCAATGCGGAGTGTTCTGGCGTAACTCCTACACGAAGTAACTCCGATGCGAAGTGGCTTCGGCATGTGGAATCTGACTAAACCGACAACGACGTGACAAATCTGGCATGGACGGACAAAGCGAAGACCCACCGAAGGGTGCTCTGGCAGCCTCTGAAACTAGCTTCCCAGCTCCAGAAGTCACCTTCCCGGGGTCGGATTGAAGTGAAAATCCGTGGCGAAGGGGCCCCAGACGTAGACTCTAAAAAACACAAAGATCAAGTGCCAATTCGGCCTGGATACCGAGTTACCAAGTGTAGTAGTAGGGAAAACAAATAGAACGAAGGATAACAATCAGTTACGTAGATTAACGGATGGTTCACACGCGAACCAACAAGGTGATATCAATCTATTATGTAGATTAACAGATGATTTACAAGCAAATCAACAAGGCTTACCATGGTTACGACGTGATGCACGAAGGGCTTTCAGCACAAACCCACAAAGATGGACTGAACTAATGCGGAAAGTAGATGAAAAGTAGACATACGATTCAAAACTAGGGTTTTGAAGTATTAATCTATGTAGATTGATTTGAATCAGCCTCACCCCTATATTTATAGGGGCTAGTCTTGACGCACCTGGCTACAACTCTATCTCTAACCTGATTAGGATTCGGCCTAAACAAGATAAGATTTTATTAGGGATCAAAACAACATGAATCCTTAACAGATTCACTCCTAAAGCCTACCCAAAGTGGGCCTTCGACAGGCCTGCCAAAGTAGGCCCTTCGGGTCAAATCTTCTCGGTGAAGCAGGCCGCTGAAAGGCAACTGAGGCCCTATGCGGATGGGCCTTCAGCACTTCAGGGCTTTGGCCTGTGCCAGGAATTGCATATCTTTGTCCCAAATTACCAAAATTTGATATTTTGACAATTTCGACCATTAATGCCATTTCTTTCTATCAACACATGCCCCCTGGCTTTTAGCAAACTTAGAGAGCTAAAAGCACAATGGGCTAAGAACGATATACTCTATATTGACCTTTTGACACTTCAAGCACTTTGCCACACGCTTGGGAAATACCTTTTCAAATACCTGCCATTCAAATCTCTTTGAAATCACTCTCCTTACAGAGACTCTAATAAATATGCATTGCTTGGAGCTATTTCAGCTACTTTAAAAGGACCTTCCCAACTGAGCGACCATTTACCATATTTGGGGCTTTAAGTGCCTAAGGGCAAAATCGTCTTCCAAACTAAGTCATCAACTTGAAACGATTTTTATTTGACTCTTTTGTTGTAGGCTCTATCCACTCTCCTCTTATCCTTTTCTATAGCCTCTAGATCCCTTAACCTCTTATCGGTTACTTCTTCCAAATTATCCTTCAAAAGAGTTTTATATTCATCGACCGATAAGACATCTTTCTTAAGAAATCTTAATGAGCCTAGATCTACCTCCACTGGTAGAACGGCTTCTTGTCCATACACTAACTCATATGTACTGACTTTGATAGCACCATGCTTTGCAACTCTACAAGCCCATAACGCTTTAAAAAGCACTTCATACCAACTTTTAGGAAACTCTTCAATTTTATTCTTAATGAGCTTAATTATAGTTTTATTACTTGACTCGGCCTGACCATTGGCCTGAGCATAGTATGGTGAAGAGTTTATCAACTTAATACCATAAAATTCAGCAAAGTCTCTCACTTCTTTAGCAATAAATGAAGTACCCTAATCTGTAGTGAGAGTTTGGGGAATACTGAATCTGTGTATAACGTGCTTCAAAATGAAATTAGTTACCTCGTTATGAGTCATATTCTTGAGAGGCACGACCTCGGTCTACTTGGTGAAGTAATCCGTCGCCATTAACATGAACTGATGCCCTTTTGAATAGGGAGGATGAATTTGGCCGATCAAGTCCAAGCCCCAACCTCGGAATGACTATGGTTTGATAATAGGGTTAAGTAGTGATGCAGGAGCCAACTAAATATTACCAAACTTTTGACATGCTTCACACCCTCTATAATACTTAAAACAATCCTCAATCATAGTCGGACAGTAAAAACCCGCTCTTTTGAGCATCCAACTCATTTTCTGAGCCGACTGATGAGTACCACAAAGTGCCTCATGAACCTCTCCTGTAGCCACTCTAGATTGATTGACATTCAAGCACTTTAGAAGTACTCCATCAATAGTTCGGCGATACAACACATCGTCAAACAACACAAATTAAAATGCCTATCATTGAACTTTCCGATCAACCCTTTGACTAGGATCCTTCAAATATTGGACGATTGGGATTCTCTAATCGTCCTTATGGATTTCCGGAGGGTTCGCCAATTTTTTTTCCGAAGTGGCATCTAATTTGTCAATTTCAAAGTGCCCCCCGAGCCCTTCATGTTTTTGTCGAGGGTCGGTCAGCTCAGTCGTGCGGAGCCGATTAGACCAAAGCCCCACAATGGAGGGTCCGGCGCGCGAAGGCCCCTGATGCCTAGAAGGCTTCGGCGCGAGGAGCCCGGTGCACAGAGTCCTTCGGTGGATGAAGGGCTCCGGCACAGGGGCAACGACACACAACATCCTCCGGCTGGCGAAGGGTCTCGGCCCGGAGGGTCCGGTGTGCAGCGCCTCGGTCCGAAGTCTCTGGCTTCGGCTGACACAAAGAGTTAAATAATCTGCCTCCCGTGTACAAAAAATATGTCTTTCCTAACTTGATAGCCAGATGCTCGCTGAGACAAATCATTTGCAATTGAATTGGCTTCTTTAGACACGTGAGAAATTTTGAAGTCATCAAGAGTAGCAATTATGTCTAAACATTTATCCAGGTAGATGTTTAGCATACCATTAAAGCATTGACCAATTTTAGTTACTTGTTGTACAACTAATAGAGAATCACCATATGCATGAACATGTTTAACACCCATGGAACCTATCAATTCAAGTCCTAGCAATGAAGCTTCATACTCGGCTTGATTATTAGTAGAAGGAAATTCTAAACGGGTCGAGGTCTCAAAGCTCATACCATTAGGTGTTATGAGCATGTAACACCCCAAATTTTCAAAACAATAAAAATATTATTAAATTCAATTTCTTGGAATTATTATTTCTGAAAATACTTTTAATACTCCTTTATACCCTTTTGAACTACAACATATAGTAGATGGCCAAATTAAGAGGTGAAACTTTTTGTATATGCTCCTAAGACCAAAATATAATTTTGAGAATTTTTATAGATTTTTACCAAGCATGGAGGTAGCCCTACTATTTTAAATCAATTTCTGCAATTATTCTAAATCAGAAAATAGTTTCAAACAGTATTGGGCCCTCTCCCTCCTTTCTCTCTCTCCCGGCCGGCCCAGCCCGTTACCTCGCGCGCTTTAGACTGACATCCGGACCCCACCTGTCGGCGCCGATTTCTTTCCCTCACACGCGCACCCGACGCCACGGCCCCACCCGTCAGCTGCCTCCCTCGTTCGTTCGCGCTCACTGGTCGGTGGCCCCCGCCTGTCAGACCCTTCGTCCCCGCGAGATCCGCCCCCAAATCGCCCCCCCTCGCCGGCCGACGCCATTACTCGCCTCGGATCCCTTGCCCCGACCCCCTCCCCTCGAATTAAGCCCGACAAGCCCGACCCCTTTTAAAACCCCTTTCTAAAAAGGACTACTTTTTAAATTCCTTTAAAATTTATTTATAAAATAAACCACAGAATCTTAACCATTGAATTTATTTTATTTATAATCAAACCAACTTTAACTTATGTGCTTATAATGTAATGTTATATTGTTTGATTGAATGTTGAGCTCTTTTATTTTACCTTACTATATCAACAAGACTACGACGTCGCCGAGGAGCCGGAGTACTTCCCCGAAGTCCCTCCCTCTCCTTTTGCTGAACAAGGCAAGTCACCAAACCAATCTTTTGAGCATGTTGAACCCATGTTTGATTAAACTATCGCTAAAACACATAGGTTATATATGCATTAGTCAAACGAACTCTTACATTATATTTATTTAGGATCCCCCGACCTTGTTGTGCAACCCAAGCCATGCTATCTCGCCTAACCTCCTTGTCACCATATGATCAATGATATTAGCTAGTGTCCAATGTATTGACACGATCGCTATAAGATAAAAATGAGTCGTAGCAAAATGGTTCTATTATATGATCCCCGTTACTTCTTATCCTTGGAAATTCTGTTGGTGATGAGTTATGGTTGTGAGTGTATGCATGGTGGGTTCCGGGTGCAAGCTAGGGCATTGGTCGGTAGCACCCGGGGCACTATAAGGACCGGTCTGAGGGATCCGTTGCAATACACTTTCGTACTAACCACAAGTCTAGTGGGTAAGTCCTAACTAAGGTATGGGTTGTTCCAAACCGAGGCCACCATTTGGAGATGGGTCAAGTTGCACCTGCGGGTGACTTGTACCAATGTGGCGCAAAAGGGGGTGCGACGTTAGCCGGGATGCGGCCCGGCGCGCCGGCGAAACCTAGAGCGGGTGGTTATCGCTTGGAA
Organism: Zizania palustris; assembly: GCA_019279435.1. NCBI lineage: Eukaryota > Viridiplantae > Streptophyta > Magnoliopsida > Poales > Poaceae > Zizania > Zizania palustris. The sequence goes on from JAAALK010000286.1 coordinate 33,386,200, forward strand.
CATCTCATATTGAGGTTTTGGCACGAGTTCCCGTGGTATGGGTCATCTCGTTTGGGATGAGTGCGTGCCTTGTGGGTATAGTAGTACATCTCTGATCAGAGTCTAAAATCTTTTCGAAAAGCCGAGCCCACGGTCAAGGGCGGGTTGCGTGACATCCCCCAGTTAGTTTACTTTGAATATGTATGTGCATGATGGATTGACATGTAAGGACCGTTGAGCGAGGTGGGGCTGACTGTACCCCTCGAGTTAGTTGATGTTGTTGATATCCATATTTACTTTTCCGCATGATTAAAATGTGATTACATTAAATACAATAACTGAAACTGTACTTTTCTGCAATGTTAGCCATTACCCTTCCTTGTTTACTATCCTGCATTATTACTTGCATTTGCGGTGGCTTGTTGAGTACTTTTTGTACTCATACCCGTTGAACACCTCAGAGGATGCCTGCTTCGAAGACGGTCTGGAGTAGCGACCCAGTCGAGAAGAAAGATCCTGAAGAAGACGTTCGTCATGCAGAATTATAATTATCTTTATTACTGTTTTTACCAAAACTTTGATGTAATAAATATGGTCTGCGTACCATGAATACTGTCGTATGTACGCTGTCGCATGATGAACCTCTTGTGTTATTGTTTTTCTTATGAAATTCAATAATGTCTCGATTTGTTAAATCGGGGCGCTACAGAGCACCACTCCAATACCTTGACCACTCTTGCAAGCTGAGCCATCAAAATAAAGTTTCCATGACACTACCTCAATTAGAGAAACATCGCTACCCCAATTGATGTCTACATGATGATCGACTATAAAGTTAGCGATGATTTGTCCTTTCAAATCTCTCAAGGGTTCATAAGCCAAATCATATTCAATAAAAGCATAAGCCCACTTTCCGATTCTACCACTTAAAATCGGCTTCTGTAGCATGTATTTTACGACATCGGTTTGACAAGTAACAATACATGTGCTAGGGAGAAGATAGTGACGTAATTTTGTACATGCATAATAAAGTGAAACACAAACACTCCACAAACACGTACCTTGTCTCGGCATCCAACAAGCGATGGCTCAAGAATGTGATGATGTACTCTTTTCCCTCCACTTCTTGAGTTAGCACGACTCCTATCACGCTATCTTCTACAGCAACGTATAGCCGGAATGGAATCCCGGCTTTTGGTGCTCTTACCACAGGCGGTGATGACAAGCACTCTTTAGTCTTCTCAAAAGTGTGTTGCTGACTTGCCCCCAGATTAACTCGGCCTCGTTCTTTAGCCGGAGTATAGGGACAAAAGCATCGGTTTTTCCAGACAAGTTAGATATAAAGCGATGCAAATAATTCATCTTGCCTAGCAACTTTTTCACATCTCTCTTGCACGTCGGCGCTTCAAAGTTCTTAATCTTCTCAAGCTTCTTAGGATCAATCTCAATACATCTTTCATGAATCATGAATCCTAAGAACTTTCCCACCGACACGCCAAACACATACTTGAGTGGGTTCATTTTTAAACCATACTGACGCATTCTATCAAAAGCAACTCTCAAATCATCCAAGTGGTTCCCCATAGCATCTGATTTAACTATAACATTATCTATAGACCTCTAGCATAACCCCTAGCAAGTCATGAAAGATCAAGTTCATAGCACGTTGATATGTACTGCCAGCATTCTTTAAACCAAAAGTTATAACGACCCACTCAAACAAGACGACAAAACCAGGGCATCAAAAGGTTGTCTTGTATACATCCTCTTTGTCCATAAAGATTTGATTATAACCAGCGTTGCCATCAAGAAAACTTTGTACCTTGTGTCCTGAGGCATCATTGATCAACATGTCGGTTATCGGCATGGGATACTCGTCCTTCAGAGTGGCCTTGTTCAGATCCCATAAATCAATACAAACTCATATTTTGCTGCTCTCTTTCTTCTCTACAGGCACAATGTTAGCAACTCATTCAGCATACCTGCATGGCCTAATAAATTCAGCCTTGAGTAATCATTCTATCTCCTCTTTAACTCGGTCATACACAACCGAATTAAAGTGACGAGGGGGGTATTTATAAGGCCTAAACCCAGGTTTGATAGGCAGCCGATGCTCCACGAGCTCACGGCTTAGTCCGGGCATCTTGCTATACTCCCATGCGAAACAATCGACATACGACCGAAGCAACTTTATTACTTCGGCCTTTTCATCATCTTGCAAATTTTTGTTTACAAAAGTCGTCCTTGGTATACTATCATCGCCTATATCAAACTCTTCAAGAGGATCGGCCGACGCAAAAACTTGACCTAACTTTTCTACTTCGCTAAAATCTTCAATGGCTTTGGCGATACCGTCTTTAGAAGACTGATATTGCTTTACACAAGACTTCAGCCAATCAAGATTACTCTTACTAGTCATGACCACTAGTTTAGAAATAGTCATGCTACACCAGCCGACTTCATAGACTCGGGAACAAAACGTCCCCCGGACACGCTAACAAAGTCATAATCCGAGAGATCTCTACCAGACAAACACTCTACCTTATCATGGATGACATCAATAGATACATCGGCCAACTCAACTTTTTCCAAAGTATCAGCTGGTACAACCTCCACATCATCGTCGTCCCGCTACATTAGGCATTGGTGCAAAGTAGATGGAATACAGCAATTTGCGTGAATCCAATCACGCCCAAGTAACACACTGTAGTTACCTTGCACATCGACGATGAAGAACACCATCAACAACGTCTTGTTGCCCACCATTGGCTCTAGAGAAAGTACACCCTTGGCTTCAGAGCTTTAACCGTTGAAGCCATTGAGCATTAGGTTGGTCTTTTTAAAATATTCTTCGCCCTTGCCGAGATTCTTCAAAAGAGAGTACGACATCAAGTTGACAATGGCACCACCATCAACAATCATCCTAGAGATCGACATTCCACCAATGTGCCCCTTAACGTAGAGAGGCTTCAAGTGACGAGCCGTATCCTTGGGCTTCTCGAAAATAGCATCTCGTGGGCCGAGGCTCAACTGAGCGACCTCGGCCTTGTCTCGCGGTAGCGTGAACTTGGCAGGAAGTATGACGACGTTTATGTCCATTGCTTGAGGTGTGGGTCCCTCGGAGATGGGCATGTAGTCATCGTCGAGCATGTCATCGTTGTCATCACTTGGAACGAGAGCCGGGTTGTTTGCCTCAACCGTATTGGGCTTCCAGACTTGCTTCACCACTGGTTGAGGGTGGATTTCCTCGAAGATGGCGTCTCGCTCATCCTCAGCCTTCTTCTCATGCATCTCCTGCGATCGCAAATGTTGCAGGCGCCTCTTCTGTGATTTGGACATACCCGGAGGTACCCAAGGTGGTTGTGGCTTAGTACCAGGTGCCACCAACTTGCTCTTAGGATATTTGGACGAACGGGAGTTTCCCAGATCGGCCTTAGAATCTTTACGCTTGGCAAAAACATCTCCTTGTACCTTGTCGGTCGGACCAGCCATAGGAGGCCAGTCGGACCGTACTGTGCCGGGCTCTCGAGACAAGCCGGTCAGACCCGGGGACTTACCTCCGTCGTGCTTCGGTGAGGGGGCCTTTGGGATTGAGACCTCTTGAGACCCTACCTTGACTATGATAGCTTTGGACTCCCTCTCCATTGCCCCTTCGCACCATCTTCTTTGGCTTCGTTTTGCATGAGACGGCTCGGCGGTACCACGGATAGCCTATGGAAAATGTCCCCCTTCGCCGCATCCATCTGACCCTGCTAAAGATAGTACTCCGAAGGAACAAAGGGATCAACACTATACTGCGAAGGGTACTCTAGCGGTGAAGTGTAGTTCGGAGCCCACGGGGACCCCGTCCAGTAGTACGGTGAAGGCATTGGAGGTTCTAGCGGCTTCGCTGTAACGCCCCGATTTTACAAAACCGTGACTTTATTGAAATTCCATAGAAAAACAATAATAACAAGATGTCCATAATGTGACAACGTACATACGGTCAATCATCCGTGGTTCGCAGACCACATTATTACATAAGTATAAAATTTAAAAAGAAACTATGAAAATAAAACTACATGATGAACATCTTCTTCACGATCGCTTTCTTGACTGGGTCTCTACTCCAGACCATCCTCCTCATAGTACGCAATCTCTAAAGTGTTTTCCAATGGGTATGAGTACAGAAGTACTCAATAAGCCACCGAGAATGCAATAATAATACAGGGTAATAACAAAGGGATGATGAGGGTTTAAAGTGCGGAAAAGTACATTTTCAAGTTGCAGCATTTATTGTAGTCAAATTTAATTATACAGACTAATAAACATGTGAGGTGCCATGCTGAAGAGCATGGGCCTCATGGCTCCAGATGTGATGAGTCATTGTCAACGGTAGTCAAAGAGGACAAAAGAAGAGAGGTGATCTGCTGTGTCTGGGCCGCGTGTGACTCAGGTACACGGGCAGCAAGCGACTGTCGGGCAGAGGGGCGGCGAAGTCGGGCTAGCCCAATCCGGGTACATGGGCTAGGAGCAGTTGAGGATCCACTCGGCTGTTGACCAGGATTGACTCAGGTACACGGGCGGCGAGTGATTGTCGGGCTGAGAGAGCTGCGGAGTCGGGCTGGCCCAATCCGGGTATCTGGTGCAAAGCTGGTGGACGCTTTGTCAGTTTCGGCGCAAAACTGATGACCGTTGATCTTGTATCGGACTGTCCAGAAGAGAAGCCGTATTCGCTATGAAAGCTTAGCTTCCGGATAAGTCATCTGTAAATAGGAGTTTACTATTTTGTCCTTAGGCCCACAGTCAGTCAGTCGGATCTGTAAAAATATCCTAAGGGCAGTTTAGTATTTTCCTTTTATTTAAGCATCTGTAAAAAACCCTAAGGGGCTGGTCGAATATTCCTAGCTATTGGGCTGCCTATAAATAGGGCCCCAATCCCTAGGGTTAGGTCACCCTTTGAGAAATCACTTTTATAATCAATTGGGTCATTTTTGTTCACTTGTCTCCTGCTCCTGTTCATATGCGCACCGCCACTACTGTTCTTCTTCTTGTTCTTCACGAATGTGTGAGATTTTATTCTCTATTCCTGTCATTCCGTGTGCAGTGAGTACTGTGTTTTTACTGCATCATTTTGCGTGCGACTAGTTTTTGCTTCCATGCGAATAGTTTTTCCTCTCGGGTTGCTTGTGTTCTTCGACTGAGGAGTACTAGTTGTTCTTGTGTGCTCCTATAGCAGCAAGTAGTACCTATCTCCTGTAGCAACAGTATGCTAGTTGTCTAGCCTTTGCTTTTTCCTGACATAGCGTACTGATCAAGAAGAAAGTGTCTGGCATGTTTCTTGGAGTTTCTAGCGGAGGTCCATACTGTGTTCAAAGTCTTTCAGTTCTTGTGAAGCAGACTTCGATCTGAACTTGAGCTGCTAATCCTGTTTCGAAGTGTGCACTATGTGAAGCATTTACTCTGACATATGTAACACCCCAGAAATTAAAAAGGAATAAAATAAAAGAAAAATATTATTTAAATCATTTCTGGATTTATTTATTAAAGGAAAATCATAAAAGAACCCAAATAAAGCCAAACAGGGATAAATATACAAAATCTGGACTTGAAAATTTTATGAGATAGACTAGAGACCAAGATATAATTTTAGAAATTTTTACAAATTTTTATCAACAGTGATTCAACCCCTAATCAAATAAATGAATTACTGAAATTATTTTAAATCAGAAAAGGATTAAAAAGCTTAAAGGGCCTCAACCCCGAAACCCCCTCCAACGGCCTTTAGGCCCAGCCCATCACCGCCCTCTCGCTGACAAGCGGGACCCGCCTGTCGGCGCCGCCCTCCCCTCTCTCCTCCCGCCCGCGCCCCGCCTGGACCCACCGGTCAGCCCCCGCCGCGCCACTGACCGCCCGGACCCGTCTGTCGGCCCCTTCCTTTTTGGATCGATCACTGACAGGTGGAGCCCACCTGTCAGGATCGTCTTCCTCCCGGGAAGGGGATCCCCTTTCCTTTCTCCGGCGATCCCTTTCGGATTTCTTGCCGCCGGCCGCCCGTATCTGCCCGACCGACCCCGGATCACTTTCCCCGACCGCCCCGACCTCCTTCCATCTAAACCCGACGCATTTTCGTGCTTTTGGAAGCCAACCCGAGGAGAATGGAAGCCTCGCCGGAATTTGGAAGGAGCCCTCTCGGCTTCCTCGATTCCCTTCCATTCCGACCACCGGCGACCCCCTATTTAAACCCCTGTGGACGCCGCCCTCACCCCCACACCGCCTAAGCCTTAGCCTTCGCCCTCCAGAGCGCCGCTACGGTTTTTGCGAGCCCCTCCTCTGCTCCACCTCCGGCAAGACATCGCCACCGCCTCCGGCCTCCTCCGCCTTAGCCACCGCCACCAACGAGACCGTCGTCGACCGCTCATCCCCGGCCACCACTCCGTTGGCCTTGGAACCCGCCGGATCACCACCGCCGTCGAGCTCCCGAACCCTCTACGCCGTCTACCTTCGTCGCCGGTCACCGTTCTCCGCCGCCGTCGCCACCTGAGGTACGGTCATGACCGCCCTCCCCTCCCCGTTCCATTTTTGCCGTTAGATAGGCCTGTAGGCGCTCGTCGCCGCCGCCACGGTCGCACCCGAACCCGCCGTCGCCGGAGACGAAGGGGGTACGCGCCCCCTTACGTCGTGCCGTGCCGGACGCGATCGTGGCCGTCCGATCGCGATCGGAGGGCTACGATTAAATCCCTTCGGGATTTAATCCAAGCCCTCGGATCTGATCGAAGGGGTATCGGGCGATCGCAACCGTCGATCGCCACTTAAAACCTCCGAGCGATCTCAGGCGTCCACGTGTAACCGTTCTCCACGTTTTAATCACAGCCGTTCATTTTCATTTAAACCGCCCGCCTCGCATCTGGCCGCCGGATCCAGATCCAACGGCCCAGATCGCTCGGGTCCACGCGCATAGTCACGGGTTCATGGTGAACCTGGTTCACCGTGGACCAGGGACTATTTTTCTGTTTAAATAAAATCCAGAAAATAGTTTAAACTTCAAAAATTCATATCTTGCTCATTTTAACTCCAAATTTCACCATTTAAATTTTGTTAGAACCAGAACATTATTCTCTACACAATAATGCCATAAAAACAGTATGTTTCTGTTGTCCAGAATATTATTAATAAATAAATGGATAAAAATCCCTTAGGGTTAAAAATTAATAATACAGAAAATAAATTGGGAAAAATTCTAAAATATTAAACTTTACTGTTTGGTACAAAACCTTGAAATATTAAAAATATTACCCCACATAATAAAACCTACAAATGTGTATGTTTAATATTGGGTGAATTTTTATCTGTTTATTGAATGTATTATTTATTTTTCCGTAACGAGAAGACTACGAGTTCGTCGAGGAGCAGGAGTTCTACCCCGAGGTTCCTCCATCACCCTTTGCTGATCAAGGCAAGTCATCGACCACCTCTGTGGAAACAGTTGATCATTATTGAGCCCATGATTTAATAAATTATCGCTATAACCCATAGGTTAATATTGCATTAGTCAAAGATCAAGCCCTACACTTATATTTATTAGATCCCCGTCCTTGTGTGCAAACCCAAGCCATGCTTATTGAGCCTTAACTCCTTGTCACTCTACAAATATTATATTAGCTAGTGCCCAATGTACCGGCACAACGGCTATAGGATATAAAGAATGAGTCGTAGAATAGATGGATTCTGGTATATGAAATACCCCGTTATTCTTGTCTCTGGACTCTGTTGGAGTTAGGTATGTTATAAGTATGGTGGGTTCCGGGTGCAAGCTCGGGTTTGGTATGACGCACCCGGGGCACTATAAGGACCGGTCTGCGGGATCTGTTGCAAAGCACTTCCGTACCAACCACAAGTCTAATGGGTAAGTCCTAACTGGAAGTGTGGAACACTCCGTCTCACGGCACCATAGTGGAGGGGGCAAGGGGCTAGCCCTCAGGGCGCCTTGTACCGACGATGGCTCAAGAGGGGGTATTGTGGAAACTCGACATGGCGAGACACGGTACGAAACCTATAAGAGGGTGCTGTTGAGTCGGGGAAGACCATATGGAAGGTTTTGGCACGAGTTCCCGTGTGATGGGTCATCTCGTTACACTTCGGTGTAGGTGATGAGTGCGTGCCTTGTGGGTACAGTGGTACATCTCTGATCAGAGTAAATTCAATCTTTTCGAAAAGCCGAGCCCACGGTCAAGGGCGGGTTGTGTGACTACTCGCAGTTAGTTTACAATGGATTGAATGAATGAGCTATTCATGGCATGTAAGGACTGTTGTGCGAGGAGGTAAAACGTACTCCTCGAGTTAGAAGATGATGATGCATTCACATGTTTACTTTTCCGTACTAATAAATTGCTCACATTAAATGCTTTACAAATATGCTGCTTCCGCTAAACTAGCCACTATCTCCCTTGTTATTATCTTGCATTATATTTGCATTCGGTGGCTTGCTGAGTACATCAGTACTCACCCCGTTGACTTACACCATCAGAGCCAGTCTACTACGAGGAGGATGAAGGTCTGGAGTAGCGACCCAGTCAAGGCGAGACTGGAAGGAGGCGTTCATCTAGGACCCTTTGATTTATTAGTTTCTTTTCATATTTATTCACTTTTGTATTAATGCGGTCTACGAACCGTGAATGATTGCCCGTATTGTACGTGGTCGCTTGATGAACGTCTTGTTTTATTGATTTTCTATGGAATTTCAATAAAGTCCTGATTTATTAAATCGGGGCGCGACAAGATGGTATCAGAGCCGACTTGACTGTAGGAAGCCAAACAGACCTGACCTTAGGACTTATATATATATTCACTATATTTTACAAAAGATTACTTATCCTCTCATCTTCTAAGATTTCCACAAAAATTTTCTCTCTTTTGTAGATGCCGATCCGTACCGTGAACGGGAACCTTCGTGACGAGACCGGATTCATCCGCGAGCTACGCATGCTCGTCAGTTTCCTCGGCTTCGAGCAAGAACCGATGTATCATGGAGTCTTCCCCGACGAGGAAGAAAGCTACTGCGAGGTCACCGTCGTCGTCCAGCCCTCCCCTCAGACAGCTCACACCTACCGCGGAGGAGGACCTACCTTCCTGGTAGCCAGTCAGCGCACCGCTCTCCAGGCACTTACCGAGCTCCGGATGATCTACGACAGCGAGCTCTACGACACGGACTTCCGCTTCGTACCTCTTCGCACCCCAGGGAGCCCACACAGTGTCTTCGTCAGCACCCTCTCCCAGCGTCATTCAGCGATCGGTCATACCATGCGCTTATTGGAGGCCATGGATGATCTCCACTACGAGGCGCTGCAGGACGCCAATGGACAGCGCGACACTATCAGTTTCTACCCGCCATTCCTCCGAGGACCTGAACCGCGAGAACGGAGAGCTTCGTCGCCGCATCCAGCAGGGACACCGGTTGGCTGCCGAGGCAGAGGAGTTGCGGCGTCAGAATGAGCTTCTTCGACAGCGTGTCGCCACCAACCCGCACCTCCGCTACCAGATCGAGGAGTTGAAGAAGGACATAGAGGAGATCGCACCTCTTCCGCCTCGCCGGAAGAAACCCATTCAGACTCCCACAGTGAGGCCCAAGAGGATCTCCCGCAGTGCACCACCCGCCGGACCGTCCAGTTCCTCGACCCCACCCGTCTCCCACGAGCCCGAGATCGAGCCGTCCCCCGAGCTGCCTTAGACGTAGTATTACGATTGATTGTTTATCTTTTTATTTTGATTGCTTGTATTTAGCATTCATGTCAAAATATAAGGCATGAATGAGAGAATAAATAAATGTAACCGCAAGAACGGTATTCTTTTGAAATAAATATAAAGAAATTCACCCAAAATAAATATGTGTACATTGGAAATTCCAGGATGACCAACACCCAGGGATCAGACGCTCCTCAGAACGGAGGGGAGAGTGGCAACCTGCCACAATGGGGATCCACCGGGCAGAGGCAGGCCCCGGTCGCCAACCACCCCACCGTGGCTGAAATGATGGCCACTCAAAACCAGTTGGTCTCAGCCCTCCTGCACCAGATGCAGCAGCAGCAGCAGCAAATGCAAGAGCAGCAGGCTCACTTCTTCCGCCTCCACCAACAGCCCGAGCCGCCCCGACCCGCCACACCAGCTCCCGCTCCCGCGTCACAACTCTCGGAGTTCCTCCGAGTCCGCCCACCGACTTTCTCAAGCACCACCAACCCCATGGAGGCTGGGGATTGGTTGCGGGCGATCGAGAAGAAACTCGATCTCCTGACCTGCACTGAGCAGGAGAGGGTGGCCTTCGCCACCCACCAGCTTCATGGTCCCGCCGCAGAGTGGTGGGACAACCATCGTGAGACCCTGCCTGAGGGCCACGCCCCCACTTGGGCGGAGTTCTCGGCCGCTTTTCGTGCCGCTCACATCCCTGACGGCATCGTTGCTCAGAAGCAACAGGAATTCAGAGATCTACAACAAGGGAGCAGATCTGTCACCGAGTATCTGCATGAGTTTAACCGTCTAGCCCGGTACGCACCAGAGGAGGTCCGTACAGACGCGGCCAGACAGGCCAAGTTCCTTAGGGGACTAAAGGACGAGTTGTCCCTACAACTCATCTCAGGAGACTTCGCCAACTTCCAAAAGTTGGTGAACAAAGCTATTATGCAAGAAACTCAACAGAATAAAGTTGACCTGAAGAAGAAGAGGATGATAGCCTTCAGGCAGAACCAGGGTATGGCCCAGAGACCCCGTTTTGCTCCACCCCCACCAGCGCCACAGTACCACCCCCGGCCTGTATATCGCCCGGCGCCATCAGCTGCCAATGCCGGAGCCAGCCAACCTCGTGTCGCTCCAGCCGCCCCGACCGCCCCAGCTGCCCCGGCCAAGAAGGCAGAGATCCTGCACGACAAGCACGGCAAGCCGGTGGTTTGTTTCAACTGCCGTCAGGAGGGGCATTACTCCAATGCTTGCCCCCATCCTAAGCGCGTCCAAGGAGTTGTCGTGAACCCCGCCATCCGCGCCCGAGTTAATCACGTCACCGCTGAAGAAGCTCAGGCCGCACCAGAGATAGTAATGGGTAAGTTCTTGGTACATTCAGCACTTGCAGTGGTTTTATTTGACACTGGAGCTACGCATTCCTTCATATCAACTGATTTTGTGGAAAAGAACAATCTAAACACCGAAGAACTACCCAGAGCCGTACAAATAGTCACCCCGGGAAAACAAACCCTAGCCCTAACATATAGCCCAAAGGTATGGATAGATATCCACGGCACCATATTCTGGGCCGACCCCATCCTAATAGAATGTCAAGGCCTAGATCTCATTCTAGGAATGGATTGGCTGAATAAATACCAAGGGGTGATAGAATGTGCCCAGAGAAAAGTAACCGTGACCAGCGAAGAAGGGATTGCCGTTACATTTCAGATGCCAAGACTAAAGATCAGAAGACCAAGACTACACCAGATTACCTTGGAAGAAATACCGATAGTCTGTGAGTACCCGGACGTGTTTCCAGAGGACTTACCAGGAATGCCACCCAGGAGAGACATCGAGTTCAGGATTGACTTGGTGCCTGGAACCACCCCTATCTATAAGCGACCATACCGGATGGCCGCCAATGAATTAGCTGAGATGAAGCAACAGTTGGAGGATCTTGAGAGGAAAGGTTATATCAGACCAAGCACATCACCATGGGGTGCCCCCGTCATCTTCGTCGAGAAGAAAGAAGATAAGGCAAAGCGTATGTGTGTGGATTATCGCGCCTTGAATGAGGTAACAATCAAGAATAAGTATCCGCTACCTCGGATCGATGATCTCTTCGACCAACTCAAAGGAGCTACGGTATTCTCGAAGATCGACCTGCGGTCTGGTTACCATCAGTTGAGGATTCGAGAAGAGGATATACCCAAGACGGCCTTCACTACCCGTTATGGATTATATGAGTGCACGGTTATGTCATTTGGATTGACCAACGCCCCTGCATTCTTCATGAATATGATGAATAAAGTATTCATGGAATATTTGGACAAGTTCATCGTGGTCTTCATAGACGACATCCTCATCTATTCCAAGGACCAGAAGGAGCACGAGACTCACCTCCGGTTAACCTTAGGAAAGCTAAGGGAACACCAATTATATGCCAAGTACAGTAAATGCAAGTTTTGGACGGCAGAAGTAAAGTTCCTTGGACACATCATCTCTGCGCAAGGAATCGCAGTAGACCCTGCCACCGTAGAAGCAGTTACGGATTGGTTGCCACCCACGAACGTATCTGAGATACGGAGTTTTCTGGGATTGGCCGGATATTATCGGAGGTTTATCGAGAATTTTTCTAAGATAGCCAAGCCCATGACCAAGCTGTTGCAGAAAGGAGAAAAGTTTGAATGGACTCCTGAATGCGAGGAAAGTTTCCGCACCCTCAAGACTCGTTTGGTGTCTGCACCTATACTGACCCTACCGGATATCCGCAAAGACTTCCATGTCTATTGCGACGCATCTCGCCAAGGATTGGGATGTGTTCTTATGCAAGATGGGAAAGTTATCTCTTATGCCTCCCGTCAGTTGAGACCTCATGAGTTAAATTATCCGACCCATGATCTGGAATTAGCCGCCGTAGTGCACGCCCTCAAGATTTGGAGGCATTATTTGGTGGGGAACCGCTGTGAGATCTTTACAGATCACAAGAGCTTGAAGTATATCTTCACACAGCCAGATCTGAACTTGAGACAGAGACGATGGCTGGAATTGATCAAGGACTATGACTTGGGTATTCACTACCACCCAGGAAAAGCCAATGTGGTAGCTGATGCCTTAAGTCGCAAAGAATATTGCACGACCATGATGATTCAAGAACACGCACCCTTGTTATGTAAGGAGATGGAAAACTTAAATCTCGGATTAACCACCAGAGCATATCTAGCCACCTTGGAGACCCAACCTGTCTTGTTTGAGCAGATTCGTGAAGCTCAATCAGAGGACCCGGATATAGCAGCCATTAAGAAGAACATGAGACAAGGAAAAGCCCCCGGATTTTCCGAGGACGAGAATGGCACCATATGGTTTGGAACTCGGATATGTGTGCCGGACAAACCTGAAATAAAGACTCTTATCCTAAGAGAAGCCCATGATACATTGTACTCTATTCATCCCGGCAGTACCAAGATGTACCAGGATCTGAAGGAACGCTACTGGTGGGTTAGCATGAAGAGAGAGATTGCCCAGTTTGTCGCCGAGTGTGACACCTGCAGAAGAGTAAAAGCTGAACATCAGAGACCTGCAGGATTGTTACAGCCACTTAAAGTACCGGAATGGAAGTGGGAAGAGATCGGTATGGATTTTATCACCGGATTACCAAAGACCCAACTGGGGTATGATTCTATATGGGTAATCATTGATCGGCTTACAAAAGTAGCTCATTTCATAGCCGTTAAGACGACCTTTAGTGGCCCCAAGCTAGCAGAACTATACATGGCCCGGATAGTATGCCTTCATGGAGTGCCCAAGAAGATAGTATCTGACCGAGGAAGTCAGTTTACCTCTCGCTTTTGGAAGAACCTCCAAGAGGAGATGGGCACGAGATTAAATTTCAGTACCGCCTACCATCCTCAGACAGATGGGCAAACGGAAAGGGTAAATCAGATACTAGAGGATATGCTTCGAGCATGCGTTTTGGATTTTGGAGCCACTTGGGACAAGAGCTTGCCATATGCAGAATTCTCATACAACAATAGCTATCAAGCCAGTCTTCAGATGTCTCCTTTTGAGGCCCTATATGGACGTAAGTGCAGAACGCCTCTACTTTGGGACCAAACGGGTGAATCCCAAGTATTCGGAACCGACATTCTTCGAGAAGCTGAAGAGAAGGTACGGATCATCAGAGACCGACTCAGGACAGCCCAATCGCGACAGAAGAGCTATGCCGACCATCGCCGTCGAGACCTAGCCTTTGAAGAAGGAGATCATGTCTACCTACGAGTCACGCCTCTCCGTGGAACTCAACGGTTTAACATGAGAGGAAAGTTAGCCCCTCGATATGTTGGACCATTTCCCGTTATTCGACGCCAAGGCGAAGTAGCTTATCAGTTGGAACTACCACCTTCGTTGACTGGAGTGCATGATGTGTTCCATGTATCCCAACTCAAGAAGTGTCTCCGTGTCCCCACGGAGCAAGTGGATCTTCAGCAGTTGGATGTCCAAGAAGATCTGACCTATGTGGAAAAACCGGTCAAGATATTGGAAGTCAAAGAAAGAATCACCAGGAGTCGAGTCATCCGCTTCTGCAAAGTGCAGTGGAGCAATCATCCAGTAGAGGAAGCTACATGGGAAAAAGAAGATGAACTCAAGACACAGCACCCTGAGCTATTCGAGGATTGATCCGAATCTCGGGGACGAGATTCTCTGTAAGGGGGATAGGATTGTAACACCCCAGAAATTAAAAAGGAATAAAATAAAAGAAAATATTATTTAAATCATTTCTGGATTTATTTATTAAAGGAAAATCATAAAAGAACCCAAATAAAGCCAAACAGGGAGAAATATACAAAATCTGGACTTGAAAATTTTATGAGATAGACTAGAGACCAAGATATAATTTTAGAAATTTTTACAAATTTTTATCAACAGTGATTCAACCCCTAATCAAATAAATGAATTACTGAAATTATTTTAAATCAGAAAAGGATTAAAAAGCTTAAAGGGCCTCAACCCCGAAACCCCCTCCAACGGCCTTTAGGCCCAGCCCATCACCGCCCTCTCGCTGACAAGCGGGACCCGCCTGTCGGCGCCGCCCTCCCCTCTCTCCTCCCGCCCGCGCCCCGCCTGGACCCACCGGTCAGCCCCCGCCGCGCCACTGACCGCCCGGACCCGTCTGTCGGCCCCTTCCTTTTTGGATCGATCACTGACAGGTGGAGCCCACCTGTCAGGATCGTCTTCCTCCCGGGAAGGGGATCCCCTTTCCTTTCTCCGGCGATCCCTTTCGGATTTCTTGCCGTCGGTCGCCCGTATCTGCCCGACCGACCCCGGATCACTTTCCCCGACCGCCCCGACCTCCTTCCATCTAAACCCGACGCGTTTTCGTGCTTTTGGAAGCCAACCCGAGGAGAATGGAAGCCTCGCCGGAATTTGGAAGGAGCCCTCTCGGCTTCCTCGATTCCCTTCCATTCCGACCACCGGCGACCCCCTATTTAAACCCCTGTGGACGCCGCCCTCACCCCCACACCGCCTAAGCCTTAGCCTTCGCCCTCCAGAGCGCCGCTACGGTTTTTGCGAGCCCCTCCTCTGCTCCACCTCCGGCAAGACATCGCCACCGCCTCCGGCCTCCTCCGCCTTAGCCACCGCCACCAACGAGACCGTCGTCGACCGCTCATCCCCGGCCACCACTCCGTTGGCCTTGGAACCCGCCGGATCACCACCGCCGTCGAGCTCCCGAACCCTCTACGCCGTCTACCTTCGTCGCCGGTCACCGTTCTCCGCCGCCGTCGCCACCTGAGGTACGGTCATGACCGCCCTCCCCTCCCCGTTCCATTTTTGCCGTTAGATAGGCCTGTAGGCGCTCGTCGCCGCCGCCACGGTCGCACCCGAACCCGCCGTCGCCGGAGACGAAGGGGGTACGCGCCCCCTTACGTCGTGCCGTGCCGGACGCGATCGTGGCCGTCCGATCGCGATCGGAGGGCTACGATTAAATCCCTTCGGGATTTAATCCAAGCCCTCGGATCTGATCGAAGGGGTATCGGGCGATCGCAACCGTCGATCGCCACTTAAAACCTCCGAGCGATCTCAGGCGTCCACGTGTAACCGTTCTCCACGTTTTAATCACAGCCGTTCATTTTCATTTAAACCGCCCGCCTCGCATCTGGCCGCCGGATCCAGATCCAACGGCCCAGATCGCTCGGGTCCACGCGCATAGTCACGGGTTCATGGTGAACCTGGTTCACCGTGGACCAGGGACTATTTTTCTGTTTAAATAAAATCCAGAAAATAGTTTAAACTTCAAAAATTCATATCTTGCTCATTTTAACTCCAAATTTCACCATTTAAATTTTGTTAGAACCAGAACATTATTCTCTACACAATAATGCCATAAAAACAGTATGTTTCTGTTGTCCAGAATATTATTAATAAATAAATGGATAAAAATCCCTTAGGGTTAAAAATTAATAATACAGAAAATAAATTGGGAAAAATTCTAAAATATTAAACTTTACTGTTTGGTACAAAACCTTGAAATATTAAAAATATTACCCCACATAATAAAACCTACAAATGTGTATGTTTAATATTGGGTGAATTTTTATCTGTTTATTGAATGTATTATTTATTTTTCCGTAACGAGAAGACTACGAGTTCGTCGAGGAGCAGGAGTTCTACCCCGAGGTTCCTCCATCACCCTTTGCTGATCAAGGCAAGTCATCGACCACCTCTGTGGAAACAGTTGATCATTATTGAGCCCATGATTTAATAAATTATCGCTATAACCCATAGGTTAATATTGCATTAGTCAAAGATCAAGCCCTACACTTATATTTATTAGATCCCCGTCCTTGTGTGCAAACCCAAGCCATGCTTATTGAGCCTTAACTCCTTGTCACTCTACAAATATTATATTAGCTAGTGCCCAATGTACCGGCACAACGGCTATAGGATATAAAGAATGAGTCGTAGAATAGATGGATTCTGGTATATGAAATACCCCGTTATTCTTGTCTCTGGACTCTGTTGGAGTTAGGTATGTTATAAGTATGGTGGGTTCCGGGTGCAAGCTCGGGTTTGGTATGACGCACCCGGGGCACTATAAGGACCGGTCTGCGGGATCTGTTGCAAAGCACTTCCGTACCAACCACAAGTCTAATGGGTAAGTCCTAACTGGAAGTGTGGAACACTCCGTCTCACGGCACCATAGTGGAGGGGGCAAGGGGCTAGCCCTCAGGGCGCCTTGTACCGACGATGGCTCAAGAGGGGGTATTGTGGAAACTCGACATGGCGAGACACGGTACGAAACCTATAAGAGGGTGCTGTTGAGTCGGGGAAGACCATATGGAAGGTTTTGGCACGAGTTCCCGTGTGATGGGTCATCTCGTTACACTTCGGTGTAGGTGATGAGTGCGTGCCTTGTGGGTACAGTGGTACATCTCTGATCAGAGTAAAATTCAATCTTTTCGAAAAGCCGAGCCCACGGTCAAGGGCGGGTTGTGTGACTACTCGCAGTTAGTTTACAATGGATTGAATGAATGAGCTATTCATGGCATGTAAGGACTGTTGTGCGAGGAGGTAAAACGTACTCCTCGAGTTAGAAGATGATGATGCATTCACATGTTTACTTTTCCGTACTAATAAATTGCTCACATTAAATGCTTTACAAATATGCTGCTTCCGCTAAACTAGCCACTATCTCCCTTGTTATTATCTTGCATTATATTTGCATTCGGTGGCTTGCTGAGTACATCAGTACTCACCCCGTTGACTTACACCATCAGAGCCAGTCTACTACGAGGAGGATGAAGGTCTGGAGTAGCGACCCAGTCAAGGCGAGACTGGAAGGAGGCGTTCATCTAGGACCCTTTGATTTATTAGTTTCTTTTCATATTTATTCACTTTTGTATTAATGCGGTCTACGAACCGTGAATGATTGCCCGTATTGTACGTGGTCGCTTGATGAACGTCTTGTTTTATTGATTTTCTATGGAATTTCAATAAAGTCCTGATTTATTAAATCGGGGCGCGACACTTCGACTGTTTTACGAAGCAAACTTTGATAGGTTACGATGTTATCTTCGAAGTGTGTCTCTCCGTTTGTCTTCGCTTCTCTTTCGAAGTTTGCTTCTCTGTGAACTTTGTTCGAAGCTCTCTGTTCGGAGTATAGGAATCGAAGTTTAGGTTTCGAAGGTACTTCGCTGACAGTCTTCGGAATCTCTGTTTGTTCAAGGCTTCAAACTCCCTTTTACTTCACAAGCGAAGTACTGGTTGAGTTGAAGTCGTGTTTCTTGTGTTCGAATACTTTGCTATTTTTCCTTGCACTATGCGAAGGTACTTCAACTGCAGGCTTCGATCTTCATTGTCGAAGCTAACCTCGCAGTATACACCTTCGCACAACTTCTTCGAAGCACACCTTCGGCTTGCACACCACACACTTCATCAACCTTCGCACATCTGCTTCGAGGCAGACTTCGGCACTTCCACGACAGACTTCGTCAACCTTCGACAGAGAACTCTGAAGCAGGCTTCGCTACTTCGAAGCAGGCTTCGACACTGCAGGCTTCGACATTACAGGCTTCACCAAGTACCTTACTGGAGACAAACTTTGAATAGCAACTTCTCATCTTGTTCTATGTGCACTTAGATTAATTGCTGTGAAGTTTGTTCTGCCATGTTTTGAATGCTTTGTTTATCTGCCTATTAGCACTATATTGGTGTTTCTATGTCTAGGACACCGGATGTTTATAGGCTAGATACTTTTAGGCTTCGATGATCTGTTTACGGTTCGCTTCTTAGTCTTTTGAGGTGCGTTGGGTGTTGGGAGCAGGCCATAGATTCGAAAGAATTTTTTAGGCGCCCATTCACCCCCCCTCTGGTCGCTACTTTCGGTCCTACAAGTGGAATCAGAGCCTGGTTAGGGTTTTTCCATACCTTAACCGGTTCTAAACCCCAGTAGTGATCATGACATCTCCTGGAAAGGTTCCGTCCTTGGAAGCTTATGGCTATAACTATTGGAAGACTTGCATGTGAGCCTATCTCATGAGCCAAAGCTCGGATATCTGGGACATTTGTATTCACGCTACTTTCACTGTGTTGCCTGTTGATGAGCGCATTACTCCAGATATTGTTGCCCAGCATCAGGACAACAACAAAGTTGTGAATATTCTGTTTTCTGGTTTAGGTCCCACTGAATTTGAGCGTGTGAGCCATCTCTCCACTACGAGAGAGATCTGGGCTACCCTCCAGGCACACCATGAGGCGACAGCCCAGGTCAAGGCTCGGCTCTATCAGACCTACCGGCGTGAATATGAGAACATCACACAAAAGCCAGGTGAATCTGTTGAAGCGTTGTTTGGTCGTTTTCAATCGATCATAAACAAGCTTCAGGACAACAAGGCTGAGGGTGTTCAGTTAGTCTCAGATCATGAGTAGGCTCTCAAGGTTCTCCATACCTTGGACCCTAAGATCTGGGAGATCAAGGTATCCTCTATCATTGAGAGCACTTCTTATGATACCTTGACCATTTCTCAGTTGTTTAGCAAGTTGAAGGCCACCGAGGTTGATACCAGTTGAGATCAAATATCACTGGCTCTGGATCAAAGTCTTTGGCCCTTACTACACCTTCTGTTGATCCCTCTTCTGTGAGCTGTGCTGGGTTCTATTTGATGTCTATCACTGAGGACCAGCTTGAGTCTTTGGGAGATGATGACCTGTGTCTTTTTAACAACCGGGTGCGTCGTGTTTATGATAAAAGAATGTTCAAAAGACACGGCACGAAATCCAGGTGCTTTGAGTGTGGTGACCCAGGACACTTCATCGCCGACTACCCCAAGCGCAATGGTCACAAGAAGGGCACCGGTGGTGGCTTCCACGACTCTGGCAAGTATGACAGCTCCTCCTTCACCAAGGGAAAGCCAAAGACCAGATTCTTCAGAAAGGCCCTAAAGGACTACCGACGAGAGAACAAGAAGCGCGACAAGGCCTTCTTCGCTGAGATGGATAAGAGCTACTCCAAGAGGTCCAAGTCTTCTTCCTCTTCATCGAGATCGAGCGATGAGGAGATCGTCATCAGGAAGGGGAAGGACAAGGACGATCCAGCGGGCCTCTGCTTCATGGCCTTCGGGGACAGACCGAAGAGCCGCTCACATCAACGCCGAAGATCCCGCAAGAGCTTCTACTCAATGGCTCTTGGGGATAAAGAAGAGAAGGGCTCCTCCGATGACTCCGATGATGACGACAACGAAAAGTATCATCTTATGAGCGCGAAATCATTGATTTACTTGAAAGCAATCGTTAGGAGTTAAAATATCGGGAAAAAACTGCTTAGGGGGGCTAAGAAGAGGATAGATGAATTAGAGAGTGAGCTTGACGTGGCCAACGGCGGAATCGAGAGTCTATCTTCTTCCCCTTGCTTGGGTGATAGCAGTGAGTGCCCAAAGTGTGAGGTGCTTCTATGTGACCTGTCGACTCTGAAATCCAGGTACACAGAAAGGGTTGATGAGAGGGACGCTTTGGCCACTGAGCTTGAAAGCGCTCAGCTGGAGCTAAAAGATGCTTAAGCCACTGTCGTGCCCTGTGCTGATTGCCCATCTCATCTAGCTAGTTTAGCTAAGCTGAAAGCCAAGGGCGATGATCATTTGGGTGAGTTGGAGAGATTGAGAGCTGAGCTGGCTCAGACTAGGCTAGAGCTTGAGACACTGTCAGTTCCACCCACTGTCTGTGAGAATTGTTTGTCTCTTAGAATGGAATTGATCAAGCTAAAAGCTGAGAAGCTGTCCATGTAGATAGAGAGTGTGAGACCTGCTTGTCTCAGGTGGAGGTTCTAGCTTCCTTGAGAGAGGAGCTAGCTGATGCTCAAAATGAGAACTTTTACCTTCGTTCTATCCTGAGTTGGATCAGTGCCAGAGAGCCACAGCTCGGCATGATGATCCAGCAGTTTAAGAGGCAGGATGGGTTTGGGGTAGGTTACACCTACACCAAGGCTGACTTTGAAAGTGCCATTAGCCGGGCAGTGGAGTGGAGTAAAATGACTCCTAAGCAGAGATACCCCAAGGCTCACTCCACTGAGTCTTTCTAGGCTAGTCAGCCCAAGGATGGAGTGATCCAAGAACAGCCCAAAGCTCCACCCAAGAAGCCCATCTGGGTTCCAAAGCCCAAACACCTCCACACTTCTCTTGACTCTCTTCCTGGACCCTCTCAACCCAAGAAGACTACACCAAACACCACTAAGCCCAAGAACCCCAAGCCTCAACCACATCCCAAGAAGCCCACCTATCATTGTGAATACTGTTAGAGAGACGGGCATCTTGCGGAGTTTTGCTTCAGGAGGAAGCGGGTTGAGAGAGCAGAGAGAGCTCGTGGTGGTCAGGAGCAGTTCTACCAGCAGGGTGGTAGACTGAGAGTTCCTCGACGCGAGGAGAGGCTGGAGGCCAGGCCGAGTCATGTAGGTGGTGGTAGAGGAGACGATTTTCATGCTCGTGCTCCAGATGGTGGTGTTCGTTCCGGCAGAGCTTCAGTCCGTTTTGGCTACAGTCCTGGACCTCGTGGCCGAGGCTTTAGGCAGAACCGAGGACCGTGTTTTGATCCGTGCTTTGGTCAAAACTCTTCTGATGATTTCTTCTTTCCATCTTTTGAGCAGATGGCTCGACACTGGTTTAGTTCTTTTGCTAAACCTGGTGCCGAACCATTTGCTCCCTCTTACAACCACTGATTGTGCAGGATCGGGGACTGGAGGATGTTTGGATCATGGACTCAGGATGCTCTCGCCACATGACGGGACATCGCAGATGGTTCTCCAGTCTCACTTCCCCGAGCTCCAAAGAGTACATCACCTTCGGGAACAGTGGTCAAGGGAAGGTAAATGGTATTGGCTCAATTCACATCGCTGACCATTTCTCTTTGAAGAACGTTGCTTTGGTTGGGAATTTGAACTTCAATTTGATTTCTGTTTCGCAACTTCTTGAGGATGGTTTGGAGGTTCGTTTTAAGAAGGGCAGTTCTTCGGTGATTGATTCTAGAGGGTCTTTGATTTGATAGATCTTACCTTTTGGTAAGGTTTTTCGGATTGACTTTTTTAGTTCTTTTGGCCCTTCTCGCTGTTTGATTGCTGGATCCTCTTCTGAGCTCTGGAAGTGGCATAGGAGGTTAGGTCATTTGAGTTTTGATCTACTAGTCAGGTTGAGCTCTATGGACCTCATCCGAGGATTGCCCAAGCTTAAGATGGAGAAGGATCTAGTTTGCCATCCCTGTCGTCATGGGAAAATGGTTGCCGCTTCTCACACGCCTGTGACTCAGGTGATGACTTCGTATCCGGGCGAGCTGTTACACATGGACACTATCGGTCCAGCTCGAGTATGCTCAGTGGGTGGGAAGTGGTACACGCTTGTGATTGTTGACGATTTTTCTCGATTTTCGTGGGTTTTCTTCTTGGAGTCTAAGGATGAGACTTTTCATTTTGTTCATGACCTGATTTTGAAGCTGAAGAATGAGAACAATGGTCAGATGCGAGCAATTCGCTCCGACAACGGCTCTGAGTTCAAGAACTCTCAGTTCGTCAGCTTCTGCAGCGATTAGGGTCTTGATCATCAGTTTTCTGCTCCTTACACTCCCCCACAGAATGGCGTTGTGGAACGAAAGAACCGCACGCTAGTCGAGATGGCCAGGACGATGCTCGATGAGCACAGGACTCCTAGGAGTTTTTGGGCTGAAGCCATGAACATGGCTTGCTATTTGGCCAACCGCATTTTTCTTAGAGCTTACCTTGGTAAGACTTCATATGAGTTGCGGTTTGGCAGACAGCCCAAGGTGAGCCACTTGCGAGCGTTTGGTTGCAAGTGCTTTGTGCTCAAGAAGGGAGGGCATTTGGACAAGTTTGAGTCTTGTTGCTGGGATGGAGTCTTTCTTGGTTATGCATTGCATTCCAGAGGCTTCCGTGTTTGGAACCTCAACTCCGAGCAGCTTGTCGAGACTTGTGAGGTTTCTTTTGATGATCCCTTGCCTTCTTTGACTCCTTCTTTTGAGATTTCTGGAGATGGTGAGCTCAGAGAGTCCATCTTTGAGGAAGATGAGGACACTCCAGCTGTTGATGAGGGTGGGCCTTCTACACTGCCTGTAGAACCCACACCTTCTAAGACTTCGACTGAGGACGAGGGTGGACCTCTGAGCACTTCTTCCACTTCGATCAAGCCCCCTCAGTCGAGTCCAGAGGTGCCAGCTGCTGACTCTGGTGAGGTGACTTCAGATCACCAGGGATCCCGAGCATTTCAGCGTGATCACCCCTCAGAGTTCATCATCGGTGATTTGTCTACGAGGACTTTGCGTTCTTCTGTTGACTCTCTTGCTGTGTTTGTTGAATCTGCTTTTGTTGCATCTTTTGAGCCCAGAGATGTTTCTCATGCTCTTTCTTATTCCAATTGGATTAATGCTATGCAAGAAGAACTTGAGAATTTTGTCCGCAATCGGGTTTGGACGCTAGTTGAGCTGCCACCTGGATGCAACCCCATAGGCACCAAGTGGGTGTTCAAAAACAAGCAAGGTGAAGATGGGGTTGTGGTGCGCAACAAAGCTCGATTAGTTGCCCAAGGTTTTTGCCAGAAAGAGGGTATTGATTTTGAAGAAACTTTCGTCCTTGTTGCCCGTCTTGAGTCCATTCGCATTCTCTTAGCTTTTGCCGCTTCGAAGGGTTTTAAGCTTTTTCAAATGGACGTCAAGAGTGCTTTTCTTAATGGGTACATAGAGGAGGAAGTTTATGTTAGGCAGCCCCCCGGTTTTGAGAACCAGAAGTTTCCTCGACATGTTTTTAAGTTGCAAAAAGCTTTATACGGGTTGAAGCAAGCCCCCAGGGCTTGGTATGACCGGTTGAAGCCGTTTTTGTTGGGGAAGGGCTTTGTAATGGGTTCTGTGGATAAAACTCTTTTCTTGCTCAGAGATGCTTCAGATTTCTTAGTCGCTCAGATTTACGTGGACAATATTATCTTTGGCGGTACTACTAATGATCTTGTATCCAAGTTTTCTGAGAAGATGCACAGCGAGTTTGAGATGAGCCTCATGGGTGAGCTCAAGTACTTCTTAGGGCTCCAGATCAAGCAGACCAAGGACAACACCTTCATCCACCAAGGTAAGTACACTCGAGACATATTGAAGAAGTTCGACTTTGGTGGAGAGCTGAAACCTCAGATGACCCCAATGGGCACATCTGGGGGCCTGGACAAGGACGAGAACGGTGTCAAGGTCAATGAGAGAGAGTTTCGAGGGATGATCGGTTCGCTGTTGTACTTGACGACGACGAGGCCAGACATACAGTTCGTCGTGGGACTGTGTGCGCGCTTCCAGTCTTCACCACGCGCGTCTCATCGGCAGGCTGTCAAACACATTTTCAGGTATCTCACCTATGCGCCCGATCTTGGTCTTTATTACTCAGCATCATCATCTCTTGATTTATCTGGCTTTTCGGACGCTGATTTTGGTGGGTGCCGGTTGGATCGCAAGTTGACTTTTGGTACTTGCCAGTTTCTTGGTTCGTCTCTTGTTTCTTGGTCTTCTCGAAAACAGTCTGGAGTTGCACTTTCAGCCACTGAGGCTGAGTATGTAGCTGCTGCTAGCTGCTGCTCATAGTTGGTTTGGATGATTTCCACGTTGCGATATTTTGGGTTGTTCTTTCCTACCCGAGTTCCTTTGTTTTGCGACAGCACCGGTGCTATTAGTGTAGGGAAAAACTCTTGTCTCCATTCAAAAACGAAACACATTGATGTGCGCTTTCATTTTCTGCGGGATCAATATGAGAAAGGTGTCATTGACCTTGTTCATGTTGATACCCATCATCAGTTGGCTGACATTTTCACCAAACCCCTAGATCAGACTACCTTTGAGTGTTTACGAGGGGATTTGGGTGTTGTGTATCCTTTTCTAGGATATTTTGCGTCAGTTTTTATTTCTTCTTTACTCTTTTCTTGAGTCTTTTTGTGTGTGCTCTTATCATGCATATTCACATATCACACTTTTGAGATTGCTTCTGTTATATGATTGAACTACTTTACTTATTCTAGATGGTACATGCTTTTGATTACTTGTCGATGATCATGCTTTGATTCAGTTCACTTGATATGTCTGATATCTGTCATATGCATGGCTTTTATGCTTTAAACTTGAAAAATGATCACCATTGCTTCTCGTAACTAGCATGTGTAGGCTGAGTGCTTTTGCTATCTGTTACATGCCTTGTAGCTAGTTCCTCACATAGATGCAGATATGCAACTTGGACATCTTTATGCTTTAACATGGAAAATATGCTATAAAAATGATAAAAATAAACTCCGGTACCGTCGTGTTCCCCACACTCCGCTGGTTCCATTTCTGCCAGTAGCCAAGTCTTTAGGCCCTCACCGTCGCCGGAATAGCTCGCTGTAGTGTCGCCGGAGTTGGGGAAGAAGGGTAAAATACCCTCGGCACCACGTGCCGTGCCGGATTAAGTTCTGGCCATTCGATCGAGATCGGGCGATAAAAATTAAATCCCCCATGGGATTTAATCACGGCCGTCGATCAAACCCGAAGGGGTATTGGGCGATCTCGACCGTCGATCGCCACTTAAGCCTTCCCGCCTCGCGCCCGATCGCCGGATCCAGATCCAACGGCTCTGGTTGATCCGGTCCACGTGCATAGTAACCCCTTCCACCGTGGGCCTGGCTCACCGTGGACCAAAGCTCATTTTCTGTTTAAATAAAATTCCAGAAAATTGTTCAAACTTCCAAAATTCATAACTTGATCATTTTAACTCCAAATTTCACCATTCAAATTTTGTTAAATTCAGAATTTTATTCTCTACACATTAATGCCATAAAAACAGTATGTTACTGTTGCCCAAAATATTCTTATTAATTAAATAAATAAAAACCCCTTAGGGATAAAATTATAAATTCAGAAAATAAATTGGGAAAAGCCTTAAAGATTAATCTTTCAACATAACTTCAGAATAAAGGAGCTTAACTCCACATATTTAAACTCATAAAACATGTATGCTTATGCTTTGTGACATTTTATTTGTTTATTGAATGTTATGTTTACTTTTTTCGTATCGAGAAGACTACGAGTTCGTCGAGGAGCCGGAGTTTTTCCCCGAGGTTCCACCTTCCCCATTTGCTGATCAAGGCAAGTCATAACCCCCATTTTGATCATCATTGAACCCATGTTTTAATAAATTATCGCTATAACTCATAGGATAATATTGCTTTAGTCTAATCTCAAGCCCTACACTTATATTTATTAGATCCCCGTCTTTGTGTGCAAACCCAAGCCATGCTTATTGAGCCATAACTCCTTGTCACTCTACAAATACTATATTAGCTAGTGTCCAATGTACCGACACAACTGCTATAGGATAAAAAGAATGAGTCGTAGATAGATGGATTCTACTATATGAATTTCCCCGTTATTCTCGTCTCTGGACTCTGTTGGAGTTGGCTATGTTATAAATATGGTGGGTTCCGGGTGCAAGCTAGGACATTGGTTGGTCACGCCCGGGGCACTATAAGGACTGGTCTGTGGGATCTGTTGCAAAGCACTTCCGTACTAACCACAAGTCTAATGGGTAAGTCCTAACTGGAAGTATGGAACGATCCGACTCGATGCACCATAGTGGAGGGGGTAAGGGGCAACCTGCGGGTGACTTGTACCGACATGGCTCAAGGGGGGTATGGTGTTGGCTCGACACATCGGGGCACCATATGAAACCCATAAGAGAGTGTTGTCGGGTCAAGGAGGACCATATGGAAGGTTTTGGCACGAGTTCCCGTGGTATGGGTCATCTCGTACACTTTGGTGTGCGTAGATGAGTGTGTGCCTTGTGGGTACAGTAGTACACCTCTGATCAGAGTATTTAATCTTTTTGAAAAGCCGAGCCCATGGTCAAAGACTGTTGAGCGAGGGTGGGCTGACTGTACCCCTCGAGTTAGAAGATGATGATGCATACACATGTTTACATTTCAGTACTAATAAATTGATCACATTTAATTGCTTTACAATTATGTTTTTCCGCAAAATTTGCCACTATCTCCCTTGTTATTACCCTGCATTATATTTGCATCCGGTGGCTTGCTGAGTACGTTTGTACTCACCCCCGTTGACTTACACCACCAGAGCCCGTCTACTACGAGGAGGATGAAGGTCTAGAGTAGCGACCCAGTCAAGACGAGACTGGAAGGAGGCGTTCATCTAGGACCCTTTGTTTTATTAGTTTATCTTCACCTTTATTCACTTTTGTACTAATACGGTCTACGAACCATGAATGATTGCTCGTATTGTACGTGGTCACGAGATGAACGTCTTGGTTTATTGATTTTCTATGAAATTTTAATAAAGGTCCTGATTTATTAAATCGGGGCGTGACATGAACCAATAAGGCGACAACAATCTGTCACGTAGATTAACGGATGATTCACAGGTGAATCAACAAGGCTTACCACGGTTACGATGTGATGCACGGAGGGCTTTCAGCGCAAACCCACAAAGATAGACTGAACTAATGCGGAAAGTAGATGAAAAGTAGACGTAGGATTTAAAACTAGGGTTTTGAAGTATTGATCTGTGTAGATTGATTTGAATCAGCCTCACCCCTATATTTATAGGGGCTAGTCTTGACACACTTGGATACAACTCTATCTCTAACCTGGTTAGGATTCGACCTAAACAAGATAAGATTTTATTAGGGATCAAAACAACTCGAATCCTTAATAGATTCACTCCCGAAGCCTACTCGAAGTGGGCCTTCGGCAGGCCTGCCTAAGTAGGCCCTTTGGGCCGAAACTTCTCAGCGAAGTAGGCCGCCGAAGGGTCCCTTCGGGCCGAAGGTAGCCTGCGAAGCAGGCCGCTGAAAGGCAATTGAGGCCCCATGCGGATGGGCCTTCGGCACTTTAGGGCTTCGATCTGTTCCAGTAATTGCATATCTTCAGCCCAAATTACCAAAATTTGATATTTTGACAATTTAAACCATTAATGCCATTTCTTGCTATCAACATCCTGTTTAGTTTCCCACCTGGAAGGTAGTTGTATTAGTGCCGATTGAATAACCGGGACTAATGTGCTACCCCTTTAGTCATCTATGGATAGTACTAGATGGAAAACCATGACAAAAGGAGGGTTTACAAATGGTACTAATGCAGCGTTGTTTACTTGTGTGAGATAAAGTTGATATTGTCATTATATTCATATTCAAAAATATTTAAGGGTGACTATAATTTTGTATTACAAAAATTATGTATTAATAAAGTACTTGTTTGTTAAAAAAATATCCTAACAAAACGAAACGGGCCTTGTAAAAATAGACGGATGGAGTATATCACAGTTTTATCCTATGCGTGCGAATGATGTATTATAAATGGTATGATTTATTCAAAAAAAATCATTAATACTTTTTAAAATGACTTTTTAATTTTTCAACGTTAATTCATTTATTCTTATGCCCTTAAATAATAATCAATAATCGTAAACTCAGTTCAATCCGTCGCTCTTCTCAAACACGCCAGCTAGCAAGCTCAAGTGCTCAAGCCGTACATGCGTCGCCAACCTTTCGCTGATCCATCGATCGGCTTCAATTCGATCGTGATAGGCTGCTTATGTTGGGGTCTATTTCTTACTTGCACTGCTATATCCATCGATTTAATTCATCAACATGGTAATTTTAGGCTCGACTTATACACAGTCCAAATAAAGTACTGATGTATCAAAAAAAGCTATAAGAAGCTAGCTGCACTATTACAGACGGTTTTTAAAATATAAGCTTAGTATTGAAAATATTATATTACCACTACATTAGTTTTATATAGCATTTAATTGATAATAATTGAGATATATTTATCATTAGGTAGCTTGAAGATATGAATAAATTCAAAAAGTTTTAAAATGAGAGTTTTTTCACTAAAAAGAAACTAATGATCCTACGACTTATTTATACCTTAAATTTTAGCTTGTAGACGGTTATGATATTTTAGAGCCATAATACGAAAGAAGGAACTTTAGTTTGTTGCTTAGAGTACGATACTCTAACCTCTCTTCCCCTAGCAGTATACTTCATCAATAAATGGTGCTTCAAAAGCTGATTTTGACGCGTCATGGATGTACTCCATGTCCATGGTCGGTCTTGCATTTTGATTTGGACATGGATGTCACGAAAGCTGATTATTCTAGCTGCACAACATTTTTATTGTAGAGATTGAATTGATTTTTATCATCGGAACAGTCGAATGGTGATCATCCCACATGCCCTGTCCATCTTACATTAACTTGAAGAATTTGGACAAGAGACTTGAATGCAAAGTATCATAAATAATGTAAGTGGTCACAAGCAGTTTTCAGTACAATTTTGAGGGCTATGCCTATGCGTGTAGCTGTATCAGTCGACATCATTGTATCAAAATGTTTTATTCAGCATGGAACTCTATATGAGGGTATTCTTGAGACGTTTCATGATTGCATTGCATTGCCAGCGATTGACGGTCTCTCTGAAAGAGAGGTGACACTGACAAAGCCATCAAGTGCATATAAATACGGGGTACTTCGTGTAAAAATATACATTAACATATTTTAAAATTCAAAATTTATATTAAACATAATGAACTAATACTTGTACAATGTCATTTTTACTTATAAAATACGCATATTACTCGCTACTTATAAAATGTGCATATCAGTCGTTACTCTATCCAATCACTCTCGGGTCTATACTTAACTACTTGCAGATGATATTATGGATTTTTTACTTATCTCCTTGATATATGTATCAAACGTAAAAAACAAAAACGGACAGAGTAATTAGTACTCCATAAGAGATATTTTATTAATCATTGTTACTTTGTTCTAATTTTTAGGACAAACTGATTAGGTAGTGTTATTTGGTAAATCGGAATCCATTAATTATGCACGTATTATCTGAACAAATAAGCTAGAGTAAAAATCAAGCTTACCTATCACAAAATTGTAAAGCTAAAAATAAAGGGTACATGCGTTTGAGCCATCTGGACAAGCTGAAACAGTGAAACGTCTGTTGGTTGGGGTCTGCAACTTATATATCCTATCTATTTATCTGAAACAGAGATTGGTACACTTATGCAGGTTTGATAATTTGATTATGGTCGTAGTAGTGCTAATAATTGACGAACCTATAAAACTAGGACAGTAGTACTAACACACATGCTGATATAGTGAAATATAATAAACCCAGACCAAGCTGTGGTTACACAGCTCAATCACACATTAATGGCATGATAGAGAGCCTGGCTGGCTGTGGCAATGGCAACTGCACCGAAAGCGGATGAGAAGCATGTTTTCCTTCTTGCCGGCCGGCTGTTTACAGACTACAGTAACCCTGATCTAATAAATATTTTCCCGAGTGGCAAAGATTATCAGTCAAATATTATTAAGAATAGGAGAGACTTTGAGTTACGTAGATTACATACATATAATGCTGGAATTTGGGAATTGAGACATGCTAATATTTCAGAAATTCATAAATAAATCTCAAAGATTCATGTCCTAGAAACGAATACCGCGTAGTCGGGTGTCAGACTCGGCACTATTGAGTGCCGGACTCGAGCCAAGGACTTGGAGGTTGGGGATCAGCATTCCGAGTGCTTGATCCGAGTCAAGACTCAGGGATCGAGGATCGACCTTCCGAGTCCGACCACGTGTTTTCGAAATCCAACTCCTTACTTTGTGGAAACACGATCTTTCCTTTTACCATTCAGATTTTTTAGGAACTTGATGTAGTTTGTGGCATATGGTTATATGGAAGCTGACTTTATTGAGATCGTGACCGTGACACGAGACCTGGTTGCTCCCATATAATTAAATACATGTCTATCTAGTTGATTCCAAGGTGTCAGATATACTACATAACCGAGTTAGGGTTTTGTCTATTTTTCTCTCTATTATGTTGTTGTCGTAGTTTACTCTATTCCGTTTACCGGCGTGCATTGGTGAACGGAAGAGGAGGTCTCCAAAACCACTTGTTCTTATGATTCTATAACGGGAGAGGGCGAATAAGGTTTTTGGGAGGCGCTCCGTGTGACTCCTCAAGTTCGTCACCACGACGCGTCTTCCGTCCACGTCTCCCGTCGGTCGCCATCAGGTACTACGATCCGACTCCAACAGGAGAACCTCTGCACCGACCATGGATTTATCTTAGGCTACCGTAGAGTACGTGTTTTACTTTTTTGTACGGTTAATGATCATATTTTGTGAAAGCATGATTATCGTGTTACTGTTTACTAGTATGGTAGATTTGTTCATGCTAGTTAATGTGGGTGCCATGATTTATCTATTTCATAAATTAAACATACAATTGCCTAATAATCCAACAATCCAAAAACATGATGATAGACAATCCATGATTTATTCTATGGCTAGTTTTGTAGATGTACTGAAGCTAGAAAAATTTCCTGGTGTTCATTTTAAGAGATGGCAAGCAAAAGTCCGTCTCTGGCTTACTTCTATGAATGTATGGGAAGTGAGACTTAGCAAATCTGAAGGTGATCCCTCTTTTGATGAGCAGAAAAGTTTGTAGAGACCAATAATCTCTTCATGGGGTGCATTCTAGGCATGCTCTCTGACCGTCTGTGTGATGTCCACATGACTGTGATAGATGCGAAGGAGTTGTAGGATGCTCTGATTGCAAAATATGATGCATCAGATGTAGGCAGTGAACTATTCCTCATGGAGAGCTTTCATGACTATAGGATGGTGAAAAACCGTTGTGTGGTGGAACAAGCTCATGAGGTTGTGTCCATTGTCAAATAACTTGACCTCGTTAAGTGTTCTCTACCCAACAAGTTTGTGGTTGAATGCATTATTGCAAAGTTGTCTTCTTCATGGAGGAACTTCGCTACTACTCTAAAACATCAGAGATATGAGATATCAATTAAAATTTTGATAGTGTCTCTTGATGTTGAAGAGAAAGCTCGGGCTAAGGACGTTGCTGAGAAAGGAGGTGAGGGTCAGTCTAACACCAACTTAGTGCAAAAGTCCCTAAATAGTAAGAGCAAAGGGAAATATAAGCCTAAGAAGGTTATGAAAACCATTACCTTTAAGAAGAAGAAGAAGAACATAGTCGAGTTGAGTTGCTTCACTTACGGTGAACCGGGACATTTCTCCAAGGATTATCCAGATTGTGCAGACCATAAAGGGAAAAAGGCTAAGAATGTTAACATGGTGACCATTGGTAATACTGAGGATGAGTACGGTAATCTGTTTACTATACTTTTAGTATTTCAAACTACCAGCTGGTGGTTTGATATGGGTGCCAATTTTCATGTGTGTGGTGATATGTCTATGTTTTCTTCTTATCAGTACGTCCAGGATTCTTCTATCCTAATGGGGAATGGGTTACATACTTATGTTCATGGTATTGGCATGATAAATCTGAAGTTTACTTCGGAAAAGATCATGCAGCTGAGGAACGTACAACGTTTCCCTACTATCCACAAGAATCTTGTTAGTGGTTCTGTTCTATATAAAGACGGGTTTAAGGTAGTCTTAGAGTCCAATTAATTAGTTTTGTCACAACATGGATAATTCATTGGTAAAGGCTATGACTGTAGAGGTCTATTCTATTTTCCTTCTAGATTTTAGTAATAAGTAAGTAAACCATATTTGTGGCAATATTAATGATGATGCGAGTATTTGGCATTCACGTTTATGTCATGTTAATTTTGGCTTGATTTCCTGGTTGACCATCATGTGTTTAATTCTGAATTTCACTCTTACCAAAGGTTCCAAGTGCCATAGTTGTGTGTAATCGAAGCAACCTGAAAGCTTCACAAGGTGGTCGTGGAGAGAAACTTGGCACCTCTAGAACTCATATATTTTGATCTTTGTGAGATGAATGGTGTGTTGACAAAAAGTGAAAAGAGATACTTCATGACATTGATTGATGATGCTTCTAGACTTTTTTATGTATATTTGTTGAAATTTAAGGATGAGGCATTATACTACTTTAAAATATATAAAGTCAAAGTTAAAAATTAACTAGAGATAAAGATCAAACATTTACGATTTGATCGTGATAGTGAATATTTTCCCAAAATATTTGATGGATTCTGTGAGGAACATATTATTATTCATGAGAAGACACCTCCCTATTCCCCCGAATCAAACGGGGTTTCCAAGAGAAAAAACTGCAGGCTAACGAATTTGGTTAAGACCATGTTAGATATTTTTGGTTTATCAATAGCATGGTGGGGGAGGTGTTTTTTGGGGGAAATATACTTCATCCCCATGATCCTCCAAGATTCCAAGCAAATACATTATACAACGAAGACAAAGGCAAGTCTTAATCTCGGAGCCCAAGACCTCCTCCGAACTGAAGGGCTCGAAGCTGAAGGGTTCGTCCAGGCTCCGGTCAAAAGAGACCCTCCGAAAGGCTTCCCCTCCGAAGTGGGAAACAACTAGAAGGATGGGACATCTACTTTATCAACATCCTTCGAGCATGTTTTACCATTTTAACCCTATAAGGGATACCAAAATAGTATCCACTACGTCGGTTGTAATTAAGGGGTAAAAGGGTCTTTTCCCTAGAGATTTTACCTATAAAACCCCCTTATCACCCTGTAAGAGGCATCGAATATTCAAATATTCAATACACACTTCGAACTATCCTGAGCTATTATCCTATTCGTAGGCTTGAGATAGTCCGCATTCACAAACATTTTGTTTGTCGGTTCTTGGTCTTATAGAATCTGTTAGCGTAATTCGTTGCGCCAATAGTTGGTGCCATCCGTGGGGAGCTTAGTACTAAAAGCTAGTTCTCTGCCACTGCCTGTACTTCGAAGTACGTTTGTGGAGTAAGCTTCGGAGTCCCATGATTTCACGCACCCTTTGGCAAGGGGCTTCAAGTACAATTCGAAGGCCTTTCTCGCCTTCCACCACCGTTCGAAGTTCTCGGTCTTCGGTCAGTGCTTAGCATCGTAAGTCATGCTTCCCAAGCGGAGTATGGCCACTGGCCCCCTCCGAAGGTCCTCTTAGACCTCCAAAGTAGGACCTTCAGACATCCCCTAAACTCCTAAAGTAGTCAATAACCCCTGAGCAACCGGAGCCCCTCGGACAGCTCCGTCTATGCTCTGAACTGACTATAACAGTTCCCGAGACCTAGAAGACCCCTCCGGAGGAAGTGAGAACCTCCCCGAAGACGTGGCCGCTCAGATGGCCCGACTTCAAGAGGAGGTGGAAAGATGGAGGCAGGAGGCCACAGACAGGCTTCATCCTTAGGTCAACCCTGCCGCTTCGGAGACGCATCAAAATGACGACCCTGATAATTATCTCGAAGCTCCCCAAGTCCGAGAGAGCACTGAGAATGCCTCCTTCGACGATGAATATCCGCTGCATTCGGACTTGCAAAAGGGGCACTTTGATCCTAGGTTCCGAGCCTCAAAGCTACACAAATACTCTAGAGGAGCTGACCCCGGGGAATTTTCTCGCTCTTACGCTCTTGCAATAGAAGCTAGTGGAGGGGTTCGAAATACGATGGCAAAGTGTTTTCCCCTTATGTTAGAAGGCGTATCCCTTAGTTTGTTCTGGTCTCTAAAGCCAGGATCAATTAAGTTGTGGGAGCAGTTAAAGAAAAAATTCATGAGTAACTTCCAGGAGACCTTCGTAGCCCCAATGTCTACTGGAAGCCTTTTTCATGTGAAACGGCAGGCAGGAGAAACTCTTCGGGAATACTTCACGCGCGCGCGAAGGTGTAATGAATCCCAACCTCCTCAGCAAACTTCACCGGAAGTCGGTGTCTTTAGTGACACAGTTGATGGCATTCTTCAAGCAGTATGCCAAATCAGAAGAAGGGTGTCTCTGGAGGACTGCTTCGTCCACACCAACCCTCCCTAAGAAGTCAAGATAGAGCCAGGGGCTCCAAGTCCTCCGTAGGCCCTCTTCGATAATCATTATCACGGTCAGAGAAGAGGAAGGAAGCACCCTCGCTCCGAAGTATTGAATATTGCCCCCTCCGCTCCAAAAGTGCCTTCCAACTATCAACAAGCTCATGGCAATAAATCTAGTGGTTCGAGGCCACAAGGGAAATCAGCCGGCCAAAGCTAGACTTTCTTTTGTTGTGTACATGGTGAAAACAGAAGCCATGCCACCAAGGATTACAAGTCCATAATGACTCTCCAAAGTGAGTATCTTGGGAGAAACTCAGGTCAAAGCACTACAGACTGAGCCCCTCTGGTAGCACGGCCAGAGCCCGTACAAGCTGTCGGACATATAGGCAATCTCGAAGCCCCTAGGAGATCAAACTGCAGCTAGGAGAGCAGAATACGGCCACGGCACACCTATCGATCCTCGGTAGGTAAACAATGTGCAAGAGCACTCGAAGGAGGCTTCGGGGTCCTTGGAGCCTCCAAAGAACCCTTCCCTCAAACCAAGCCCAGAAGGTGATGTAGTCAAGAGGATCATTGTCAAAGAAGGCAGGGAATACCCCATTCAGTTTGGCAAGGGGTTGCCTTCAGAGATTGCCACTTCGCTAGAAGAAGTGGTTCGAGAAAATCTAGATGCCTTCACCTGGTTAGACGAAGATATCCCTCGAGTTGACCGGAGGATTATCGAGCATAGTGTTGATAGCAAAAAATGGCATTAAATGGTTAAGATTGTCAAAATATCAATTTTGGTAATTTGGGCCAAAAATACACATGTCCTGCATCGGGCCAAAGCCCTATAGGGTCGAAGGCCCATTTAAGCTATGGGCTTCGGAAGCTTCCAGCAGGTCTGCTAGCTTCAGCCCGAAGACCTTTGGAGG
The DNA here is from genome assembly GCA_019279435.1 of Zizania palustris. Classification (NCBI taxonomy): domain Eukaryota; kingdom Viridiplantae; phylum Streptophyta; class Magnoliopsida; order Poales; family Poaceae; genus Zizania; species Zizania palustris. The sequence goes on from JAAALK010000286.1 coordinate 33,421,631, forward strand.
CCTGCCTCGCCGAAGCTTCGGCCCAAGAAGCAGGCTTCGGCGGGCCTGGTCGAAGGCCCACTTCAGGCTGAATTCCAGAGATAGAGTTTGAGTCTGATTCTGGCTAATTTTATCCCTGCGCATGATTAGGCCAAATCTTAAAAGATTAATCTTAGAGATTAGAATACTAACCCCTATAAATATAGGGGTGAGGTCGGTTCATTAACCCCCCAACACAAATCAACACAAAGCCCTAGCTTTGAACCGTACCTTTACTTTTACCTTTAATTTTCTGCAACCTTCGTGGGTTTGCCTGGAAGCCCTCTGCCGGCCACTTCAGAATAGTGGTAATCCTTGTTACTTCGCTTGTGAAGTATCTGTTAATCTATGTAATAGATTGATATTGCCTTGTTACTTCGCCTGTGAAGTATCCGCTAATCTACGTAACAGATTGCTACCTTCGCTCTCTAGTGCAACACTTAGCAGAATTCGGTCCCTAGGCCGAATTGGCACTTGATTTCTGTTCTGTTGTAGGTTTTCACGCACGGAGCTACTTTGCCGGAGGTGTCCGGAGCCAGTAGGTTAGTTTCGGAGGCTGACAGAGCACCCTTCAGCCGGAATACTGCTTCGACTACCCGTGTCGGACCGTCACGCTATTGTCAGTTTGACCGAGTCCCGCACGCCAGCATGCTTCACAGCAGACTTCGTCACGATAGGCTTCGCCACGGTCGTACCCCATGTCGTATGAAGTCACGACAGTACGTTGCATTCGAGTTATTTTATCGTGTTAGATACTACACACCAAACCCCGTTGTTCGGAGGTGATTGTCGCGTCGAGATCTGTTCGGAGCCCGCCTTCGGCCAGATTAGTCCGAATAATGAAGGCACCCTTTGGCGGGACCCTTCGCATCAAACGCCGAAGGTACCCTTTGGCGATACCCTTCGCACTATACACTTCGAATCAGTCAGGCTCCGCTCAGCTTGTTGATTTATTCTGTTTAATATATTTCTTTTCGGCTAATTGGATTATTTTGTGTGATATAATTACGTGGTGACTCCACCCCCTTGCCACTATCAAGGGTAGTCGGAACATGACATCAGTGTTGTGTTATGCTTAGGCTTGTCCCTAAGTATCCGCACACTTTTGGATCATCGAACTGACCCAAGTGCGGAGGCACGTTTTTTGTGTCAACACACTTTTTGGCGACTCCACTAGAGAACGCTACGCCAACATGACAAGTACATCTACATCGGCTGTTGGTACGTCTACAACGACTACTATGTCTACATCGCCGATGGATCCCATTGGAGGTGTGGATATCGACAACCACAACATCATGACACCTACCCTTGAAGATATCCCCGCAAAAGACCAAGGAGAGATCGAGACAAAGATGAAGGCACTCTAGGACCTCATGCTTGGGAGCTACATCAAGACACGCGCAGGTTTCATCAAGCGTGATGTCAATGTCCCCGACCTAGCTCGGATCCAGGTAACACCGGTATAGCCTCGTTTATCTTCTTTAGAGATTGAGCAGAAGATAGCCACATCAGTAGATCAAGTCATTAGCGCTTCACTAGCCAACCGTTTAGATTCAGCAGATAGCTCTCAAGTAGAGGCGACACTTAGAAGGTTTGGCTTTACTTAGGTCGTACCTCCATCTCCGATTTCTAGCATACCTCCGGCCTCAATATCCATGGCCGAGACCAGTCACCATGCTTACGGCCAAACTAGCACCGCCTACCATGTGCCGACTCCACCTACACCGGCGCCAGTTTTACCCATGCTGCCCGCGCTGCATGAACAAGCGCATAGGCCCAAACACGTCGTACATCCCGAGTTATCACATTAAGAAGAACCCCACGGCCGGCACGCCGACATACCTCCGCGTGTCACGCCCCCGCATGAGATACGCGCACAGACAGTGGCCCAGGATGACATTGAGGAGCGGATTCGCGCACTGTTTAGGGAGTGCGCCGGCTTCGTACTTAGGGGTCGAGCTAGGGATTACCAGAAGCTGTACCACAATCATTTCAACACAATACCTTACCCTCACGGCTATAGAGTTCCTGAATTCACCAAGTTTGATGGTGAGGGTAACAAAACCACACTAGAGCATGTTAGTCAGTTGTTAGCACAATGTGGAGAAGCTAGTGGGTCGGACGCTTTAAAACTTAGACTATTTTCTCTCTCACTATCCGACACCGCTTTCACTTGGTTTTCGACGCTCTCGCCAAACTCTATCCAAACGTGGGCTGAATTAGAGCAAAAATTCCACGACTACTTTAACACAGGTGAGACAGAAATTAGGCTTTCACACTTGACATCGGTTAGACAGAAATCTAGCGAGAGCATCTCCGAGTATATCAAGCGGTTTCGAGAAACCAGAAATCGGTGTTTTAGTCTTAATATTTCGGAAAGGGATTTGGCGGATCTAGCTTTTAGCGGATTGTGTTCTGAAATTAAAGAGAGATTAGACAACCAGCACTTTTTAGAAGTTAGCCAAGTCTTACAACAGGCTCTGGTCCAGGAAGGCCGAGCCAAGGATAAAAAGTTTATTAAGACGTTTAACAAGCCTAGGGCTGAGGTCCACATCATGGAACACTCCGACGAGAAAGAATCAGAAGAGGAAGAAGATTCAGCCGACATGTACGTGGCCGAATGGGTTTGGAATGCTAAAAGCAAGCCTGTTACTTGCTCCGAGTTACGACCGTCTCCCACCAGGAATCGTCTTAGCGAGGTCAAATACTCATTTGATATAACTAAGTGTGATAAAATATTTGATTTCCTCTTGAAGAACCAACTTCTCAAGTAGCCTAAAGGCCAAGTCATTCCATCTGTCGATGAGCTAAGGAAGCACCCATACTGTAAATGGCATGATTCACATTCGCATTATACTAATGACTGCAATGTTTTTCATCGATGGGTTCAATCGGCCATAGAGGAAGGACGATTGAAGATAGACCCTAGTCTGAGGAGCCATGCTGAAGAGCATGGGCCTCATGGCTCCAGATGTGATGAGTCATTATCAACGGAAGTCAAGAGGACACCAAGAGAGGAGAAGACCTGTTGTGTCTACACCGCATGTGACTCAGGTACACGGGCAGCGAGCGACTGTCGAGTAGAGGGGCTGCGAAGTTGGGCTGGCCCAATCCGGGTACATGGGCTAGGAGCAACAGAGGATCCACTGGGTTGTTGACCAAGATTAACTCAGGAACACGGGCGGCGAGCGATTGCTGGGCTGAGAGAGCTGCGGAATCGGGCCAACCCAATCCGGGTACCTGGTGCAAAGTCGGTGGACGCTTTGTCAGTTTCGGCACAAAACTGACAACCGCTAATCTCGGATCGGACCATTCTGAGGCGAAGCCGTAGTCGCTATGAAAGCTCCGCTTCAGGATAAGTCATCTATAATTAGGAGTTTACTATTTTGTCCTTAGGCCCACAGTCAATCAGTCGAGTCTGTAAAAATATCCTAAGGGCAGTTTGGTCTTTTCCATTTTATTTCAGCGTCTGTAAAAAACCCTAAGGGTCTTTTGGTATTTTCCTAGGCTATTGGGCTTCCTATAAATAGGGCCCCAATCCCTAGGGTTAGGGTTACCCTTTCTGAAATTACTTTTCTAATACAAAGAGATTGGGTCACTTTTGGTGTTCATCTTCGTACGCACGCCGCCGCTGTTCATCGAAAATCAACCGAGCCTGCGTTTTTGATTTTGTCAGTTTTTGATCGCCTCGGTTTTTGTGTCCTACTGGATCGCCTGTACTGGTTTTGGCTGCAGAAAGTTTTGATTATTTTTCTCACACCCATCGTTTGTCTCTCTATGGAGTTATTATTCCTGTTGCCTTGGTTTGCGTGTGTCGTTGATCATCAACTTTGGGTTCGCGGCTGGAGATTTTTCCTGTACAACGAAATCAATCTCCTACACGGACTCTATTCGTTTTTCTCTCCAGTCTGAACTTTTATTAGTGCAGCAGTAGAAATCTTGGCATGCAACTATGTATAGGCTTTCAAGTACCTATGCGCATCCTAGCATAGCAGCAGTACCTTGAGCAGAGTTTTTGCTCGGCTGTAGAGACTTGGAGTCGGAATATCATTCTGCTATACTAGTTGGTTTTCTGTCCCTCGGCTCTCGAACAACGTGTGTAGCCCTACAACCTCAGCTCTATACTTCGAATAGCTTTGCAGCAGCTATTGTTTTTTCTTGGTACTCATCACTGCCTGCTTCTCTTGCCATCCGTAGCTTTCAGCCATAGATATAGCTACTGGCAGTAGCAGTAGGCTAGCTCTTCTGCAGCACGCAGCATGGCAGGATGATGTGAAGGTGTTGTAAACAATTGTTTTTTGCTTAGACTTGCTTCGGTGCTGTTTGTCTAGGAAATATTTTACCAAGTAGGGGCTGCAGACTCCGCTTGTGAAGCTTCGCATTTTGAAGTGTTTTGTTTAGAGTGTTGTCGTGGGTCCCACAACACTGCACAACTTTAGCAGCCTGACACAGCCTTCGCACGCTCCTCGGTGCCTCGTTTGCTTCCTGACAGCTAGACTTTTGTGTTGAGTGTGTGTGCATTTTTGTCGTTAGGAGTTGGCTTCGCAGGCTTCGCTTTGAGCTTCGATTTCTGTTTTGTTTCGAAGATTGTGAATTAGTACTCGAAGTTCAGTGTTTCAGCCAATCAACCTCGCAGAATGTACTTCGATGAACCTTCGGCTTCGAAGTGTCTGTTTTGAGTTTTTTCCTGGTTGCCTTCAAGCTGGTTTTTTGAAGGTGCTTCGACGGATCCATTCGGAGGTCCTCGCTTCGAAGGCTGCACTCTGAACAGTCAGGCTTTGAAGGTTTCGAAGTAGGCTTCGATAGCTACACATTTACAGCCTTCGCACGAGGACTTCGAACAGGCTTCGTCAAGTACCGAACAGGAGACAAATCTTGAACAGTAAGATTCCTCATTTTATGTGCACTCATGTTAAATCTCTGTGATGTTTTATTTTCGCGAAGCTTGATTTGTCCGTATTTTAATTGCTTTATTAATCTGCCTTTAAGCACTGTGTTGGTGTCTTTCCGTTTAGGACACCAGTCATTTTTAGGCTAGATCATTTTGGGATCTGTTGATTTGGTTACCTTTCTTTGCTAAGTCTGTTGAGGAGCATTGGGTGTTGGGAGCAGGACATTGATTCGAAAGAATTTTATAGGCGTCCATTCATCCCCCCTCTGGTCGCTACTTTCGGTCCTACAAGTGGTATCAGAGCCTGGTTAGGGTTTTTCCATACCTTAACCGGTTCTAAACCTCAGTAGTGATCATGACTTCTCCTGGAAAGGTCCCGTCCTTGGAAGCTTATGGCTATAATTATTGGAAGACTCGCATGCGAGCCTATCTCATGAGCCAAAGCTCAGACATCTGGGACATTTGTGTTCACGCTACTTTCATAGTGTTGCCTGTTGCTGAGCGTAATTCTCTTGATATTATCACCTAGCATCAGAACAACAACAAAGCGGTGAACATTTTGTTTTCTGGCTTAGGTCCCACTGAATTTGAGCATGTGAGCCATCTCACCACTGCTAGAGAGATCTGGGCTACCCTCCAGGCACACCATGAGGGGACAGCCCAGGTCAAGGCTTGGCTCTATCAGACCTACCGGCGTGAATATGAAAATTTTACACAGAAGCCGGGTGAATATGTTGAAGCATTGTTTGGTCGTTTTCAATCAATAATCAACAAGCTTCGGGCTAACAAGGCCGAGGGTGTTCAGTTAGTCTCAGATCATGAGCAGGCACTCAAGGTTCTCCATACCTTGGACCCTAAGATCTGGGAGATAAAGGTATCCTCTATCATTGAGAGCACATCTTATGATACCTTGACAATCTCTGAGTTGTTTAGCAAGCTGAAGGCCACTGAGGTTGATACCCAGTTGAGATCAAATCTCACTGGCTCTAGATCAAAAACCCTGGCCCTTGCTACACCTTCTGCTGACCCCTCTTCTGTGAGTTGTGCTGGGTTCTCCTTGATGTCTATCACTGAGGACCAGCTTGAGTCGTTAGGAGATGATGACTTGTGTCTGTTTAACAACCGGGTGCATCGTGTCTATGATAAGCGAATGTTCAAAAGACACGGCACAAAGACGGATGCTTTGAGTGTGGTGATCCAGGTCACTTCATCGCCGACTGCCCCAAGCGCAATGGTCACAAGAAGGGTACCAGTGGTGGCTTCTATGATTCCGGCAAGCACGACAGCTCTTCCTTCACAAAGGGCAAGCCAAAGACCAGATTCTTCAGAAAGGCTCTGAAGGACTACCGGCGTGAGAACAAGAAGCGCGACAAGGCCTTCTTTGCCGAGATGGAGAAAATCTACTCCAAGCGGTCCACGTCTTCTTCCTCTTCATCAAGATCAAACGATAAGGAGATCATTATAAGAAAGGGGAAGGACAAGGACGATCCGGTGGGCCTCTGCTTCATGGCCTTCGGGGACAGGCCGAAGAGCCGCTCACATCAACGCTGAAGATCCCGCAAGAGCTTCTACTCAATGGCTCTTGGGGGTAAGGAAGAAAAGGGCTCCTCTGATGACTCCGACGACGACGACAATGAAAAGGTATCCTCTTACGAACGTGAAATCGTTGATTTACTTGAAAGTAATCGTCAGGAGTTGAAATATCGGGAAAAACTGCTTAGAGGGGCTAAGAAGAGGATAGATGAACTTGAGAGTGAGCTTGTCATGGCCAACAGCAGAATTGAGAGTCTATCTTCTTCTCCTTGCTTGGGTGATCGCAGTGAGTGCCCAAAGTGTGAGGTGTTGATATGTGACCTGACGACTCTGAAGTCCAGGTACACAGAAAGGGTTGATGAGAGGGACGCTTTGGCCACTGAGCTTGAGAGCGCTCAGCTAGAGCTGAAAGATGCTCATGCCACTATCGTCGTGCCCTGTGCTGATTGCCCATCTCATCTAGCTAGTTTAGCTGAGCTGAAAGCCAAGGGTGATGAGCATTTGAGCGATTTGGAGAGAGTTAGAGCTGAGCTGGAGTAGACTAGGCTAGAGCTTGAGACACTGTTAGTTCCACCCACTGTCTGTGAGAACTGCTTGTCTCTTAGATTGAAGTTGAGCAAGCTAAAAGCCGAGAAGTCTGTCCAGGTTGATAGAGAGTGTGAGACCTGCTTGTCTCAGGTGGAGGTACTAGCTTCTTTGAGAGAGGAGCTAGCTTATGTCCAAAATGAGAACTTTTACCTCCGTCAGATCCTGAGTTGGGTGAGTGCCAGAGAGCCACAACTCGGCATGATGATCCAGCAGTTTAAGAGGCAAGATGGGTTTGGGGTAGGCTACACCTACACCAAGGCTGATTTTGATAGTGCTATTAGCCGGGCAGTGGAGTGGAGTAAAATGACTCCGGAACAGAGATACCCCAAGACTCACTCCACTGAGTCTTTCCAGGCTAGTCAGCCCAAGGATGGAGTGTTCCAAGAATAGCCCAAAGCTCCACCCAAGAAGCCCATCTGGGTTCCAAAGCCCAAACACCTCCGCACTTCTCTAGACTCTCTACCTGGACCCTCTCACACCAAAGAATCTACACCCAACACCACCAAGCCCAAGAACCCCAAGCCTCAACCACATCCCAAGAAGCCCACCTACCACTATGAGTATTGTCAGAGAGATGGGCATCTTGCGGAGTTTTGTTTCAGGAGGAAGCGGGTTGAGAGAGCAGACAGAGCTCGTGGTGGCCAGGAGCAGTTCTACCAACATGGTGGTAGACTAAGAGTTCCTCGACGCGGGAGAGGCTAGAGGTCAGGCCGCGTCGTGTAGGTGGTGGTAGAGGAGACGGATTTCATGCCCGTGCTCCGGAGGGTGGTGTTCGCTCCGGCAGAGCTCTAGGTCGTTTTGGATATGGTCCTAGACCTCGTGGCCGAAGTTTTAGGCCGAACCGTGGACCGCGCTTTGAGCCGCGTTTTGGTCTGGATTCTTATGTGTATTTCTGCTTTTCGTTTTTTGAGTAGATGGCTCAACACTGGTTTAGTTCTTTTTCTAAACCTGGTGCCGGACCATTTTCTCCCCCCTTACAACCACTGATTGTGTAGGATCGGGGACTGGAGGACGTATGGATCATGGACTTAGGATGTCTCGCCACATGACGGGACATCGCAGATGGTTCTCCAGTCTCTCTCCCCCGAGCTCCAAGGAATACATCACCTTCGGGAACAGTGGTCAAGGGAAGGTACACAGTGTTGGCTCAATTCGTATCTCTGACCATTTCTCTTTGAAGAACGTTGCTTTGGTTGGAAATTTGAACTTCAATTTATTTCTATTTCGCAACTTCTTGAGGATGGTTTGGAGGTTCGTTTTAAGAAGGGCGGTTCTTCTGTGGTTGATTCTAGAGGGTCTTTGATTTGCCAGATCTTACCTTTTGGTAAGGTTTTTCGGATTGACTTCTCTAGTTCTTTTGGCCCTTCTCGCTGTTTGATTGCTGGATCCTCCTCTGAGCTCTGGAAGTGGCATAGGAGATTGGGTCATTTGAGTTTTTATCTGTTAGTCAGATTGAGCTCTATGGACCTCATCTGAGGATTGCCCAAGCTTAAGATGGAGAAGGATCTAGTTTTCCATCCCTATCGTCACGGGAAAATGGTTGCCGCTTTTCACTCACCTGTGACTCAGGTGATGACTTCGTACCCGGGAGAGCTATTACACATGGACACTGTCAGTCTAGCTCGGGTACGCTCAGTCGGTGGGAAGTGGTATATGCTTGTTATCGTTGACGATTTTTCTCGATTTTCGTGGGTTTTCTTCTTGGAGTCTAAGGATGAGACTTTTAATTTTGTTCATGACCTGATTTTGAAGCTGAAGAATGAGAACAATGGCCAGGACGATGCTCGATGAGCACAGGACTCCTAGGCGCTTTTGGGCTGAAGCCATGAACACGGCTTGCTATCTGGCCAACCACATTTTTCTTAGAGCTTACCTAGGTAAGACTTCATATGAGTTGCGGTTTGGCAGACAGCCCAAGGTGAGCCACTTGCGAGCGTTTGGCTGCAAGTGCTTTGTGCTCAAGAAGGGAGGGCATTTGGACAAGTTTGAGTCTCGTTGCTGGGATGGAGTTTTTACTTGCTATGCTTTGCATTCTCGAGGCTTCCGTGTTTGGAACCTCGACTCCCAGCAGCTTGTCGAGACTTGCGAAGTTTCATTTGATGAGTCCTTGCCTTCTTTGACTCCTTTGGAACAGTAAGATTCCTCGTTTTACGTGCACTCATGTTAAATCTCTGTGATGTTTTATTTTCGTGAAGCTTGATTTGTCCATATTTTAATTGCTTTATTAATCTGCCTTTAAGCATTGTGTTGGTGTCTTTCTGTTTAGGACACCGGTCATTTTTAGGCTAGATCATTTTGGGCTCTGTTGATTTGGTTACCTTTCTTTGCTAAGTCTGTTGAGGAGCATTGGGTGTTGGGAGCAGGCCATTGATTCGAAAGAATTTTATAGGCGCCCATTCACCCCCCCCCCCTTTGGTCGTTACTTTCGGTCCTACATAGTCCAAATATGAAGCTAGACAAAGACCACTTTCCCATGAACACCGTCGACCTCAACGAAAAGAAAGTGTTGTTTCGGCCAGAGCAAGCCGAGTCAACTAAAGGGAAAGCTGTCATTATTGGAGAATCACGTACACGCACACTCGTACCTAAGAACCCTAAAGTAGGAGTGTGGAAACGGAATGTTAGCTCGCCTCCTTCGTCTAGGGCTCGTAAGAAGCCAAAGGTGACATATCAGATGTTGTTAAACAAACACCAAAGAAAAGCTAAGGAAACAGCCCCCCATGCAAAAAGGCTAAGTCAAGCGAAGGGGCCAAAACAGTCGGAGGGTGGCTTTGGACCACAGTGGTCGAACCCTCCGCATGGTGGTTTCAGACCACAGTGGTTGAACCCTTCGCATGATGACTTCGGGACCCTAGTGGCCGAACCCTCCGTATAGTGGCCTCGCATCCCAGTGGTCGAGCCACACATAGAACGAGTTCGGACCCTAATGGCCAAACCCAGCTCCACTCTGGACAAACCCTCCGGCGGGGGGCTTCGACCCGCACTGGCCGAATGTACCTCCGGCCTAGCAGGACCCCTTGCTGATATGGTCCGAGATACTGTCGACCTGGCCAAACCCCTCTCTGGGTATTCGGTTCGGCTCACAGTGGGAGAGGCCGCTGGAGCCACCGATGCCTCCGCCATACAATTGGGTGGGAACCCCGTGGGCTCTGTACATATCACAATCAGAGCACCCTCCGCAACATAACATTGTCCCTTGTTTTCCTTCGGAGTATTATAACTGGCAGGGACAAACAGACGCGGCAGAGGGAGGCATCGTCCACAAGCTGTCCGTAGTACCTCCGAACTGACTCGCACAGGACGAAGCCAAGGGAGATGAATGCGAAGAGGCAAAGGACAGGGAGTCTGAAGCTATCATAGTCAGAGTAGGGTCTCAGGAAGTCCCAATCCTGAATGCCCCTTCACCGAAACCTGACAGAGGTAAGTCCCCTACTCCATCCGAAGCCAGCGCCGGAGCCTGGTCCGATCGGCCAAACGAGGCCGGTTCGATTGGCAGGGTCCGCAGCGAAGGCCCCTCCGATTATGAAACATGCGGGGCTGACCTGGGTAATACCCCTTCGGCCAAAAATAACAGGAACAATGCGGTGGCGCCTGGTACCAAGCCACAACCATCTTGGGCACCTCTAGGTATGTCTAAATCACAGAAAAGGCGTCTGCAACACCTATGGGCACAGGAGATGCGCGAGAAGAAAGCCGAGGATTAGAGAAACGCCATCTTTGAGGAGATCTGCCCTCGGCCAATGATGAGACAAGTATGGAGGATCAAGCCAGTTGAGATAACCAACCTGGCTCCTAGTCTGAGCGACGACGACGATGACATGCTCGATGATGACTACTCGCCCATCTCCGAGGGACCCACACCTCAGGTGATGGACATCAACGTCGTCATGCTGCCCGCTGAGTTTTCCCTAACACAAGACGAGGCCGAGGTCGCTCAGTTGAACCTCGACCCACGCAATGCTATTTTTGAGAAACCCGAGGATACGACTTGCCATCTAAAGCCCCTTTATGTCAGAGGACACACTGACGGGAAGTTGATCTCCCGGATGCTTGTTGATAGTGGTGCCACTATTAACCTAATGCCTTACTCACTATTGAATAAAGTTGGTAGGGACGAGGAGGACCTAAAGAAAACTAACTAAATGCTCAACGGCTTCAACGGTGAGAGTTCCGAGGCTAAAGGCGTACTCTCCATGGAGCTAACAGTAGGCAACAAGACGTTGCCGACAACATTCTTTGTCGTCGATGTGCAAGGTAAATATAGTGTGCTGCTCGGGCGTGACTGGATTCACGCAAACTACTGCATTCCTTCTACGTTGCACCAATGCCTAATTCAGTGGGATGGTGATGAGGTAGAGGTCATACGCGCAGATACTTCGGCCCAGGTAGCATTGGCCGATGTGTCCATTGACGCCATCCACAACAAAGTAGAATGTCTATCGGGTAGCGATCTTTCGGATTACGACTTTGTTAGCGTGTCCAGAGGACGTTTCGTACCAGTGTCTGCAAAGCCGGCTAGTGTAGCATGTCTATTTCTAAATTAGTAGTCATTTCTAGCAAGAGTAATCTAGATTGGCTAAAGTCTCGTGTGGAGCAATATCGGTGTGCTAAAGACGGTATTGCCGAGGCCATCGAAGACTTTAGCGATGTAGAGAAATTAGGACAAGGTTTTGCGTCGGCTGATCCTTTAGAGGAAATTGACATAGGCGATGGTAGCATCCTAGGGCCGACTTTTGTAAACCAACATTTACAGCCTGATGAAAAGGCCGAAGTAATAAAGCTACTTCGATCGTACATTGATTGTTTCGCATGGGAGTATAGCGAGATGCCCGGATTAAGCCGCAAGCTCGTGGAGCATCGGCTACCTATCAAATCCGGATTTAGGCCTTATAAACAACCTCCTCGTCGCTTCAATTCGGCCATCTATGACCAAGTTAAAGAAGTGGAGCGATTACTCAAGGCTGAGTTTATTAGGCCATGCAGGTATGCTGAATGGGTCGCTAACATCGTGCCTGTAGAAAAGAAGGGGAGCAGCAAAATACGAGTTTGTATTGATTTCAAGGATCTAAACAAGGCCACTCCGAAGGATGAGTATCCAATGCCAATAGCCAACATGCTAATCAACGATGCTTCAGGACACAAGGTACTAAGTTTTCTTGATGGCAATGCTGGTTATAATCAAGTTTTTATGGCCGAAGAGGACGTCTACAAGAAAGCCTTTTGATGCCCTGGTTTTGTTGGCTTGTTCGAGTGGGTTGTTATGAATTTTGGTTTAAAGAATGCTGGCGCTACATATCAACGTGCTATGAACTTGATCTTTCATGACTTGCTAGGAGTTATGCTAGAAGTATACATAGATGATGTTGTAGTCAAATTGAACGCTACAGGAAACCACTTAGCCGATTGGAGAGTTGCTTTTGATAGGATGCGACAGTATGGTTTGAAAATGAACCCACTCAAATGTGCTTTTGGCGTGTCGGTGAGCAAGTTCTTAGGATTCATGATTCATGAGAGAGGTATAGAAATTGATCCTAAAAGGCTTGAGAAGATTAGAAACTTTGCAGTGTCGACATGTAAGAAAAATGTGCAAAAATTACTAGGCAAGATGAATTATCTGCGTCGCTTTATATCTAACTTGTCTGGCAAGATTGACGCCTTTGTCCCTATACTCCGTATGAAAAATCAAGCCGAGTTCACTTGGGGAGCAAGTCAGCAAAGCGCCTTTGAGAAAATTAAAGAGTGCTTATCATCACCACCCGTGGTGAGAGCACCAAAAGCCGGAATTCCATTTCAGTTATACATTGCTGCCAAAGATAGCATGATAGGGGCCGTGCTAACCCAGGAGGTGGAAGGAAAAGAGTACATCATCACCTTCTTGAGCCGTCGTCTGCTGGACGCCGAAACCAGGTACGTGTTTGTGGAGCGTTTATGTTTATCACTTTACTACGCATGTACCAAATTACATCACTATCTTCTCCCTACTACATGTATTGTCGCTTGCCAAACCGATGTTATAAAATACATATTGCAAAAGCCGATTCTAAGTGGAAGAATCGGAAAATGGGCTTACGCTTCGATTGAGTATGATTTGGCCTATGAACCTCTAAGAGCTATGAAAGGTCAAATCGTCGCTAATTTTATAGTTGATCACCACATAGATGTCAGTTGGAGTGACAATGTTGCTCTAATTGAGGTATTGCCATGGAAACTTTATTTTGATGGTTCAGCTTGTAAGAAAGGCCAAGGTATCGGGATCGTCCTCACATCTCCTAATGGTTCACACTTTGAAACCTTAGCCCGTTTAGAATTTCCTTCTACTAATAACCAAGCTGAATACGAAGCCTTATTACTAGGACTTGAATTGCTAGAATCTATAGGTGCTAAACATGTCCATGCATATGGTGATTCTTTGTTAGTAGTGCAACAAGTATCTAAGAGTGCTCAATGTTTTAATGGCTTTCTAAACAGTTACTTGGATAAATGTTTAGACATAATTGCTACTTTTGACGACTTCAAAATCTCTCACGTGTCAAGAGAAGACAATTCAATTGCAAATGATTTGGCTCAGCAAACATCTAGCTATCAAGTAAGGAGAGGAAATTTTTCTGTACAAGAAAAGCCAATGTTTGGACTTACTACTGAAGCCAGAAGCTTCATGTAGGCGCGAGGTCTGTCAAACCCTATGGGTCGGACCCCTCTGGACACCAGAGGGTGTCATGTACCGGAGCCCTCACACCGGGACACTCCATCCGCCGAAGGTCCTGGCATGCCGAAGCCCCTGCACCGAAGCCCGCTGGGCAGCGGAGGTCTTCGGGAACCAGAACCCTCTGGTGGAAGGCTTCGACCTGGTAGGCTCCGCATGGCCGATCATGCCAGTCTTCGACAGAAGTGGGAAAGTCCCGGGGGCATTCCGAGGTTAGAAGTCTAGACATCACTCTAGGAAAAGAGTCAGCAAACCCTCTGGATGTCCATAAGGGAGATTAGAGAATCCCAATCATCCTGTATTTGAAAAATCCTAGTCAAAGGATTGACCGGAAAGTTCAGTGACAAGAATTTAAATTTGTGTTGCTGGATGATGTACTATATCACCGAACTGTTGATGGAGTACTTTTAAAGTGTTTAGGCGATGAACAATTCCAGGTAGCTACGAGAGAAGTCCATGAAGGGCTTTGTGGCACTCATTAGTCGGCCTAGAAAATGAGTTGGATGCTCAAAAGAGCATGTTTCTACTGGCTGACTATGACTGAGGATTGTTTTAGGTATTATAGATGGTGTGAAGCATGTCAAAAGTTTGGAAATATTCAGCTAGCTCCTGCTTCATTGCTTAACCCTATTATCAAGCCATGGCCGTTCTGAGGTTGGGGTTTAGACTTCATCGGCGATATTTAGCCTCCTTCTTCAAAAGGGCATCGGTTCGTGTTGATGGCGACGAACTACTTCCCCAAATGGACCGAAGCCGTGCCTCTCAAGAATATGACTCACAATAAGGTACTTGATTTTATCTTGAAGCACATTATACATAGATTTGGTATTCCCTGAACTCTCACTGATCAAGGTAGTTCATTTATTTCCAAAGAGGTGAGAGATTTTGCCGAACTTTATGGTATTAAGTTGGTAAACTCTTCACCATACTATGCTCAGGCCAATGGTCTGGCTGAGTCTAGTAATAAAACTGTGATTAAGCTCATTAAGAGGAAAATCAAAGAATTCCCTAAAAGGTGGCATGAAGTGCTTTCCGAGGCACCATGGGTTTGTAGAATTGCAAAGCACGATGCTATCAAAGTTAGTCCATATTAGTTGGTATATGGACAAGAAGTTGTTCTACCTGTAGAAGTAGATCTTGGCTCTTTAAGAGTTCTAAAGCAAGATGGCTTATCGGTCGATGAATATGAGACTCTTTTGAAGGATAATCTAGAAGAAGTGACCGATAAGAGGCTGAGAGCTTTAGAAGCTATAGAGATGGACAAGAGGAGAGTAGCTAAAGCCTAGAATAAGAAGGTGAAACCAAAATCGTTTCAAGTGGGCGACTTGGTTTTGAAGACGATTTTTCCCTTAGGCACTAAGAGCCCTAAATTTGGTAAATGGTCACCTAGTTGGGAAGGCCCTTTCAAAATAGCCGAAATCGCTCCCCGTAATGCATATGTGTTAGAATCTCTACAAGGAGAGCTATTTCGAAGAGCTTTGAATGACAAGTACTTGAAAAGGTATTTCCTTAGTGTGTGGAAAACGACTTGAAAGTGTCGAAAGGCCGATATGAGAGGTATCGTCTTTAGCCCATTATGCTTTTAGTTCACTTAGTTCACTAAAAGGCAAGGGTGCATGTGTTGATAGCAAAAAATGGCATTAAATGGTTAAGATTGTCAAAATATCAATTTTGGTAATTTGGGCAAAAAATACACATGTCTTGGATCGGGCCGAAGGCCCATTGAAGCTATGGGCTTCAGAAGCTTCCAGCAGGCCTGCTAGCTTCAGCCCGAAGGCCTTCGGAGGCCTGCCTCGCCGAAGCTTCGGCCCAAGAAGCAGGCTTCGGCGGGCCTGGCCGAAGGCCCACTTCGGGCTGAATTCCAGAGATAGAGTTTGAGTCTAATTCTGGCTAATTTTATCCCTGCGCATAATTAGGCTGAATCTTAACAGATTAATCTTAGAGATTAGAAGACTAGCCCCTATGAATATAGGGGTGAGGCCAGTTCATTAACCCCTCCAACACAAATCAACACAAAGCCCTAGCTTTGAACCGTACCTTTACTTTTACCTTTACTTTTCTGCAACCTTCGTGGGTTTGCCTGGAAGCTCTCCGTCGGCTACTTCGGAATAGTGGTAATCCTTGTTACTTCACTTGTGAAGTATCCTTTAATCTACGTAATAGATTGCTATCGCCTTGTTACTTCGCTTGTGAAGTATCCGCTAATCCGCGTAACAGATTGCTACCTTCGCTCTCTAGTGCAACACTCAGCAGAATTCTCTCCCTAGGCCAAATTGGCACTTGATTTCTGTTCTGTTTGTAGGTTTTCACATTGGGAGCTACTTCACCGGAGGTGTCCAGAGCTAGGAGGCTAGTTTCGGAGGCTGACAGAGCACCCTTCGGCCAGAATACTGCTCCGACTACCCATGCTGGACCGTCACGCTGTTGTCGGTTTGACCGAGTCCCGCACGCCAGCATGCTTCGCAACAGGTTTCGTCATGACAGGCTTCGCCATGGTTGTACCCCACGTTAGACGAAGTCACGATAGTGCATTGCGTTCGAGCTATTTTATCGTGTTAGAGACTTCACGCCGAACCCCGCTGTTCAGAGGTGATTGTCGCGTCGAGATCTGTTCAGAGCCTGCCTTCGACTAGATTAGTCCGAACGACGAAGGCACCCTTCGGCGGGACCCTTTGCATCAGACATCGAAGGTACCCTTTGACGATACTCTTCACACTATACACTTCGAATCAATCAGGCTCCGCTCAGCTTGCTGATTTATTCTGTTTAATATATATTTTTTGGCTAATTGGATTATTTCTATGTGATCTGATTACCTGGTGACTCCACCCCCTTGCCACTGTCGAGGGTAGTCGGAATGGGACGTCAGTGTTGTGTTACGCTTAGGCTTGTCCCTAAGTATCTGCATACTTTTGGATCGTCGAACTGACCCAAGTGCGGGGGCACGTTTTTTGTGTCAATACATAGCTTGCTCATTAACCCTAAGGTTCGACCTGTTCGCTAGGGGCTCCACAAGTTGTCAACTGAAAGAGCATGCATCACTAAAGTTGAGGTAGAAAAGTTGCTAAGAGATGGAATCATTAGGGAGGTGGCCCACACAGAGTGGTTGGCTAACCCTGTCTTCGTCAAGAAAAAGGACTCTGGCAAATGGCACATGTGCATTGACTTCACATCTCTGAATAAAGCATTCCCACGAGACCCCTACCCCATGCCCCGCATTGATCAACTTATTGACTCTATGACTGGTTCTAAGCTCCTGAGTTTCCTTGATGCATTCTCTGGTTACCATCAAATCTGGCAGAAACGTGAAAACGAAGCCAAGACAAGCTTTATAACCCCTTCCAAAATATTCTATTACGTGCGAATGCCCTTCGTCTTGAGAAATGCCGGGGCAACTTTTTCACATCTTATTGCTAAAGCTCTAGGTCACTAGATAGGCCGAAATGTCGAAGCCTATATGGATGACATTGTAATAAAGAGTGCTTTAAAGCACCAACATAGTCTAGACTTAGCAGAAACTTTTGAGAACCTCCGAGCATGTGGAGTCCGCCTCAATCCTGAAAAATGTATTTTCGGAGATCAATCAGGAAAGTTTCTAGGGTACTTAGTTTCGAGCAGAGGAATCGAAGATAGCCCGACGCAGATAAGTGCACTGCAAAGGATGGCTCCGCCTGAAAATTTGAAGCAAGTCCAGAAGCTGGCCAGACACCTCGTAGCTCTCAGCATATTCCTGGCCAGATTAGCGAAGTGAAGCCTCCCAATTTTCAAAGCCTTAAAAGGGTCTGAAAGTTTAAATTGGATGTCAGAGTGCTAGAAAAGCTTCGACAAAATCAAGGACTACCTTGGGAATTTATCAACGCTTATTGTTCCCCTTGCAGAGGAAACTCTCCTCCTTTATCTTGCAGCAACAGGCTCCGCAGTCAGCGCAGTGCTTGTCAGAGAGATAGAGCTCAATGGAAAACTGGTGCAGAACCTAGTATACTTCGTTTCATAAGCCTTGTCCAAAGCAAAAACACGATACTCTGAGCTCGAGAAATTTGCATATGCTTTGGTAATGGCCTCACGGAAGCTAAGGCATTACTTTTTAGCACACAATATAATTGTCCCTACATCGTATCCCCTTGGCGATATGATCTAGAGCAAAGACTCCATGGGGACAATTGGCAAATGGGCTATCGAGCTAGCCCCCTTCGGCATTTCCTTCACCGCAAGAACAGCCATTAAGAGTCAAATTGTGGCTGACTTTGTTGTAGAATGGACTCCATCCGTAGTTTGGGCTCCAAAAAAATCATGCGAAGGAGTGTGGACATTATACTCCGATGGAGCATTTCAAGCATCCGGAGTTGGTGCCGGAGCCGTGAAAATTTCTCCTTCAGGGCAGAAAGCAATGTACTCTGCAAGGCTCAACTTTAAGTCCACTAATAATATTGCAGAGTACGAAGGAATCCTGCTTGGCCTCCGCAAAGCAGGCGCACTTGGTGCCACTCAGGTTATAATCAAAACAGACTCTCAGGTCATTGCAGGGCATGTTGACAAAAGCTTCCAAGCTCGGCATCGACATCTTGCGAAGTACTTAGAAGAAATCCGCAAGACGGAGGCAATGTTCAAAGGAATTTCCGTCCAGAGCATCCCTCGAGCAGATAATCAGCTTGCAGACATCTTGGCGAAGGCTGTTGTCAGAGTATTGGATGTCCTAGAAGAGGCTTTTTATGAAGAGCTTGTCAACCTTCCAGTGCCTCATCCACCCTCCTTAGAAGTATTTTACATACCAATCACTGATTGGCGGAGCCCAATATTAGACTTTGTGCAAAACAAATCAAGTTACCTCGAAGGCCCAGAATTGCAAAGATTACAGTCAAGGGTCCGGAATTATAAGGTTGTCAATGGAGTGCTATACAAAGCTGGAGTCTGTTATCCTCTACTCCGATGCATCTTCCAACCCGAAGGCCAAGATATACTTCGGGAAATCCATGAAGACTTGTGTGGTAGCCACTTAGCCCCTCGGGCTTTAGTAGGCAAAACACTTCGTCAGTGGCTTTATTGGCCAACAATTGTAGCAGATGCACAATCATTGGTTTGAACCTGTCAAGGGTGCTAATGGATGGGAAGACAAAGCCATAGTCCTCCAACACCCCTTCAATTCATTGCTCCGATATGGCCGATGGCACGATGGGGAATGTATCTCATCAGCCTTTTCCCAATGGCGAAGGGCAGCTTGATGTTCGCGGTGGTAGCAATCGAATACTTTTCTAAATGGGTCAAAGTCGAACCCTTAACTGATATCACTTCGAAAAATGTGTAGAAATTCTTCTGGAAAAATATTATTTGCAGGTTCGTAGTGCCTAGAGAGTTGACAATTGACAATGGCACCCAATTCGATGTCGAACCTTTTAGAGAATTTTGTGAAGGGCTGGGCATTAAAATGTACTTTGCAGCCATCCATCATCCCCAGTCCAATGGAGCTGTGGAGCGGGCCAATGGAAATATTCTATCCGGCTTAAATCGGAGGATTGTAGGGTTAGCAAAGGGGTTGTGGACCGAAGAGCTTCCTGAGATTTTATGGTTCATTCGGACCACTCAAGCTATGTCTACAGGTTTTACCCCATTCAGGTTGTTGTTCGGAGCCGAGGCCATGACTCCAACGGAGCTGAAAGGTGTATCCCTCTGCGCAACGGAGCCAAAAGATAAAGATGAAAGGAACACTTCGCTTGACTGGTCCGAAGAAACGAGGCTTCGAGCTATCACCAATTTGACAAAGTACCAAGACCAGACAAAAGCATGGTATGACCCAAAGGTAAAAGTTAATGAACTTAGACTGGGTCATTTGGTACTGCGAAGTGTAATTGCTCTGGGGAAATTAGGAAACAAATGGGAAGGACCATATATTATCCTACGCTCAGGGCGCCCTGGATCTTTTAAATTAGCAAATTTAGAAGGGGAAGAGTTAAAGCATGCATGGCATGCGGAGCACCTTAAACGTTATTACGCTTAGGGGCTCCTTGTAACGAATTGTAAAGTATCTTTCTAAATGAATAAAAGCTTGAGGTTTGAATTATGCTTACCCTTCAATATTCCCTACCCCTGATGGATGCAACAGGGGAACGGAGATGCTTGCGGAGGTAAGCATCTTTCATCAGAACCCAATAAATAGCCTTCAAACCACTGGTTCGGAGATTCCGTAAAAGAGCCGAATGTGGACAAAACCTACGGATTCCGAGCCACCGGCTTGATAGCATCCGTAGAAGAGTCTAAGGAATATAAAATAATGAAGTTCGAACCACTGGTTCGGAGCATTCGTAAAAGAGCCGAAGGTGGCCAAAACCTATGGATTCTGAGCCATCGGCTTGATAGCATTCGTAGAAGAGTCTAAGGACTATAAAATAATGAAGTTCGAACCATTGGTTTGGAGCATTCGTAAAAGAGCCGAAGGTGGCCAAAACCTATGGATTCTGAGCCATCAGCTTGATAGCATATGTAGAAGATTCTAAGGACTATAAAATAATGAAGTTTGAACCATTGGTTCGGAGCATTCATAAAAGAGCCGAAGGTGGCCAAAACCTACAAATTCCGAGTCATCGGCTTGATAGCATCCGTAGAAGAGTCTAAAGACTATAAACAAACAGATTCCGATCCCCCGAGTTCGACGCATCTAAAAAAGAGTCGAAGGTGACCACAATATGAGGTTTCAAGGCCCCAGCCAAATGAACCCCATCAAGAATCCTAAGTGACCAATTTCGGAGCTCTAACTTATAAGTTTGAAGCCCCTTACAAAGTATATAGAGACTATCTTTTCATACATCGAACCATTAGTTTGATGTGTCACCTACTCTACCTCTATTAGGTAAGATATCAAGATACGAACATACAGTTCGAAGAACTCTACGAAAAAGTTGAGTTCATGGTTATCAAGTACTGTTTGTGAAGCCTCAGCTTTAATATGCCGGGTGTTGTGCGCGACCAGCCCTATTGCATTGCATATACCCCCCACCTACCCACAAAGAGGGGCAGGGGAATAAGGCACAATTAAACGATGTTTCTCAAACAAATTATATTGCTCGATAAAATCACATTACAAACATCATAATGAGGAAAAATTAGTATTTAAGCCTAAGTAGAAGCGGAGACCTCTCCAACCCCTAGAGCTACCTCTAGGACCAGCTCGGTCTTCGGAGCCTGGAGTTCTTAAAACCTTCCTTTTGATTCGAGTTCGATTGCCCTTCTTCGAAGCTCTCTAGACTCTCTGCTCCTCCTGAAGTTCGGCCCAAGTTAGAAGCCGTTCGGAGCTAGCCTCTGTCGAGTCCTCAACTTGATACTCTAAATCACACCAATCTACATACTCCGAAGATGAAGACATTATTACTTTATCTTCTTCTTTGATGTAAGAAAGGACTTCGCTACAAACATTGGGTGCTATCTCTCTGTGCTCTCCCCGAGGAATAGAAAATTGCGGGCGCCTATAAGGCCTTAAGCTCTCAAGAATGGCCCATTGTTGGTGAAGCCCTTCGTCAAGTTCTAATACTTCGAGATCAAAGTCCGAAGCATGTGGCAAAACCTAAAAACAAACATCCAAGCAAAGACTTTTCATTCATTAAAACAAAAGAACGTTACAAAGTCTTTTTTACATAACAAAAGCACCCTGAGGGGTTATATTAGACCTTATGGTTCGGAGGTGTAGCAGTTGGCAGAGGTGGAGCCGGAGGCCTCATCTATGCTTGCCTCTGCCGACAGGCTTCATCAATCCATGCCTTGGCCGCGGCTTTGTTATCTGCTTTCTAGGTTGCCTGGAAGGCTTCCCAAGCTAAAGCAACGTCCAACGATGGTTGCAACAAGCCTTTGTCAGCAAAGCCTGCAAGCGTCAAAACCTTCGCCAGAGCAATGGATACCCCAATAGCTTCGAGGTGACGAAGGACACCGATCCCGGCTACTTGTTTGGAGATTTCTCCATAGTGAGTACCGGAGCCCTTCATCATCTTGGCCGCCACCTGGATCATATTGAGCTTACGGTCAAGAGGTTCGTCCGCCGCAACTAAGGAAGATGGGCAGACTGTTCCAAAATATTCCAAAACACCCCGGAGGGTGTCCATGGTCTGATCAGCCACCTTGCTGTGCTTCGCCACGACCCTTGTCTTGTCGGTGCCGATGGTGGAGAGCTCAGTTGTCTTCGTCATCAAGTAAATATTCTGAGACAGCGCTTGCTGAAGCGCTTCTCGAAGCCACACAAGTTCGGCCCCGGAAGTCACCTCCGGTGCTCGAATCTTGTCGACTTTAGCTCTAAGCACCACTCTCTCTGCTTAGAGCTCTTTAATTGATGACGTCAGGCCAGCGTGAGCATGCTGCTCCATTCGAAGCGCCTCCTCCGCAATGGCCTTCGCCCTCTGCTCCTCGAGGAGTTTTTCCTCCAATTGCATGGACTTGTCTTCATATCCCTTAAGAGCCCCCCTAGAGTGTTGTAACCTTCCTTTTGAGCCGATTAAATTCGAGCTCGTTGGAAGTCGCCGCCGCTCTAGCAAGAACAAATTGCTGCAAAAACCAAAGTATGGTGTAATTACAATAAATTAAATATGAACTTTGTCCTTCACATACCTGGAGGGTAGCCCTTTCGAGGGCAATGTCTAGCTTCGATCCACTAGCTTCGCTCAACCGAAGCCCTATCCGCTGCTCCAAGAACGGGGCTAGCAGCGGAAGCCAGGACAGGCCCTCCGATCATCTTTGGCAGGATCCTCCTCCGAAGCCTCCACTGAAGGATCATTCGTCGACCCCAACAGCGTCATAACCAAAGAAGGGAGAGGCCCAAGCCAAATTTTGCCTTTGCCTCTCCCCATTGCAGGAGCCACCGGAGCCACCTCTTCCGTCGGATTGGACCCCTCCGCAGGAGTGACCCCCTCGACTAAAGTAGCTCCAATGGAAGTCGCATCTGTTACCGGAGCCACCTCTTCTGCCGGAGCCTCGTCCCCAGCTGGAGCCAAGTCCTCCGCCGAGGCTTCGTCTCGAGTCGGAGCCATGTTGCTCCCCGAAGCATCTACAAACATAAGGTACTTGTCAATCATCTAAAAGATATTGCCAATACAATGAAATTATTTCAGATATGATGAATCAAGAAGTAAAGACTGAAGGCTTACCTCCATCTAAATTTTGGGGAAGAATTACGGGATCCCCCAGATACTCGTACAATCTGAGGTACTCCTTGATGTCCTCCCCCAAAGTTTGGGCTGGAGTGGCGGACGTAGAGGCCCTTACCTCCGTCACCACCACTCCGATCATGGGTGAATCGGAGCCCTCCAGCTCCGCTCCCTGAGCCCCGGTGGGCTCATTTCAGACTACCTCCTCCCCTTCAGCCACCGGCACTTCCTGGACGTCAACTTGAGGAGGATCCTCGGTTTCAGTCCGAGAATCCCCCTCACCGCCCTCCATGAGTAAAGCTTCAAGCTCCCTCCCTATTCGGGCCTCCGTAGTCTCCTCCTCTTCGGACTCCTCCGAAGAAGAGCTCCGAATATCTAACGAAGGTGGAGACACCGAAGGGGAAGGGAGCTTAGCCTTCCATGCCACCTTTTTTTGTCGTAGTCTTCATGGCCTTGGAGGTCCCAGCAGTAGCTTCCCTCTTTCGAGAGGTCGGGCCCGCTGCGTTGAAGCTTGGAAGAGGAGGAGCTTCAATCCCGAGTTCACTCCACACTCGGTTGGAGCATTCCCAGCTCCCAACTAGCTCCACCCTCCGTTGCTTTCCACTGTGGTAGGGGCTCCAGGCACCCTCTCCGCTACCTGAGCTATTTGCTTTGGAGCCAGTGCCAACAGAGCCACTGAAACAAGGTAACAATCTGTTAAGAAAACTACAGATATTCTATAAAACTAATTTGAGTGTAGGAAATATCAAAGTGTTACCTAGAGAGTTCGAAGAGATTTCTCAAAGCTCCCCCTCCAAAGCATTGTGGAAAATAACAGGCCAATTGGCCCTGAGCAGGGGTATCCGGAGGGCGATGAATTCCTCCGCAAAGTCTCGCATGCTCATGCACTTGGCTACTGAGGATAGCAACCCAAGTTGCGTTGAAAGCAGACTTGAGTCCGAAGTCACCTCCGCTTCCCACCTGTACCTGATCTCTTGTAGGGGGCTCGCAAGGCTGGAGTCTTCACCGACCTCGGCATAATACCACCGGAGTATCCAATCGGAGTACCACCCGTTGTTGATCACCTTCACTGGGAAGTTCTTCAAGTGCCCCTTTCGGAGCTGTAAGTTGACACTCCCGAAGGCCACCAGCAGCTTGGAGTCTCTGGGCTCATCGTGTGGCTTGGGTTGGTACGAAGCTTCATCGGTCGCCGCGAACACATCGTACCTTCCTTCGCACCCATTGGCTCGGAGGGCCCACTCGAAGACTGCCAGCCTAGCTATGGCATTCGGAGACAACTGCATTAAGGTGACATGGAACATCTCTAATACCTGTGTTAAGAAATTTATTGAAGGGAGCCCAAGTCCAGCTTCGAAGAAGGCTTTGAAGACGACGACTTCTCCGCTCCTCGGCGACAGTATCACTTCTTCTCCGGGGATCCAAGTCCTCATCCCCGGTCCTAGTCTTCCGCTCACTGCCTCTTCTACGGACTCCTCCATGCTATTCGATCGCTCGAGGATGAAGGTCTGCTTCAGCGGCTTCTTCGATGGTTGTCGTGCTAGTCTTCAGCGGCTTCAGCCCCCTGAAGCTCCCACCATTGTTGCCGCCGCAGATGCGGCCCAAGCTTGCCGTTACGCCAAGGTCGCCACCGCTGTAGGTACTCTTGCACTTGTTCTCGCCATCGGTGGAGCACTCGAGAGTTTCAGAGAGTAAGGGTGAAAGTGGAAAGTGTGGAATTGTTGAAGCGCAAAAGCTCTGTAAAAACTTTTCACCGCTGATTGCTTTCCTATTTTATATATAACCGCTCATCCTCGTTCGGCACGATTCACACATATTTTCACCCTTGCAGATTCAACCCACGTCAATGACAGGTGGGACCAAAGGGTGAAAGAATGTAAACTCGTGGTAAACTTTTGGGGCTGTCACTTTCTCGAAAGGCCTAACAGATATTTGAGGGATAACGGTACAAAAGTAACGACTCTTTGCGGTTTACTGCCATTATAATGGTTCAATTTCCTTCAGATCAATCATACGGAGGTCGAAGTCCGGATCCCGAATTTAACACATCTCTGACATCAAGGATGCTTCGAATGGTTATATTACCTTGCATTCTTTCTAAGGTCCTGAGCATGAAAATATTTCTTGCATATACTGCTCTCCTTGCTGTATAGGCTATCCGGAGAAGTGTATTTGAGGGGCTAATGTTGGGGGGAAAATACTTCATCCCCATGATCCTCCAAGATTCCAAGCAAATACATTATACAATGAAGACAAAGGCAAGTCTTAATCTCGGAGCCTAAGACCTCCTACGAACTAAAGGGCTCGAAGCTGAAGGGTTCGTCCAGGCTCCGGTCCAAAGAGACCCTCTGAAAGGCTTCCCCTCTGAAGTGGGAAACAACTAGAAGGATGGGACGTCTGCTTTATCAACATCCTTCGAGCATGTTTTACCATTTTAACCCTATAAGGGATACCGAAATAGTATCCACTATGTCAGTTGTAATTAATGGGTAAAAGGGTATTTTCCCTAGAGATTTTACCTATAAATACCCCCTTCTCACCCAATAAGAGGCATCGAATATTCAGATATTCAATACACACTTCAAACTATCCTGAGCTATTATCCTATTCAGAGGCTTGAGATAGTCCGCATTCACAAACACTTCATTTGTCAGTTCTTGGTCTTATAGAACCTGTTAGCGTAATCTGTTGCGCCAACAGCATTGTTGACTGCATGTCACGTCCTTAATAGAGTTCCTAATAAGAATAAATAAGAAACTCCATATGAGATATGGACTGGGAGAAAACCATCAAATTCTTACGTGTGCACTCGGGGAGTTTGGCAAAAGTCAATGTTCCAATCATGAAGAAACGCAAGTTAGGACCTATGAAAGTGGATTGCATCTTTCTAAGCTATGCTCAGAGGAACATGACATATAGATTTTTGGTAGTAAAATATGAGGTGTATGATATTTATATTAATACTATTTTAGAATCTCATGATGCAACATTTATTGAGAATGTTTTTCCTATAAAAGATATGCATAACATTGCTAGATATTCTACTAAGATAATTCCTGAATCTGATACATGTGTTAATTTCCAGACTTCTGAACAACATAATCAGTTTGAGGCAATCCTTGTGGAGGATGACAGTGAAGCTCCTAGAAGGAGTAAGAGACAAAGTGTTGCAAAATCTTTTGGTGATAACTTACTATGTACCTTGTGAATGACACTCCCATCATCGAGTCATTTGAATCTTTGGATGCAGCTGATTAGAAAGAAGTTGTCCATAACGAGATGGACTCAATTGTATCTAATGACACATGGAAACTTACTGAACGACCGTACGGTTACAAAACCGTGGGTTGTAAATGGGTGTTTAAGAAGAAGCTTAGGCATGATGGTACTATTGACAAGTACAAAGCTTGCCTTGTGGTCAAAGGTTACACACAAAAAGAAAGCGAATACTTTTTTAATACTTATTCACTTGTGTTGATGCCAAGATTTGGTAAATCCTAGGCCCACTAGGGATGTCGCACGGTCAATAGAAGTCAAAGGAGTATGGTCAAAGGTGGTCAAGGAAGCCCGTCCATATCATTACAACATGGCCGGATATGAAGGAGCCGATGAAGGTGAGAGAAGATAAAGATGATCCATAATCAGTTACAATATAGATTGCTTGGATGGAAAGTCTCCGGACTATAAATATGTATCTAATTAGCTAGGTTTACACACACACAATCAACCACAACAAACTAATCTTTCGGTGCATCGTCTCGATCTCCGGTGAAGAGGTGAGTCCCGCCACCCTGACGGTCATGTTGATTAGGTCAATGTTCATCAAGGTTGCATCGTATCGATCTCTTGAGGCATCAGCCCGGCCAGCATGATCGCCAGTTCATCTTAGTATATTTTGCTAGGTCTAAGGCTTCATCGTTTTGATCTTTTAGATTGATGTGAATTAGGTGTCATAGTTTGAGGCTTTATCAGTTAAGTCCGACATCTCAGACTATTGTATCTTGTTCATGTTGTGTGTCATTCATCTAAATAAAGTATGCCTGATGCATTGAAGTGTTATTGATTTCTCGTGACTTGTAACTATCTTGGTTAGGTCCAATCATGCAGTTACGGTAATTTGATGGTATGGATATGTTGTTTGGCATACTAAGTTTAGTTTCTATCGGAGTACAAGCCAATAGGTTTTTTTTACTTCCATAATATATTCCACTTGCGTCTAGGAGGTACTTATCGGCCTTTATGCACAAGGACTTCATCCTATCGACTGATAGCATGTTCCGCCCGATAGCGTGGGCGTGGTCATCGGACCTATGGCTAATTGGCGAGTTTATTCTTGTTTATTTCACTCTCACCACAGTCATTGGCTCAATTGCCGATTGGCATTGCTACTAACGTTATTCTTTATGATTCCTTATCAGTTGCAGGGTCAAACTGATTGGCACACTTAGAACCCTCTTTTTCTAAGATTATAATACTTGCACTGGAGTTACGTAGATCTCCCGGGCCACGTGTGTGACCAAAAAGAAACTAACACGCTTTTGGCACATACGATGGGACATTTTTCATACCATTCATCCGTTGCAAACGAAGTTGACGGCAGTAACATCATCCCGATCACCATGGACGCATTGACCAATGAACAGAGAGCGGAGGTACAAGACCACGAGGATAACTACAAGAGATTGTGCCTCGAAGCTTTTGGCATGACTCGATCTAACCCTGTCTAGAGGAGTGAGTTGCCGAAACTAGCCACAGCTAGCGAGATCCCTCAACAAGTAGAGAGTCCACGGGTCACTTTTCAGGAAGCCTTCGACAACACTCCACATCATGCTCTCATCAATCAGTCCGAGGTATTGGTTAATACCTTGCACGGGTTGATCAAGAAGACTATTGACGGGATAATATCTCAAGAGGCGACACAAGGCCTGATGTATTTCCCAACCAATCCTCCTCGTCTTCTTCAAAACCCTCAACACACTCGGCTAGAGCCACCACCACATGGGCTGATAAGGCAGGGTCTGCCGAACACTTCATTCGGTCAAGAGGCTGAAGTGACAGTCCTGTTACCTACACCCATGCTCCAAGGTCTAGGTAGACCGGACCTGTCTTAGAATACGTATCCCATCGGTAGGTGTACACCACCCTCCCAGCTTTCGGCCATGTCGCAAGGGTCGATCTCGAAAGAGGTGCCCCAACCTACGTATGGAATTGCCAGGAACATGTTGCCCGATCTTGTGCCACCAAGGGGGGTTCCCAATGGTATCCCTCAAGGGTACCACTAGACCGCATATTATGGAATGCCGCCCTATTCCAATGAAGAACATAGATACAATGTTATTCGGCTAGATCAATATCAGTAGCCTCCAATGACTAATCGATACGTCGTGACAAACAAGCAGGAAGATGACTGGGTGAACCGAATCACTGAAGTTATTCAAGACTAGTTTGGGCTCAAACCAAAAGATCATACATATGTATATCGGTGACCGTACCCGGAGTGGTTCGACTGGGTGCCTCTACCAAACCGATACAAGATCCCTGACTTCACTAAGTTCTCAGGGCAGGACTCAGTCTCGACGATTGAGCACATTAGTTGTTTTCTTGCCTAGTGTGGCGAGGCATCGGCTGAAGAAGCACTAAAGGTTAGGTTCTTCCCGCTATCACTATCGGGTTCAGCCTTTGTATGGTTATCATTAGAGGATGGGAAAATCTGGAGAAGAAGTTTCATAAGTATTTCTTCACTGGCATACATGAGATGAAGCTTACTGACTTGACAGCAGTAAAGCAGAAGATGGACGAGTTGGTGCAAGATTATGCGCAAAGGATCCACGACGTGAGAAGCAGGTGCTATAGCCTGAACCTTAGTGACGCGCAACTAGCTAAATTAGCATTCCAGGGGCTCCTAAATCCGATAAAAGAAAGGTTTTCATCACAAGAATTCGAGAGCCTCTCACACCTGGTGCAGTGGGTATTGGCCCATGAGAGCCGATTCTAGGAGGCAAAAGGAACATGTATCAGAAGAAGGTGGCATATGCTCACATGCCCCATTCGGACTCCAATGAGGACAACATGTCTGATGCAGAGGTCGGCTTGGCCGAATGGACCCGAAACAAGAAGTAGATCACATGTCTGTGGATAAAGCCAGCTAATAAAGAAGAGAAGTATGATTTTGACATCACTAAGGTCGATAGGATATTCGACCTATTGCTCAAAGAAAAGCAGATCCTATTGCCACCTAACAACATGATACCGGTCAATGAATTGAAGATGAAGAAATATTGTAAGTGGTATAACTCCCCATCTCATCATACTAATGAATGCAAGGTATTTAGACAGTAGATCCAATCGGCTACGGAACAAGGACGAATCAAGTTTGATGATGCGAAGAAGTCGGTGAACATCAACGGCCACCCTTTGCCGGTCAACATGGTGCATGCGCACCACACTGATGACTAGCACTCGAAGAAGAGAAGGCGAGCCATCAGTAGTGTCACTTCCTCAGACCTGGTTGGAAAAAATGAGAGGAAATCAAGAGAAAGGATGGAGAGTAAGGACGATCATGATTACTCACTATTCAACCCCCATTGAAATTGTGAGTTCTCCAGGTTCTGCTGGAATATAGGTTTCGCTTGCCGTTGATGGATGATTGCCCTAAGTGTGGTAACAAAGACAGGTGGAAGGGTGGTCATAATCTGAGCACTGACATGACAAGGCCACATAGTCAGGAAAAGTTTGTTGTCCATCAGAGGTCCTCGCCGCCAGGAGCATCGATACTCGAGAGGCTTGGTCCCGTTAACACCAAGGAAAATGGTCAATCGACCGATGGAAGCGTCACGTCAAGAAAGCTACAGTGGTGCCCTAGTGGAATCTTCACAAATAACCAGAAGAGGAGAGTACAGTGGTTGCTGCAGAGTGAACAGAAGGTGCAAAGCCACAAGAAGGAGACTGATCGGCCCAGAAGGATTAAGAGTGAATAGCGAGTGGAAGACAAGGCCAATCACGATAACAAGAAAGATGTTGGGATAAACATGATTTTCTTCCTCCCCGTGGAGTATCGGGCTACCCTTGAAGACGACATCAAGCAAGCCGATACAATGGCCCAACTGGTATTAACCCCGCAGTTGGTAGTATTCGACAAGCCAGAAGATCACGAGCATCGACACCTAATACCTCTTTACATCAAGGGCCTGGTCAATGGTAAGATGATGTCCGAGATGATGATAGACGGA
The DNA here is from genome assembly GCA_019279435.1 of Zizania palustris. NCBI lineage: Eukaryota > Viridiplantae > Streptophyta > Magnoliopsida > Poales > Poaceae > Zizania > Zizania palustris. The sequence continues at coordinate 33,451,712 of JAAALK010000286.1, forward strand.
GGTGCAACTATCAACTTGATGCCATACACCACCTTCCAGAAGCTTGGAAAAGGGCTAGAGGACCTCATCAAAATCAATATGGTACTGAGGGACTTCGGCGATAATTCATCAGAAACAATGGGTGCTAAACACAGAGTTGACAATTGGGAGCAAGGACATGCCGACCACCTTCTTCGTCATAGACAGAAAAGAATCATGTAGTATGTTGCTAGGGCGTGATTGGATTCATGCGAATTGTTGCATCCCGTCGATGATGCATAGCCTCATGTAGTGGGTCGGTGACCAGGTGGAAATCGTTCTCGTCGATAAATCGGTTAACATAGCAATAGCTAATTTATCGGTATGGGAGATGGGAGAAGTCATCTACCTATCCGGTAGTGCTTGGGACGGTGATTTTCTCGAAGTATCATATGACAGAATCAAACCAATCAGCAATGAACAGCCCAAGCTTACCCTTTGAAGGTGACACAGACGAAGCAGAAGGTAAACTCGGTCAAGGCTTCGCCACAACCGATGAGCTACAGGAAGTAGACAACGGACCCGGTGATAGACCGAGGCCAACCTTTGTAAGTTCTCAACTTCCCGATTAAAATAAAGAATGAATTAATTGCATTATTGCGAGAGTATCAGGATTGCTTCACATGGGAATACCATGAGATGCCAGGTTTAAGCCGATCGATTGTAGAACATCGGCTCCCAATAAGACAAGGGTATCAGCCATTCAAGTAGTCACCTCGATGGTTCAAGGCAGACATATATCGAGACATCAAGGCCGAGGTAACAAGGTGTAACGCCCGCGTTAAAAATAAAAATATAAAAAATATAAAAAATATAATAATAATTAAAATAATACTTTGGATATTTATAAAATAATTCAAAACCATGAAAAGTTATTTTTCCAGAATTTTAGACTCGTTTTTCTTTTTTAAATTTTTTTTATTTCTCTCTTTAAGTTTTCTCTCTCACTTATGCATGGGACCCACTTGTCATCACCTTCCTCCCACCCTCCTCTCTTTTCTCTCTCTCCCACTTCCACCATGCACGCACAACTCCCTCCCCATGGCAACCGTTAGCTGTTCCACTTTCCCCATCGCCCACTTCGCATCGAGGCCGCGTCCACGACGCCGGAACCGCCATCCCCCTCGCGCACCACTTTATTTGATCGTTCCTCTCTTCTCCATTCCATTTTCTCCCACTTTCCACCATTTTTTCTCCTCCGAGCTCTCCTTCCTCGCCGTAGCCGTGTCGTCATCGTCCCCCCAGTGAGAACTCCTCCCTTTCCCATTTCTTCCCCCTAGGCTTGTCGTCGCCATCGTCATCGTGTCACGGTGGCCACCGTCGCCACGCGCCACCTCGCGCCGCGCCGCCCATAGCCCGCCCCCGCGCCCGCTGCCCGACCATGCCGCGCCGCGTCGGCCGCACCGCGCCTGCCGGACCGAGCCACCCCACACTCCATTTTTGCCAGTTTTGCAATTTAACCCTCTATTTTAGGTTATTTAAATCTTGTTCTGGCACTTTAGCATTCTAGCCCCGCTGTTTCAGGATAATTATTTTCCATCCTGCACATTGCAATAGTGGACAAAGTTGCTACGATTATATTTGCATTATGATTTCCATTAAAATCGTGGCAATAAAAGATAATTTTTCCACCACATATAATTTGGTCGCAAGTGGTTGTGGTTATCGCTATGATATAGGTAGGTTGTGAAAATTTGATATTTGCTTGCAATATGTAGGCGTTGTTGCAATGTTTTCGATGATCATTGCGAGACGTTATAAAACTAGCAACATGTATAATGTGTTGCATGAATTATAATTTTCGTTGCATAAGTTTTTGATCTTTAGCAACAAAATATTATTATGTTGCCTATATTAGGTAGGTACTACCATACTTTTTATCCGTTGGGATACAATGAAATTGTTGGTGGCAAAATATGATATTGCCATGCATGTATAATCGTTGCATAAGTTGTTGATCTTTCGCAACAAAATTTTAGTATGTTGTGAAATGCATTGTTGCCCTCTTCCCTGCGCCGCGCTGCACACCTCCACGCCCCACACTTCAGCCCAATCCCTTACCTTCTACCGAGGCCCTAGTCGTGCGCCTTCACCTCTCCTCTCCATCACCTCCACTGCTGCCCTCTACTCCGCACCGTGTGCACCCACCCTTGTGGCCTCGACTCCAGCCGTGCAGCGTGCCTCCAGCAATCTCCTCCATCGCTGGCGCTAATGATCCTATCTACTCGGTTAGCGATCCTAAACGTTTATGTAACATCAATCTCTTCTATTCATGTATGCTCAGCTGGGTTTGGTGTCAATTGTGTGTGAGAAATAATTGAATGTGACGCCACTTTTTCAGATATAAGATGTCGCGTCATGACCGAAGTTGGATGCGAATGGATAAGTCAACCTCTAAGTGGCAAGACCGTTTCAAAAATATGTTGATGACACATTTGAAGGCACAAGTAAAGGAGAGACTGTAGCTTGTCGCTGTTCAAGGTGTCGTGGCATGTCATTCATGAACAAAATGAATTATATTTTTTGTTGCATAAGTTTTTGATCTTTAGCAATGAAATATTATTACGTTGCCTATATTAGGTAGGTACTACCACACTTTTTATCCGTTGGGATACAATAAAATTGTTGATCACAAAATAATGATATTGCATGGATGTATAATGTGTTGTGTAAATTATATTTGTCGTTGCATAAGTTGATGAAAACAAAAAAATAACAAAATGCTCCTAGCTGGAGTCGAACTAGGGTGCTCCTATTAGATTGCAGGAAGCCGTGTTTGTTATACGAAGACTAATTAGGTTTTTGAGAAAGAATAAGTTAGGTTTCAAAGCAAATCAATGGTTAAATTCTTGTTTGAACTTGAAATTTTTTACAATCAAAATACAACATAAATTATCTAATGTAAAAATTTTGTATTTTTTTGGGTAAGTTTACTACTTTTAAGTAATTAAGTGTGTTTCTAGGATTTAAATTGAAATAGGTGAATTTTGAACTACAAGTGTCTGAAATAATCAACATAAATTTATAGAAAAATCATATTCATGTTTTTAAGTACATTTTGAGTTATTATCCAATAAATCGAAAGATATTATGAAAAATCTAGGTTTCATTGTTTTTTAATTCTAAAGATATCAACTCAAGTCTAAAAAATACAAGACTTATCACGGTGTTATGATATGATATGTAGATACTATGATAAAAAATTAAAATGTTTCAACAAATCTTTCATGTAGGATGTTAAGAAACACAAATTCTTCTATGACTAATTAGGTTTTTAATAAAAAATGAGTTAGGTTTCAAAGCAAATCGATGGTTAAATTCTCGTTTGAACATGAAAATTTTTTACAATCAAAATAAAACATAAATTATCTAATGTAAAATTTTAGTATTTTTCTAGGTAAGTTTACTACTTTTAAGTAATTAAGTGTGTTTCTAGGATTTAAATTGAAATAGGTGAATTTTGAACTACAGGTGCATGAAATAATGAACACAAATTTATAAAAAATCATATTCATGTTTTTGAGTACATTTTGAGTTCTTATCCAATAAATTGAAAGATATTATAAAAATCTAGGTTGCGACACTTCATTGGTAACATGGAGCTTAATGGTTTTTTAATTCTAAAAAAATCAAGTGAAGTCTAAAAAATACGAGACTTGTCATGGTGTTATGATATGATATGTAGATACACTGATAAAAAATAATTTTTTTAACAAATCTTTCATGCTGGATGTTAAGGAACGAGGATTCTCCTATGACTAATTAGGTTTTAGAGAAGGAATGAGTTAGGTTTCAATGCAAATCGATGGTTAAATTCATGTTTGAACTTGAAACTTTTTTTACAATAAAAATACAATATAATTATCTAATGTAAAATTTTGGTAATTTTCTGGGTAAGTTTACTATTTTAAAGACATTAAGTGTGTTTTTATGATTTAAATTGAAATAGGTGAATTTTGAATTACAAGTTCCTGAAATAATAATAAAAATTTTATAGAAAAATCATATTCATGTTTTTTAGTGCATTTGTAGTTTTTATCGAATAAATTAAAAGACATTGTGAAAAATCTAGGTTACGATACTCGACCGACAACATGGAGCTTGATGGTTTTTAATTATAAAAAAATAAAATGGAGTATAAAAAAGACGAGACTTGTCATGGTGTTATGATATGATACATAGATGTTGTGATAAAACTTTAAAAATGTTTTGACAAATATTTCATATAGGATGTTAAGAAATGGAGATTCTCCTATGACTAATTAGGTTTTAAAGAAGGAATAAGTTAGGTTTCAAAGTAAATCGATGGTTAAATTCTCGTTTGAATTTGAAACTATTTTTTACAATCAAAATACAATATAAATTATCTAATGTGAAATTTTAGTATTTTTCTTGGAAAGTTTACTATTTTTAAGTCATTAAGTGTATTTCTAGGATTTAAATTGAAATAGGTGAATTTTGAACTAAAAGTGCCTGAAATAATCAACAAAAATTTATGGAAAAATATTCATGTTTTGACTATATTTTAGTTATTATCTAACAAATTGAAAGACATTGTGAAAAATCTACGTTGCGACAATTGATCCGTAACATGAAGCTTAATGGTTTTTTAATTATAAAAAAGAGTCTAAAAAGACGAGACTTGTCAAGGTGTTATTATATGATATATTATGATGTGATAAAAAATTAAAAATATTTCGACAAATCTTTCATGTAGGATGTTAAGAAATGGAGATTCTCCGAGGACTAATTAGGTTTTAGATAAGGAAAGAGTTATGTTTTAAAACAAATCGATGGTTAAATTGTCGTTTGATTTTGAAACTTTTTTTACAATAAAAATACAACATAACTTATTTAATGTAAAAATTAGCATTTCTCTAGGTAAGTTAATATTTTTAATTTATTAAATGTGTTTATATGATTTAAATTGAAATAAGTGAATTTTGAACTACAAGTCTGAAATAATCAACAAAAAAATTAATTTTATGCTCTTTCGCGTCACGTCGCCAGGTTCAAACTTTTCGGCTCCCAGCGCCAAACCACGATTTTTTCCCTTCGCGCCGCCGCACCCCCAATTCATCTCCATCTTTTCAAATCCCCTATCCTCTCCCTCTCGTCGCGCTCGCCGCCACCCACTGCCTCGTCACGCTCGCCGCCGCCTCAGCCTCTTCCTCAGCAGCTGTGTCTCGCATGTCTCTATGGTTCCTCTGCCTCACCTCCCTAGGTCTCCCCTTCTCCTCTCACCCTAACTCTAGCCGCAGTCGTCGCTCCCCCATCCTGATCCGCCCGAATCCCTACTGGACGCCTACCACGACCCATCCTCATCCCAAACCCGCGCCGGCCTCTCATCACAAACCCTGCGACGTCGCCGCTCCACCGCATTGTCGTCCTCAAAATCCATCAGCGACACTTCTTGCCTCGATCCCTAAATCCCCAGTGGCTATCACTCTTCCCCGAAGGCTGGCAGTTGGTGGAGAAGTTCGTGAGGTCGGCGGGGCACCGACGAGGTCCACTTGGAGGTGATGAATCAGGTCATTTTCAAGTTCGGGAGGCACCATTTTTACTTTGAAGACTTTGTCTCCCACATGAGTATTACGAATTTGCATGAATCATGATGTTGTGACTTTTTTCTTGATTGATGCCTCCTTTCAGGTAAAAAGAATGGGTTTCCTGTTGTGGAAGCATTTCGATCATTCACAATGGATCTATTTACCCCCAAGAGTGACCTTGACCTCATTGTAAATTTTAATGCCAATTTTGATAATCAATTTTCTTGCAAGGAAAATATTTCTATAATTAGGAAACTTGCAAAAGTTCTACAATCTCATCAGAGTAATTATTTCTTTAAGCAACGCTCTTCACAACTTTCCTATCATCTGTTTGTCCTTCCATATTTTTTTATTTCAATTTTCAGTTCTGAAAACATGCATTCTTAATTCTGTCGTTTCATTTTACTTGTAAAATAAGGATTTGAACAAGGGATTTGAAGTGGCTATATATTTTCATCTAAGAGAACATACTGTACAAGTATCCATTATCAAAGAGTATCATATACTAAAGGAAACATATCAACTGCCTAGCTTGCACCAACACATATACAGGCGACACCGCGACAGGGATATATCCCAGTATGGAAGCCACGATAAAGAATGTTTTTTCCCCTGAGAATACTGACGTAGAAACACTTCTACTTGCATATTAAAATTGTTTTTAAGGTGAGGTTAAAATCATAGTTTGATGTACTTATTTACCTTATGTAGACGTCTACTCCGAGTACCGTATTTGCCCCCTGTTAAACCATAGTCTAAGTTTATACCTAAGAACGCCAGATTATAATCAATGAAATGCTTGGTACAACTGATGAGAATGAGCCATTACATGTATGTTTTGATCCAGATATCTAAGGGTACAATCTCTGTTATTTGGAAAGGAAGGATAGTAGATTTGTTGAATTCCTTTTAGTTGGAAAGGAAGGACGATAGATTTGTGGAATTCATGAGTGATGTCTTTAGCTTTTGTTGTGGTGTGGCTGCTTGTTTTTTAACATGTTACTTATAATAAGGTATTGCTTTTTTAAAAAAAATGTTCTGATGAATGATGTTACATTTTCTTTTGTTAATGTGTGGATACTGGACGTGGTGGCTCACATTCTTCTAAAATGATTCATGTGAATGTTTCATCTCTAGGCAATGATGAAAGACCAGTTTGCTAACTACATAGTTCAGAAGGTTTTGGAGACTTGTGATGACCAGAACCGTGAATTGATCCTTTCACGTGTAAGGTCCATTTGAATGTATTAAAGAGATACACCTATGAGAAGCATATGGTTGCACGGGTTGAGAAGCTTGTTGCTACAGGAGGTAAATTTTGAAGCCCATGGCTATACGCTTATTAAACTTCATCCCTTTTTTATGTTTCCTGGCTACCAACTCGATGATCACGTCTTGTTTATTATGTTTCAGAAAGGTGCAGCAGAGTTTCTGTCATCTTCGTGAGGTTGCAATGGTTAGTTTGACAGAATAACACTTGTACAAACAAATAGCGAGAAACATTGCATAGTACCTAATGGTTTGATGATTGTCCAATGCACTTTCTGATATGTGTGGGGTGCTCGATTTCAAGGAATAAGAGCATGTAAAAGATTTCTGTAGAGTTGTTATTGTCGTCAACAATCCAAACTGAATATTACAACCTTTGAATGGAATACCTTATCGTTGATTTTATCATTGCGTTAGCATGGGTGACTACAAGTTATCATTAATGCCTATAAGTTTTCTTGAGTTCAATACTTCAATGAGTTAACATGATTTGCTTTTTTGTTTAGGAGGCCTTGAATTGATATTAAACATCTTTTATTCTTTTACCAGTTTATGGATTTTTATTAAGAATGTATTAATCTATACTACTTTAAAAGATGGTAGTGGTGGTGAGTCTGCCACCACTACCATCTGACAAGCGGGTCCCAGGGTCAGAGCACTTTGACACATCGTATACTGGACAAGAGGAGAAGAGGTGTGTTCTGCATCATTTCCCATCGTTGCTCGGTTGCCCCTGTCGGTGAGTTGCCTCGGTCGCCTCCAGGCCGGCGCGCCACCCCGATCGTCGTCCTCGCCGGCGCCTTGACACAACCCACCAAAGTTTTGTCGGCGCTCCGCCGAAGTTTTTTCCGGTGAACCGCCGCAGCCTCGCCAGCGCTCCGCCTCATCCCTGCCGCAGCACTATCGGGCGCCTGTTGCCCTGGCCGACGCACTGCAGCGGTGCTACTAGCCTCTAGGCGCAACGCCTTGCTGCTAACGCTGCTAGCTGGAGAGAAGGGAAATAAGTAAAGAGAGAGCAGACTGCAGTGAGAAGGAAAAGAAAGAGAAAGGCTGCTATCGGTGCTAGCATGAGAGAAGGAAAGAAGAAAAGGAAAGAGAGAGGAGAAGAAAGAGAAAAGGTAGAAAGAATCTATACTACTTTAAAAGACGGTAGTGGTGGTGAGTCTGCCACCACTACCATCTGACAAGCGGGTCCCAGGGTCAGAGCACTTTGACACATCGTATACTGGACAAGAGGAGAAGAGGTGTGTTCTGCATCATTTCCCATCGTTGCCCGGTTGTCCCTGCCGGTGAGTTGCCTCGGTCGCCTCCAGGCTGGCGCGCCACCCCGGTCGTCGTCCTCGTCGGCGCCCTGACACAACCCACCAAAGTTCTGCCGGTGCTCCGCCGAAGTTTTTTCCGGTGAACCGCCGCAGCCTTGCCAGCGCTCCGCCTCATCCCTGCCGTAGCACTATCGGGCGCCTGCTGCCCTGGTCGACGCACTGCAGCGGTGCTACTAGCCTCTAGGCGTAGCGCCTTGCTGCTAACGCTGCTAGCTAGAGAGAAGGGAAATAAGTAAAGAGAGAGCAGACTGCAGTGAGAAGGAAAAGAAAGAGAAAGGCTGCTATCGGTGCTAGCATGAGAGAAGGAAAGAAGAAAAGGAAAGAGAGGGGAGAAGAAAGAGAAAAGGTAGAAGGAAAATGAAAAATAGAGGAGAGAGAAAGAAATAAGAAAAATAGAATTTAAAAACTTCTAAATTTTCTGTAGGATTTTAAAAATGGGATCTTTTTTAACATATGATAAAAATATTTTAGAATTTCAAAATTTTCTAAATTTTATGTAGGATTTTAAATATAAGACCTTTTTTAAAATATGATACAAGTATTTTGGAATTTCAAAAACTTCTACAATTTTTAAATCGGATAAAAATATTTTACAAATTCAAAAACGCATTAATTTTTAAAATATGATACAAGTATATACTATTGGATTTTTTGAATTTAACTCCTAAAAAACAAAATTAATTAACTAAAAATATCTAACTTACTTAGAATAATGCTAATTTTTTCATGGGATAAGATATATTGTATTTTGATTGTAAAAAAAATTAAGATTCAAACAAGGATTTACTAATGACTTCCTTTCAAACCCAACCCATTTCTTCTTTAAATCTTAATTCATCTCCGAATTTCTTAACATCCTATGTAAAAACTTTCTCGGTTTATTTTAACTTTATTTATAGCATCTACATATCATACACTAACATTATGACATATCTCGTATTTTTTAGATTTCATTTGATTATTTTAGAATTAAAACCCCATTAAGTTCCACGTTGTCAATCAAGTGTTGTAACCTAGATTTTTTTAATTTATTTTCATTTAGTGAGTACGACCTACAAACAAACCAAAAAAATATGAATATGATTTTCAACAAATTTTGATTCATTATTTCATGCACTTGCAATTTAAATTTGACATATTTCAATATAAATCCTAGAAACACACTTAATAAATTAAAAATAGTAAAATGGCCCAACAAAATACTAAATTTTTATATGAGATAATCTATGTTGCATTTTGATCGTAAAAAATATCAAGTTAAAATAAAGATTTAACTATTAATTTGCTTTTAAACCCAACCCATTTTTCTTTAAATTTTAATTTGTCTTTGGAAAATCTTATGTATTTGATGAGGAATTCTTCATACATTCTTTGGCAAATGATGTGAAAGTTGAGAAAAGATTGCCAGTAGAATTGGTGAAAGCTCCAAAGTCTGTTAGATACTTCAAGAGCTGGTCTGGGTTAAATTATTACCAGGATGACATTTATCCATTGTGGGGGCACCGTCAGGTTTGGGTTCAACTGCAATATTTAACTTGCCTACTAATCATTAGTAAGCATTAGTTGATATCGATATAAGCAATAATTTTGAGCTCCTATCCTGATCAAAGACTTATATCAGGTTATTCACGCTGCTAATAAATCAGATTCACACCTTGCAAACAACTACCTTCTTCCTGATATTCAGAAGCTTCGCTTCTAAGCCTTTTTCCAGGCACTTAGATTTGCTCCTCCAATTGAAGCTTTAGGCAATGTATATCCTTCACTAATGTGTTTGCCATGATGATTTAATAAAATATAAGACTAATTCCAAGAGATGTATTGACAAGTAAAGATTAATTGATTCTGCAGCTGTTAGTGGAGAGGATGAGGTCATTTGGACCATATATTGCTTTGCATTGACGTTATGAGAAAGGTATGCTTTCTTTTAGTGGGTGCACACATGGTCTATCACAGACGAATCAGAAGAACTTGCAATGATTAGGTAATGTCATCAAATTTATTTCTTGCTTATAGAATCATACACTCATACATTGTAGGACCGAAAGTAGCGACCAGAGAGAGGTGTGAATGGATGCCTAAAAAAATTCTTCCGAATCAAAGGCCTAATCTCAACACCCAATGCACCTCGACAAACAGACAGCATTAGCAAAGCAGATCACAAGTACTAAAGTTGTCTAGCCTAAAAATGACCGGTGTCCTAATTAAAATGATATTAACTATGATATTAAAAATAAATTAAACTAAACAAAAATAACTGCAGTAAATAAAAAGGCGTTCTCAAATGATTTAATAAATACTTGATGTGCACAGGAAAACACCTAGATATATCAATAAATATTTATATTGCAATCTGAGAATAAAGTACTAATCAAGTGAATAAAACAAAGATTATCCAGAAATAAATTCAGAATGAAAAATATTACTGTGACTAATTTTTTTATACGAACAGACTAAAAAATACTTAAATAAATAATATGTGAGTACTCATAAGGTTTTAGCAGTCAAAAATTAATCTCGAAACCACTAATCAGATTCGCATGCTAAACAAGAATAGAGAGTTATTTATTTAATTAATCTTGCTTAAAAATAGGAGATTAGATGGTAAAAAGACTAACATGTGTTTGTTCTTCAGATCCTTGCCGGCACTTCCGCGCGCTGCTGTTCGCCACAGGGGATCCGGCAGAGTGTTGCTGTGCAAAGTCGCGATGAGACACCTGCTACTGGCTCGCTGCTCCACATCAAAAACAGCCAGGCGGGAATTGCCGCAGCTGCATGCGCCTCGGTTGCCGCGTCAGGGAAGCAAGCGAAGAAAGCAATTGCGTCGTGGACTGCCGTGCGCCGTGGGATGATTCCTCTGCCGCGTCTCGGCTGCAGCACGGCGCCGCACCGATCTGTGTGCCGCTGCACCTATACACGCCTTGGCGAGAAAAGAAGAAAAACCAACAAAGGAAATAGCGCCCCTACGCACGCGTTGACACAAAACTTGGAGCTACGCGTAGACTGCTTGCGTAGGTGCGTGCGCTAGCTCCCTGCTGCGTAGACTGCTGGCGCTAGGCGCAGCTACGCAGTCTGCTGCTGCCATGCATGACTAAACAAGCCGGCCGAAGAAAATCATTTCCCTGCGGATGCGAATTGCAGAGGCAGCGTGGGAAAACAAAATTACCGGTGGCAGAAAACTGTGGCGGCGGCGGCGGCGATTCGATCGATGGAAGATGACATGCGGCGGTTGGAAATCGTGGACTGTAGATTAATTCTGAAAAAACAGTCAACTCTAACCCTAGGGGGTTGGGGCCTATTTATAGGCAGTCCACTAATAAAGGGAAAAGACTAATTTACCCCTAGGGTAAATTACATTGACTCTAAAAGTAAAATTGGAAATTACTAAAATGTCGTTAGAATATTTTACTAACTCGAATAACAAAGACTGTGGACCTAAATACTGAATATTAAAATCCTAAATAAAGATAATCATTGATGTCAGTTTTGCGCCGAAACTAACAAAGCATCCACCGTCTTCGCACCGGGTACCCGGATTGGGCTGACTCGATTCCGCGGCTTCCTCAGCCCGGCAATCGCTCACCGCCCATGTACCTGAGTCAATCCTAGTCAATAGACCAGTGAATCCTTTACCGCTCCTAGCCCATGTACTCGGATTAGGCCAGCCTGACTCCACGGCTCCTCTGCCCGGCTGTCGCTCGCTGCCCGTGTACCTGAGTCACACGCGCCCTAGACACGGCAGGTCTTCACGTCTCCTCTTTGACTTCCGTTGACAATCACTCATCACATCTGGAGCCATCAGACCCATTCTCTTCAACATGGTTCCTCATACATTCGTATTAATAGCTAGAATCTAGATAACATTGGTCAAACAATTGATTTTTCCCCTATTCCTATAGAGAAAACACAAGCTACTAGAAGGTGAAAGACATTAATCTATTGGAACAATGATCCCATGGTTATTGTCCCTTGACACCAAAGGAGGTTGATATGTTTCTTTCTGCCCTTGGATATCCATCAAGTACTTCGGTTTACATAGAAGTAGGGGAAACAAGTGGGCTCACAAGGTTTACATAGCGGCAGGGGAAACATGTGGTCTTATGTGTATTATGACTTTAATCTATGATTTATATGAATATATTATGTTTTTGGACTACATGTGTTGAATAGAGTATCTGATTTGATATTGAATGCATTGTTTTATGGTTTATATATATATAATTTTAAATAGGTTATTTTTGGTTGCAAAACAAAACTCTAACAACTATAAAGCATGTGTGACAATAAAGACAATTGCATCAGACAAAATATGGTAGCAAAAATTACTACTGCAACAACACATTTTGCGTAGCAAAATGATAGCGTGCAACTACAAAACTACGTGGCAAAAAAGTCGTACTAATTACAACCATTAAAATGGTGTGACAATTTTGTCTATTATTACCACCACAGATACTCGTCGTAGTAGACTCTCTTTCTACAATATCATGCGTGGTATCTATTAACTATTGCAATGATGTCAGGCATCGCAGTAATTATCTATTGTGATGGCCCATCTCGTGGCAATAGCTTCTATTACCACGATGTCTATCATCGCAATAATAATCTATTGTGATTGCTTATCTCATGGCAACAATCTCTATTGTGATGATGTATATCATCGCAGTAATAATTTATTGCGATGATGTTGGCGTAAAAGATTACGCTAACAGGTTTCTGTAGAAGAGAAACTAACAAACGAAGTGTTTGCGAAGAGAACTGTTCTAAGCCTCCGAAAGGATAATAACTTAGAATAGTTCGAATGTGTGTATTGAATAACTTGTATTCGGTCCCTATTACAGGGTGAAATGGGGGGTATTTATAGGCCCAAACATTAAGGAAAAGACCTATTTACCCCTCTATTACAACCGACATAGTGGAAACTATTCGGTTCCCTTAATAGGGCTAAAATGGTAAAAGACTAATCTAATGAGAAAGAAGATAAGTCTTTCATCTTAGCTGGCAAAAAAGATCTTGGAGGGCCTTAGTTCGAAGATGTACTCCGAACCAATGCCTATCTTCGTACTTCAAACTTGGTTCTGGGTATCTTCGAAGATGATCGTCTGGAAACCTTCGAATCCGCTGTCTGCCTTTATGTTGCTTCGGCAATAACCCCGAAGATGAGATATTTTCCCCCAACAGATGACCTATCTCATGGCAATAGCCTCTAGTGAGACGATGTCCACCATCACAGTAATAATCTATTGCAATGACCTATCTCGTGGCAATAGCCTCTGTTGCCACGATGTCCACCGTCATAGTAATAATCTATTGTGATGGCCTATCTCATAGTAATAACTTCTGTTGCAACAATGTCTACCGTCACAATAATAATCTATTGTGATGGCCCATGTTGTGGCAACAAACATATTATGCAACGGTACTATAAAACAGTTGCAATAACTTTAGACTGCACCAATACTTTCCACGCCTACAAATGAACACGATTTGGTTGCAAACGAGACATATTGCAACTGTTCGACCCTTATTGCAATGTTTTGGCGACATTGTATTAGGGTGAAAATCTAGTAGTGCTAGCAGGGCTCGACTTGGACTTTCCAGTCGGTTTAGACTTCGCACTAGAGTTCAAAACTGTAGTCTTAACATTGCCCTTCCTCTTTCTATTTTTGCACTCCTTCTAAACCATCATCACATGATTTGGAGATTTCCTGATACTCTCCTCACTAGTCTTGAGCATCCCATACAACTCAGCTAGTGTTCTCTCCAGTCTAACCATGTTGTAATTCATGATGAATGGCTCAAAGATCAGTGGGAGCGACTGGAGAATCACATCAATAGCCAAGTATGGATCCAGTGGAGAACCCAGTCTCTCTAGAGTCTCAATGTAACCAATCATCTTGATCACATTAGGACTCACTAGGCTCCATTCATCTAGCCTACTCCCAAATAAGGCTTTAGGCACATTGTATCTCTCAACCCTTGCCTGGTTCTGAAAATTGCCCTTAAGGCCTACGATCATATTGTAAGCATCATGTTACTCATATTGTTTTTGAAATTCAGAGAACATGCAAGCAAGCATCAGACAACTGACATCCACAGAATCACTAGCACGCTTCTCATAAGCACGCTTGTCAACTATTGAAGCATCCTCTCTTGGCTCAAGGGGTGAGGTTCCTCTAGATCATAATCCTTTTTCTCTTGCTTAAGAACAATTCTCAAGTTTTAGTACCAATTGATAAAATTAGTTCCAAACAATTTCTCTCGTTCAAGAATAGATCACAAATTAAACACTTGAGTGCTCTTAACAATAGTAGTAGATGCAATGATCTACAAAAGATTAAATGTAAGGTTCATCACTATGTAATGTCTATCTTCTATCCAATAAAAGATGTTCCACTATTAAAAACAGTCACTTTCCCTCTAATGACTAATAGTGGCGTAAAATCCATATTCATTCTAACTCCTAGTGAACTTTGGCATCACTACTAGAAGTTAGGTGACATAGGTAAGCAATGCTTTGCTAATCACATCGTATGTGACTCTTGTCGTTGGACAAGCATCCAATGCTCAACGCCAACTCTACGCCCGAAGGCCTAAATTTGTTTTGATAGCCTAGTTAAGAAAACCAATACTATGCATGTGGAAGTCTGACTTCCACCCCAACTAGTCAAGATAAAAAATAGCACCCTACTTTGGCACACCCACTATCGACGAAACATGCAAGAATAGTATAACAGGAACATAAGAAAGCATCACAAGCAATCATATTAACTATGACATAGCATGACCCTCTTCACATGGCGATCTCCATCTCCATGGCTCCCGTTATTGAGTGTGTGCTTCCGGCCTCTAGGAACTATACTAGTCTATCATATAGCACCTATACTAGTTACATGAGTTGAAGCATCAATTCTCAACACGCAGGTCACAAATGTACAACAGCCTTGGTTGTAAATATTAATTACACAGAAGCCATATTTAATATATATCCATTGCATGCATATCATACAGCACATTTATCAAGGCCATACCAGTCACAACATTCTCTACAAAACAAAGTTAGTTAAAGAATCTACAAGTGACTGAATTGGATCGGAACTTCCAATTCCAAATCGGAATTTTCGACAGCAATATTGGTCTCTATATCGATTAAAACCCGATATCGGAACTTCCAATCAACCATCAGAACTTCTAATCCACCAGAACTTCCGATCAATATCAGAACTCCTAACAATAGAATTGCTCTCTGTATTGAATCGTATTCAATATTGGAACTTCCGATCAGGTATTGGAACTTCTGATTTGGCATCGGAACTTCTGATTTTCTTCAGACAAAAAACAAATCAAATCTATTTTCCACCTTGTATCTCCATATATGAGGGATCCATATTGAACACTACACACGTAGGCTCTTATACCACTATTGGGGAATGGGGAATCTATGCTAGACGACATTTTCAAAAATTTTGCCCCAAGCCCACAAACCTTGCACGTGAGGGATCATGAGTACCTTCTAGCACAAGACGCGCTAGGTTCAGTGGAAGAAGATGTCGGGGAAGAGCGTCCTCGCTGATCCTCGCCTCACTCCGGCCATTCCCCGGTGATCCAATCGATGAAGACAATGACAGTGTTCACGTGAAGAAGCCCACGAGCGCTGCTATTGGAGTAGCACCTCCACGGTATCTACACATAAAGGGATGAGATCCTTCCCACGTCGGCGTGCTAGCACTGCTCGTGAGAAACGGGAGAAACCTCAATCTCAACTCTTGAGATTAAGAAAGGGAGGAGAGGAGTTCTTGGTGGCTCGGGTTTAGATCTCATCTAAATTATGAATAATTTGATATCCAAGATCTCCTCCTCCTCTCTTTATGTAGAGGTGAGAGCCCTAGTTTCCAACAATTTGAGACCCAACAGATCCAATCTGTTATGCCCACCTCAGAACTTCTGATCCATAGATCGGAACTTCCAATTAGGGCTCTCGGACTATAATTCTAGGAATCATCGGAACTTCCGATACCCCTATCGGAACTTCCGATCAGTGCAATTTTTCCTGATATACATCGGAACTTCCGATTTCAACTCTCTATCTATAAATTAGAATTTATCAGAACTTCTGATATCATATAAGAACTTCTTATTTGAGCTCTCCATTTTGTAAACAATAAATTATTAGAACTTTCGATACCATATCGGAACTTCCAATTTGACCTCTCTGTTTCTAATTCAGAAAATAATCGGAACTTATGATTCCAAATCGGAACTTCTGATCCAATCGGAATTTTTTTGGGCACTATTCCTTCACTGTGTACCATTCATCTAAATAAAGTATGCTCGATGTGTTGAAGTGTTATTGATTTCTCATGACTTGCAATTGTCTTGGTTAGGTACGATCTTGAAATTACATTAATTTGATGGTATGGATACATTGTTTGGCATACTAAGTTTAGTTTCTATCGGAGTACAAGTCGATAGGTTATTTTTACTTCCACACTATATTCCACTCGCGTCTGGGAGGTATTTATCAGCCTTTATGCACATGGACTTCATCCTATCGGCTGATAACGTGTTCCGCCTGATAGTGTGGGCGTGGTCATCGACCCTTTGGCCGATCGACATGTTTATTTTATTCTCACCACAGTCATTGGCTCGATAGTCGATCGGTGTTGCTACTAATGTTATTCTTTATGATTCCTTATTAGTTGTAGGGTCAAACTTATTGGCACGCTTATAACCCTCTTTTTCTACGATTATAGGATCTACACTCGAGTTAAGCAGATCTCCCAGGCCACGCGTGTGACCAAAAAAAAACACCAACAACTTGTCGCTAGACTGACCACAATTAGAGCATTACTTTTCCTGGTAGCCTCATATGGTCTTATCATTCATCAAATGGATGTTAAGACAACTTTCTAAATGGAGAGTTGGATGAGGAGATCTACATGGATCAGCCTAATGGGTTTGTAGTGAAGGGAAAAGAGAGCAAGGTGTGTAAATTATTAAAGTCTTTGTATAGCCTGAAAGAATCACCTAAGCAATGACATGAGAAGTTCAAGAGAACTCTAACTTATGTGGGCTTTGTCATAAACGACATCGATAGATGTGTATACTATCGACATGATGGGGGTGAAAGAGTTATATTGTCATTGTATCTCGATGATACATCGATCTTTGGCACAAACATTGATGTGATCAATGATGTCAAGTATTTTCTATTAAAGTGTTTTGATATGAAAGATCTAGGAGAAGATGATGTTATTCTCAAAATTAAATTGATTAAGGATGAGAATGGGATTACACTTTTGCAAACTCATTATGTGGAGAAGGTCTTGAGCCGTTTCGGCTATAAATACAACAAGCGTTCTCCAACACCTTATAATCCTAGTGTCATACTTCGAAAGAATAAGAAAATTGCTAAAGATCAACTGAGATTCTCTCAGATAATTGGTTCACTCATATACCTAGCTAGCACCACGAGACCTGATATATCATTTGCTATGAGCAAATTGATCAGGTTCATGTCCAACCCGGGTAGTTGTTGACGCCAAGATTAGGTAAAGGCCCAGGACCATCATGAGTGTTGCATGGTTAATAGAAGTCAAAGGAGTGAGGTCAAAGATTGATCAAAGAAGTTCATTCGTATAGTTATATGTGACCGGATATGAAGGAGTTGATGGAGTTGAAGAAGGCGGAAAGTATCTAGGCTATAAATATGTACCTATTAGCTAGGTTAAGATAGAAAAAACACAATCACAAACTACTCTCTGTGCATCGCCACCCTTGGTTTCCAAGATTAACCTCGGTGGGACTTGGCACTCGGAGCTGGGTTGCATCACTTAGATCTCCGGTGAAGAGGTGGGTCCCGCCACCCCGACGATCGTATTGACCGATCAGTGTCCTTCAAGGCTACATTATTGCGATATCTTGTAGTCATGGCTCGATTGGTACGATCACTAGTTTTATCTTGGTGTATTTGCTAGGCATAAGGCTGCATCGTCACGATCTCTTAGGTTGATGTAAGTTAGGTATTGTGGTTCAAGGCTTCATCGGTTGAGTCCGACATGTTGATCTATTGTATCTTATTTGTGTTGTGCACCATTCATCTGAATAAAGTATGCCCAATGTGTTAAAGTATTGTTAATCAATCATTGTTTAGCGGCTATCTTAGTTAAGTCCAATCTTGTTCTTATAGTAGTTTGATAAAATGGATGCATCTTCTTGTATGCTAGGTTTGGTTTCTATCGGGGTACAAGCCAATAGGTTATATTTAATTCCATGTTATATCTCATTGACGTCGGGGGTTGTTCATCCGCCTTTGCGTGCGGTGCGCTGTTAGCATGTCCATCGACCTGATGACGGGTTATATGCATTGATTGATGACGTAACTGAATCCTGATGGTCCGGTTGTCTCTATCAGCCTAGTAGCCTATAAGCGCCTTCTGTCATGGGTATTTCTTATCACCACAGTCATTGGATAGATAGCCGAGCGGTGTTGCTACTAATATTTCTATTTTCCCTTATCAGTTGTATGGTCAAACTGATTGGCATGCTCAGAACCCTTTCTAAGATTGTAGGACCTGCACTAGAGTTAAGAAGATGTCCTAGGCCACGCGTGTGACCAAAAACGACACTAACACACTTTTTGGCACACCCAGTATGATATCCTTCAGACGACTCATCCATGGTGGGAGAAATCGACAACAATAACATCATTCCGGTTACCTTAGAGGCATTGACCGACAAACAAAGGGCAGAGATATAGGACCATGTGGAAAACTACCAGAAATTGTGTCTCGAGGCCTTCAGCATGACCCAATATGGCCCCGTCTAGAGAAATCAATTGTCGAAGCCGACCCTGATCGGGGAGATCATCTAACGGACTGAGAGCCCTCAAATCAATTTTCAAGAAGCCCTCGACAACGCTCTCCATCACACCCTCATCAATCAGTCCAAGGTATTGGTCAATATGTTGCATGGGTTGATCAAGAAGACTGTTGATGGCATGATAGCTTAGGAGATGGCGCAAGGTCTAGTGCACTTCCCCATCAACTATCCTCGTATACTGCAAAATCCTCAGCACACTCGGTCGGTGCCACCGCCACAAGGGCTAGTGAGGCAGGATCTACCAAACACTTCGTTCCATATTGAAGAGAGCATGACAGCCCAACTACCTACCCCTGTGCTCCGAGGGATAGGCAGGAAGGACACGTCACAAAACACATACGTCTTCGAGAGGGGCATGCCACCATCCCATCCTTCGGCTGCGCCGCAGGGGCTGATCAGGAAAGAAGTACCCCAACCCATGTATGGAGTCGTAAGGAATATGTTGCCCGACCTCGTGCCGCCAAGGGGGAGCACCCTATGGCATCCCTCAAGCAACCATCAAACTGCATACTACGGAGCACCACCCTATACCAATGAAGAACAACATAAATACAATGTTGTTCGGTAGGATCAGTACTAGCAGGCACAAATGACTGACCAGTATATCATGCCGAACCAGCAGGAGGATGATTGGGTGAATCGGATCACTGAAGTTATTCGGGACCAATTTTGGCTCAAGCCCAAGGACCAGACGTATGTGTATCGGTGGCCGTACCCGGCATGGCTCGATCGGGTGCCACTACAAAGCTGATACAAAATTCCCGATTTCACCAAGTTCTCGAGGCAAGACTCGGTCTCCACGATCGAGAACTTCAGCCATTCTTCATCGGCATACACGAGATGAAACTCATCGACTTGACAACAGTAAAGTAGAGGATGGATGAGTCGGTACAGGATTATGAAACTCACCAACTTGATAGTAGTAAAGCAAATTCTATAGCTTGAACCTCAGCGACACACAACTAGCTGAGTTGGCATTCCAGGGACTCATAAACCTAGTAAAGGAGAGATTTTCATCACAGGAGTTTGAGAGCCTCTCACACTTTGTACGGAGGGTATCGACACATGAGATTCGATTCCACGTAGCGAGAAGTGATAAATATCAAAAGAAAGTTGCATATACTCAGGTATACCCTTTGAAATCCGACGAGGATAGTGAATACGATGTAGATGTCGGGCTAGCCGGATGGTCTAGAAACAAGAAGTAGATCGCACATCCTTGGGTGAAAGCGTTCGATAAGGAGGAGAAATATGATTTTGACATCAGTAAAGCCGATAGGAGGAGAAATAGATCCAGCTGCCACCCAATCATGTCATACCATTCATCGATGAGCTCATTAAAAATAAGTATTGTAAGTGGCACAATTCCCCATCGCACCATACTAATGAATGCAAAGTTTTCAGACAACAGATTCAGTTTGCTGTGGAGTAAGGCCGGATCAAGTTCAACGATGGGAAGAAGCCGATGAACATCGATGGGCATCCTTTCCTGGTCAACACGGTGCATTCGCACCGTGCCAAAGATCGGCGCACAGAGAGAGACAAGCATACCATCAAGGGCCAGATCTCATCATCAAACCTGATTGACAAGTAAAAAATAAAGTCAAGGGAAGATATGTGCAGTGAGGATGATTTGGACTACTCACAGTTCACCCCTACTAGAATTGTGAATTCTTCACGTTTTGCTAGAATGAAGGACTGCGCCTACCATCACTGGATAATTATCCTGATTGTGGCAATGACAGAGGTAGATTGAGGAGTGATTATAGCTCCCACAATAATAGGGAAAAGTCACGCGATCAGGGAAGGACTAGCATTCATCAGAGACTGCCACCGCCAAGGCCGTTGGTACTTGAGAGGCTCGGCCCCATCAATTCCAAAGAGAATGACCAATCGGCTGATGACAGTACCACTACGGGAAATCCACAATGGTGCCCCACTAGAATCTTCATGAAGAATCAGAAGAGAAGGGTGCAACGGTTGCGGTAGAAAGAGTTGAGGGAATTAGATCATGAGGTTAAGGCTGATCGGCCAAGGATCAAGAGAGAATGGCAAATTAAAGAGAAGGCCAATAACGATGATAGGAGAGATGCAGGGGTAAACATGGTGTTATTTCTTCCTGCGGAATATCAGACCACTCCCAATAATAATGACAAATGAGCAGAGGCGATGGCTCAGCTGGCACTAGCACCCCAATCGGTGACATTTGACAAACCAGAAAACTCTGGGCATTGGCACCTAAGACCTATCAATGTTAAAGGACTGGTCAATGGAAAGTAAATGTCCAAAATAATGATAGATGGAGGATCTACCATCAACTTGATACCATATGCCACCTTCTGGAAGGTGGGGAAGGGGCCAGAGGACCTCATTAAAACCAATATGATGCTGAGGAACTTTCTCGAGGTGTCGAGCGATGGATTCAAACTAGTTAGCAATAAATAGCCTGAGCTCACCTTGTAAAGATACCATAGAAGAAGCAGAGGTTAAACTTGGTCAAAGCTTCACCACAACCGATGAACTATAGGAGATAGACATCGAACCCAGTGACGGACCGAGGCCAACCTTTGTAAGTGCTCAACTTCCCGATGAAATAAAAAGTGAATTAATTGCATTATTGTGATAATATCTAGATTGTTTTGCATGAGAATATCATGAAATGCCAGGTTTAAGATGATGGATCATAGAACATCGTCTCCCAATAAAGCAGGGGTATCAGTCGTTCAATAAGTCACCTAAGTGATTCAAGGCAGAGATATATCCAAACATCAAGGCCGAGATAACAAGATTGTATGATTTAGGGTTCATAAGGCCATGCCGATATGCAGAATGAGTATCAAATATCGTGCCTGTGAGGAAGAAAAGTGGGAAGCTCAGGATATGCGTTGATTTCAGAGATCTAAACAAGGCGACCCCAAAAGACGAGTAACCAATGCCGATCGCGGACTTATTAGTGCATGCCGCATCAGGTCACAAGATTATCATTTTCATGGATGGAAATGCAAGGTACAATAAGATATTAATGGAAAATGAGGACATCCACAAGATAGCTTTCTGATGCCCGGGCGCCCTTAGGATCTATGAGTGGGTGGTGATGACCTTTGGCTTGAAAAATGTCAGATCTACTTACTAATGAGCCATGAATTACATATTTCATGATCTGATTAGCCTATTGGTGGAGATTACATAGATGACATCGTGATAAAGTCAAGCGACACTCAAAGACACATGGTCGATCTATGCCAAGTCTTAGAAAGGGCTAGGAAGTATGGATTAAAAATGAACCCGAAGAAGTGCGCTTTTGGTGTATCGACGGGAAAGTTTTGGGGCTTTATAGTACATGAGAAAGGGATTGAGATAAGCTGGTGCATCATTGAAGCAATCAATAACACTTAGCCCCTACTGATAAGACCAAGTTGAAGTCACTGGTCAGGAAGATAAACTTTCTCAGAAGATTAATATTTGACCTTTCAAGGAAGATGGAACTGTTCACACCACTACTGAAGTTAAAGCCTGACGAGGAATTCATATGGGGTGAAAAGCAGCAAAAAGAATTTGATGAAATCAAAGAGTATTTGAGCTCACCACTAGTGCTGATGCCACCACAAAAGGGGATTCCTTTTAGGCCATACCTATCGGCCGATGATAAAACCATCGGATCAGTCATAGTACAGGAGATCAATAAGAAGGAAACAATGATATTCTTTCTCAACAAAAGTGAGAAACCAAGGGTTGGTTTCGGAGTGTGATGAGTGATTGACAGAGTTTAACCTCTGGTTCGAAGGGGTACCTCCGAAGGGGGTTCGAAGGATGGAACTCTGAAGGTGTTCGGAGGTGGTTTCACCGAAGGGTTTGGTGGTTTGGTTGCTGCAGCTATTGTAGCGGAGTGTGACTGTCGGAGGGGTCTGACAGTACACGATGACTGGGTTCGTACCGAAGGTCTCGGTACTTTGGGCGGTACACCGGAGTGTGTGCCGAAGGTTGCTAACCCGGAGAGGTCTACGGAGTACTGGACACACTTGTCTGTTTGTCTGTGGTGCGCAGGGGACTGCGGAGGCGACGGACGGTTCGTAGAAGGTGAACCTGGGTCAAGCAGGAGGCTTGATGCCAGTGGAGCGGGGAGCTCCGTCACGGAGGCTGCGAAGGGGTCGAGGTGCACCAGGAGAAGGCAGTAAGTGCGGAGCGTGGCTCCGGGTGAAGGTACTCCGAGACAAAGTCCTCGGAGGCGAGGCACTTTGAAGGGTACTCCGGAAGGAGTGACTTCGGAGTATGGTGGATCAAGTCCTCTGTGGAGGCAAAGCATTCGATGTGTGCTCCGGAGGGAGACACTCGAAGGTACCCGACGAAGGTCTCAGAAGTCAAGGTGCATCGAAGGCATGGTCCGGGTGAGGCTCGTCGAGGAGTGTGCTCGGGGAGAGACACTGCGACGAAGTGCTCATGGAATGCTTCGTGCGGAGGCCTTGGACGAAGGAGGGACTTCGAAGGGTGGTACTCCGAAGGTGGGGCTTCGGAGTGAGGAAGGCTTCGGAGCGAGGCTAGCTCCGGAGTGAGGATGACTTGTGGTACTTCGGCCATGCATGGCTTCGGTACACGGACTGACGGAGTTCGAGCTGGGAGAAGCTGCGAGGCCGTGGTGGTCCACTCCGAAGGTGTTGGTGCGAAGGCCCAAGGGCTTTGACGGCTTTGGCTCAAAACCGTCACTGTATCGGAGGCTGACTTCGGCGAAGCGAAGGCCGTCAGGCTCAAGGCTTCTCACGGAAGCTACCGCACCCCTCACGTGCGAAGGGGGGCTTCAGAAAGGTCAAAGACTGCAAAGGCTGACACTGTCTGCTCTGCAAAAAGCTGACGCTGTCCCCTCTGCAAAGCTGACAGAGAAGCCTCCAAATAAAGTTAGACTACCTTTTGTACCCCTCTATTCTGTAGAGACAAAACTGGTGTAAACCCTAGGGGTAAAGTAGTCATTTCACTTGGGTGAACTGTGGGCTATAAATATGGGGGCTGGGTAGGTAACATTCAACACTTTGAGCATTTACTGTTGAGCTCCTGTACTAGCCCCACACACGTTGTAGTCATCCAGTGAGTTCTTTTACTGTGTTCCTTGTTCAAGCGGCGAAGCCCTGCTTCTGTGTTGTCTTTCTGCTTGAACTTGTTTGCATACCTCGCTAGTTGTAGTGCACTGAAGCCTGTCTTGGCGAAGGGTGTTTTGTGCGAAGTGTGCTTCCCAGTGTGAGTTCGCTCTGTGTAACAGGAGGCTAGACCTTGCTGCTTACTAGCGAAGCCCTGATCAAAGCCCGTTTAGCTTCGCGTGTCGAAGCCCCTAGCAAAGTCTGTTAGTGTGCGTTTAGACCTTCGGTGTACGAAGCCCAGCACCAGTTGCTGTCGCTAAGTACTTGGTCGAAGTCCTCAGAGGTCAGTCCACTCGTGCGAAGGGTGAAGTGCGAAGCCTGCTCGAAGCACCCTGTGTGCGGAGCCTGCACTGACTTAGCGGAGTTGGTTTTTCGAGTTTGAGTGGAGCGAAGTTTTCTTGGCTTCGAACTTTTGTTCCTTGCGAAGCCTGTGTTCGGAGCTGTCATTTACCTCCGAACCAGACCTTCGAGGGTTGTGTTCGAAGCCTGTTCCGCAGTAGACTGTATTAAAACAGAAGGCTAATTTTAGCCTGAAATTTTAAAAGCTCCCATTCACCCCCCCTCTGGTCGCCGTTTCCAGTCCAACAATTGGTATCAGAGCAGGTTAAGATCACCAGTTGACCTTAACCAGTTTTGTGATCTGTTGGCGACATGGATAGAGCTAGTAAAATTCCTCTGTTCGATGGGACTGACTTTGCATACTGGAAGGTGCGCATGGAGGCTTACTTGCTAAGCCAAGGAAATGCAATTTGGGAGATTGTGGACTCACAATACTCCATCCCTGAGACTCGCACCTCTCAAACAGAAAAGGATCAGTATAATGCCAACTCTAAGGCTAGGAATATATTGTTAATTGGTTTGAGCCGGAGTGAGTTCGATAGGGTGCAGCACCTTAGGACTGCTAGGGAAATTTGGACCACTCTCACTATTTTTCATGAGGGCTCTACTCAGATCAAGGCCAGGCGCCAAAGCACATACAATCAACAGTATCGGCTGTTTGTGCAGGCACCTGGTGAATCTATAGATGCCATGTTTTCGCACTTTGATGCTATAGTGAGTAACTTGCGGTCCAACGGGACGCTTGCTTACAATGATCATGACAGGGCTATCAAGCTTCTCTATGCTCTTGACCGTAGCATATGGGAAGTGAAGATATCCAGCATTGAGGAGTCTGCAGGTTATGACACATTGACCTGTGATGAGCTCTTTAGCAAGCTGAAGTCCACAGAGATTGCCAAGGCATCTCTTGCAGTGCACAGAGGCTATTTGCCACAGCCATTGACATTGGTTTCTAGCACTAGCCGTGGCACCACTGCAGAACCAAGCACATCTGGCACTTGTGTTTTTGCATATGGTTTTGCTTTGTCCTCCCTGGTCTCCATCACAAAGGAGCAGGTGGACACTCTGGATGATGATGAGCTTGCTCTCATTGCCAGAAGGTTCACCCGTTTTCATCATGAGAGACGGGATCAGAGGAGAAGTGGTTTTAGTGGTTGCTTTGAATGTGGCGACACTTCTCATATTAAGGCAAATTGCCCTAAGCTCAAGAAGAGAGATGAGAGTGAGCGCCCTAAATACCACAAAAAGGAGAGGAAGCCTTTTGTGAAGGGCAAGCGCGGCAAGGTGGCTAAGAGAGTAGCCAAAGCCGCTTCCAGAGCATTTGTTGCTGCTCTCAGTGACATCGACACTTCCTCAACTGAGGAGTCGAGCTCTGAGGAGGAGTCCCCAAGGAAGGAGGACAAAAAGGACAAGAAGGGACGAGATTTCACCGGCCTTTGCTTCATGGCCGACAGCGATCACAGCGGCGATGAGCTTGACTCATCTGAGGTACCTCTATCATCTGACCAGCTATTAATTAAATTAGATGAGCTGAATGAAGTAGTTCTCGGTCAGGATAGATTACTTGTGCAAGCCGCTAGAGAAAGAAAAGACCTTAGACTTAGGCTAGAATCTGTTTCTACTGAATATGCCATGCTTAAGTCTAAATTTAATGATGCTGAATGTGAATCTTGTTCTGTTGTCATGGGTGAGCTTGCTCAGTTGCATTCTGTACATGCTCAAACTCTTTCTGAGCTTGAGACTGCACAGAAGCAGCTGTTGGTGGTTGATTCTAGACCTCATGATATTATAGAATGCATGAAATGTTCTTTATTACGCGAGAGCATTAATTTACGTGATAAACATGTTCATGATTTAGAGGCTAGATTGGAGAGAGTCGGTAGTTCTAAGGATGTGCAGCCTGTTTGTGACACGTGCATTACCCTTAAGGACCAGTTAGGCACCGTTAGAGAGCGAGCTGAGAACCTCATGTCCGAAAATGAATACCTTCTTTACGTGGTTAACAAATGCACTGAGGGAAAGGGTAGGATGGATTTGCTCTTGGCCAAAACCAAGATGTGTGCTGACAGAGCAGGGTTAGCTCTAGGTTTGGGTTTTGAGAGGATTCCTTCAGATAGTGGAAACAAAACTGTTTTTACCTCTCCCACTACCCTAGAGAAAGAAAGAGCTCTGTTAGACACCCCATCAGCCAAAAAGCCTACCCGACCACCAAAGAAAACCACTCCTCCTGCCAGGAAAAATCCTCCCAAGAAAACCACTCAGCAGAAGCCCAAGGAGCCTGTGAGAGTTGCTCCTAAGACCCATGAGAGTGCCCCTAGGAGAATTTTCCATTGTTCCTACTGTCAGCGGGCGGGTCATTTGGTTGGGTTCTATTTTCGTTGCATCAAGGATGAGCGACACTCTCAGGCGATGAGTTACCAGGACATGCATTACCCATCTTTAGGTATGCATGAGTCTGAGTTTTACTATCGTACTGCTTTTGAGGCTCCTCGTGCTTCTCGAAGAGGTTTTGCTCCTCGAGGTGTTCACCATGTTCCATATGGTGGTAGACCTCGGGCAAGTAGCTTTGTACCTCGTCAGAGTAGGAGACCTTGACATGTTGTTCGATCACAGCATGTAGGTAGACCTCACACTTTGCATCATTCAGATTATCATGTGCGTAGACCGTCTATTTTTACTGTGCCTACTACTCGTGTCACTCAGTACTGGATGCCTCGTCATTTTTTCACTCACCCCAGCACTGAGCGATCGAGATATTCTTATCATGTGTAGGCAACAGATCGAGGCTTGGAGGGCACGTGGATCATGGACTCCGGTTGTTCGCGCCACATGACCGGAGATGCAACATGGTTCTCCAGCCTCACCACAACCAAGCAAAGGGAACATATCACCTTCGGAAACAATCGAAGGAGTAGAGTGAAAGGTAAAGGTGTGGTAAGAATTAATTCGAATTTCACTCTCAAAGATGTTGCTTTGGTTGAAAACCTGGGATACAATTTGTTGTCTGTATCTCAGTTGCTTGATGAGGGCTTCGAAGTGCGATTTCATCGCGATACTTCGCAAGTGCTCAATTCTGATGGCGTTATGGTGTGTAAGATCTTTAGAGTTGGGAGAGTTTTTGGAGCTGGTTTTTCTGAGTCATCTGGTTCTTCTCATTGTCTTGTTGCACATTCTACTTCTGAGCTTTGGAAGTGGCATAGGAGACTAGGGCATATGAGCTTTGAGTTGCTCGCTCGACTGAGTGCCCTAGGTCTGATCCGAGGATTGCCCAAGCTCAAGTTTGAGAAGAATTTAGTTTGCACTCCGTGTCGACATGGAAAAATGATTGCCGCTTCGCATTCGCCAGTCACCACAGTGATGACTGAACAACCCGGAGAACTTCTCCACATGGACACTGTAGGTCCTTCTCGGGTTAGTTCTTTAGGCGGCAAGTGGTATGTTTTAGTCATTGTCGACGATTTCTCTCGTTACTCTTGGGTCTTCTTTCTTGCCAGCAAGGATGAAGTGTTTTCACACTTTCGGAGCTTGGCTTTGAGACTTTTCACTGAACTCCCTAGTGCACTGAAATTCATTCGAAGTGATAATGGCACCGAGTTCAAAAATAGTCTCTTTGTTGACTTTTGCATGGAGCATGGCATAGAACATCAATTCTCTGCTCCACGGGTTCCTCAACAGAACGGTGTCGTTGAGAGGAAAAACCACACTTTGGTTGAGATGGCTAGGACGATGCTCGATGAGCATAGGACTCCTAGAAAATTCTGGGCTGAGGCCATGAACACTGCATGTTACATCTCAAACTGAATCTTCTTGCGCTCAATTTTGAATTTGACATCTTATGAGCTGCGTTTTGGGAGACAGCCCAAGGTTACTCATCTTCGAGTTTTTGGCTGTCGTTGCTTTATCCTAAAACGTGGTAATTTCGATAAATTTGAGTCACGCTCTTCTGACGGGATCATTTTGGGTTACACTACTCATGGTCATTCTTATCATGTTTATAATTTAGAAACTAACACTGTCATCGAGTCATGTGATGTGACTTTTGATGAATCAACCCCCTCTGTTAGTTCTGCTTTTGAACAGGCAAATGAACACGACATGGAACAGACCATATTCGAAGAAGAAGATCCCAGAGATTTCGAGGATGAACCCCTACTTCCCTCGACATCAACCCCCGAAGCTGACCCCGCTTCAACTACTTCGGCACGAGGTCCCGAAGCAACTACCTCGACATCGGTCATCTTGGACCACTCCAACGCACAAGTTGAGGAGGAGACTGCATCCCGCCGCGAGGCCCCACATCATGTTCAAAGGATGCACCCTCCCGAGCAGATCATTGGTGAGCTTGATCAAAGGGTAACACGTTCTCATGCTCATTTTATTGATTCAGCTTTTGTTGCTTCTTTCGAGCCCTTAGATGTTAGTCATGCATTTTCTGATTCTAGTTGGATCAATGCCATGCATGAGGAACTTGAAAATTTTGAGAGAAACCAGGTCTGGACTTTCGTTGATCCTCCACAAAATGTTCATTTCATTGGAACAAAATGGATTTTCAAAAATAAACAAGGGGAGGATGGGACTATAGTTAGAAACAAGGCTATACTTGTAGCTCAGGGTTATTCTCAACTAGAAGGGATTGATTTTACTGAAACTTTTGCACCTGTTGCTCGCATTGAGGCCATTAGGATTTTGCTTGCCTTTGCGACATCCCAGGGATTCAAACTCTATCAAATGGATGTCAAAAGTGCTTTTCTTAATGACTTCATAGGTGAAGATGTTTATGTAAAACAACCCCCTGGTTTTGAAAACCCCAAGTACCCACATAAAGTCCTTAAACTGAATAAGGCTCTTTATGGACTCAAGCAGGCCCCTCGGGCATGGTATGATAGACTTAAGTCTTTTCTGCTTGAGCGGGGGTACTTGATGGGCTCTGTTGATAAAACTATGTTTACTCTCAAGCATGGCAAAGATTTCCTCCTGGTTCAGATTTATGTGGATGATATCATCTTTGGTGGCTCTTCTCATGCTTTGGTTGCCGAGTTTGCAGATGCCATGAGCAGGGAATTCGAGATGTCCATGATGGGCGAGCTTACATTTTTCCTTGGTTTGCAAATCAAGCAAAGCAAACAAGGTACTTTCGTCCACCAGACGAAGTACACCAAGGACCTACTCAAGAAATTCGACATGGCTGATGCGAAGCCACTCGCCACTCCAATGGCTACGTCTGTAGCACTGGATCCTGACGAAGATGGAGAAGCCGTAGATCAGAAGGAGTTCCGAAGCATGATCAGCTCCCTCCTCTACTTGACTGCTACGAGGCCGGACATACACTTCGCAGTATGTCTGTGCGCTCGTTTTTAGGCTTCACCACGAGCTTCGCACCGCCAAGCGGTAAAATGCATCCTAAGGTATCTCAAACATACCCTCGAATTTGGCATATGGTATTCAGCATCTTCATCTTTATGTCTTCGAGGTTATTCCGATGCGGATTTTGCTGGGTGTAGGATTGATAGGAAGAGTACCTCGGGTACTTGTCATTTTCTGGGTACTTCTCTGGTTTGCTGGTCTTCCCGCAAACAGTCTAGTGTTGCACAATCAACGGCTGAGGCCGAATATGTTGCTGCAGCTAGCTGTTGCTCTCAAATTTTGTGGATGGTTTCCACTTTGCGGGATTTCGGGTTAGATTATAAGAGTGTTCCACTTTTCTGCGATAACACTAGTGCTATTTGTATTGCAAACAACCCGGTTCAGCACTCCAGAACCAAACACATTGATGTGCGATATCATTTTCTCAGAGATCACAATGAGAAGGGTGATATTGAACTTCAATATGTTGATACCCAACACCAGCTAGCCGATATTTTCACGAAAC
Organism: Zizania palustris; assembly: GCA_019279435.1. Taxonomy (NCBI): domain Eukaryota; kingdom Viridiplantae; phylum Streptophyta; class Magnoliopsida; order Poales; family Poaceae; genus Zizania; species Zizania palustris. Next base: position 33,482,085 of record JAAALK010000286.1, read on the forward strand.
CCCTCAATACTTCTCGATTTGCCTACTTGCGTGGGGAACTTGGTATTTGTCACCCTTACGGCATTTTATGAGGGGAAGCTAATTTTAATTATCTTGCATTTGCTCATCATGTGTGAAATTGCATTTACATCTGTTGAACTTATATGCCTCAGTCTAATTCATGAAATCATGATAGCTCAGCTCTTTTTAATTTATCTGAAACATTAATGTGCATGATGTTTTCTTTCCAAACTCAAATCATACTCACTGCTCAATCTTGTATCTAGCATGTATAGGCAGGATTGCTTTAGCTATCTTTTATCTGCTTGATAGCAAGACACTTTTCTTTGGATGCTAAAAATTGCAACTTGAAAAATTGTTCTACATATTCATGGATATTCAGAAAGTGCTAAACAATTTGTTCACTTAATCACAATTCAAAAATCCATGATTTACATGCTTCAAGTTAAAAGATCCAGGTGGGTTTGTTTGTCGCACTACTCTATTCTAGACTGCTTACTATTGCACATTGGTCTGAACTGGAATAGTGTAGTGTATGCCAAAATCATTGCTTTAAGCTTCTGATGGCTCTCATGCCTAGGCTTGGCCTGATTGGAAAGCATAAGGTTGACAAAAAAATAACCCCTGGCATTATGAAAACGAACAACAGAGTTCATTGATCATCAAGTTTGCTTTCATAGCTCCATTTGAACTGGACTTGTTTATCTAGAGTAGAAATTGACTAGCTTTGCGCAGTCCTTGCTTTTACTTGTCTAGTTACCGTGATAAAGTGGTGATGCTTTTATTTCAATCTGATAAAATCACATGCTGTCATCATGTTTTTAGAGAATGTTAAATTGAGCTGAGCCCATGATCATTGGTATTACTGTTGGCATATTTTTGCTATATATGTCTTTGCAATTCTGCTCATTTCCAAGCAATGCATCTTTTACATGCTCCTTGATGCTTGCATTGCCAAAGGGGGAGAAATTTTTTGAGTTCTCTGTTGCAAGGGGGTGCAATTAAATTACTCAGGGGGAGATTTTATCTTGAGAAAGGGGAGATTTGCCAAAGGGGCTTTTACTCTTGAAAAGGGGGAGGAAAATTCTTTTGTCAAGTGACATGATTTGGCTCATTTCTGAGTTTTTATGGTCACTTGTGTGCTGAAAGTCTTTTAATTTTTCTTGAACTTAATTTTGGTTGTCAATGCACTCATCAAGGGGGAGATTGAGAAACCAAGGGTTGGTTTCGGAGTGTGATGAGTGATTGACAGAGTTTAACCTCTGGTTTGAAGGGGTACCTCCAAAGGGGGTTCAGAGGTTGGAACTCTGAAGGTGTTCGGAGGTGGTTTCACCGAAGGGTTCGGTGGTTTGGTTGCTGCAGCTGTTGCAGCAGAGTGTGACTGTCGGAGGGGTCCGACAGTACACGATGACTGGGTTCGTACCAAAAGTCTCGGTACTTTGGGCGGTACACTGGAGTGTGTGCCGAAGATTGCTAACCCGGAGAGGTCTCCAGAGTACTGGACACACTTGTCTGTTTGTCTGTGGTGCGCAGGGGACTGCGGAGGCGACGGACGGTTCGTAGCAGGTGAACCTGGGTCAAGCGGGAGGCTTGATGCCAGTGGAGCGGGGAGCTCCGTCACGGAGGCTGCGAAGGGGTCGAGGTCGGTCCTCGGGTCGAGGTGCACCAGGAGAAGGCAGTAAGTGCGGAGCGTGGCTCCGGGTGAAGTTACTCCGAGACAAAGTCCTCGGAGGCGAGGCACTTCGAAGGGTACTCCGGAAGGAGTGACTTCGGAGTATGGTGGATCAAGTCCTCTGCGGAGGCAAAGCATTCGATGTGTGCTCCGGAGGGAGACACTCGAAGGTACCCGACGAAGGTCTCAGAAGTCAAGGTGCATCGAAGGCATGGTCCGGGTGAGGCTCGTCGAGGAGTGTGCTCGGGGAGAGACACTGCGACGAAGTGCTCATGGAATGCTTCGTGCGGAGGCCTTGGACGAAGGAGGGACTTCGAAGGGTGGTACTCCGAAGGTGGGGCTTCGGAGTGAGGAAGGCTTCGGAGCGAGGCTAGCTCCGGAGTGAGGATGACTTGTGGTACTTCGGCCATGCATGGCTTCGGTACACGGATTGACGGAGTTCGAGCTGGGAGAAGCTGCGAGGCCGTGGTGGTCCACTCCGAAGGTGTTGGTGCGAAGGCCCAAGGGCTTTGACGGCTTCGGCTCAAAACCGTCACTGTATCGGAGGCTGACTTCGGCGAAGCGAAGGCCGTCAGGCTCAAGGCTTCTCACCGAAGCTACCGCACCCCTCGCGTGCGAAGGGGGGCTTTAGAAAGGTCAAAGACTGCAAAGGCTGACACTGTCTGCTCTGCAAAAAGCTGACGTTGTCCCCTCTGCAAAGCTGACAGAGAAGCCTCCAAATAAAGTTAGACTACCTTTTGTACCCCTCTGTTCTGTAGAGACAAAACTGGTGTAAACCCTAGGGGTAAAGTAGTCATTTCACTTGGGTGAACTGTGGGCTATAAATATGGAGGCTGGGTAGGTAACATTCAACACTTTGAGCATTTACTGTTGAGCTCCTGTACTAGCCCCACACACGTTGTAGTCATCCAGTGAGTTCTTTTACTGTGTTCCTTGTTCAAGCGGTGAAGCCCTGCTTCTGTGTTGTCTTTCTGCTTGAACTTGTTTGCATACCTCGCTAGTTGTAGTGCACCGAAGCCTGTCTTGGCGAAGGGTGTTTTGTGCGAAGTGTGCTTTCCAGTGTGAGTTCGCTCTGTGTAACAGGAGGCTAGACCTTGCTGCTTACTAGCGAAGCCCTGATCAAAGCCCGTTTAGCTTCGCGTGTCGAAGCCCCTAGCGAAGTCTGTTAGTGTGCGTTTAGACCTTCTGTGTACGAAGCCCAACACCAGTTGCTGTCGCTAAGTACTTGGTCGAAGTCCTCAGAGGTCAATCCACTCGTGCGAAGGGTGAAGTGCGAAGCCTGCTCGAAGCACCCTGTGTGCGGAGCCTGCACTGACTTAGCAGAGTTGGTTTTTCGAGTTTGAGTGGAGCGAAGTCTTCTTGGCTTTGAACTTTTGTTCCTTTCGAAGCCTGTGTTCGGAGCTGTCATTTACCTCTGAACCAGACCTTCGAGGGTTGTGTTCGAAGCCTGTTCCGCAGTAGACTGTATTAAAACAGAAGGCTAATTTTAGCCTGAAATTTTAAAAGCTCCCATTCACCCCCCTCTGGTCGCCATTTCCGGTCCAACAAAAAGACTACTTGTTGGATGCTAAAACCCGATACCCCGTAGTGGAAAAGCTCTGTTTGTGTTTATACTTCTCGTGCACTAAGTTGAGGCATTATTTTCTATCGACGGAGTGCACCATAGTATGCAAGGCCGATGTCATCAAGTACATGCTATCGTTGAGGAGCCATGCTGAATAGCGTGGGCCTCATGGCTCCAGATGTGATGAGTCATTGTCAACGATAGTCAAAGAGGACTGAAAAGAGAGAAAAGACCTGTTGCGTCTGGGCCGCGTGTGACTCAGGTACACGGGCAGCGAGCGACTGTCGGGCAGAGGGGCCGCGAAGTCGGGTTGGCCCAATCCGGGTACATGGGCTAGGAGCAGCAGAGGATCCACTGGACTGTTGACCGGGATTGACTCAGGTACACGGGCGGCGAGTGATTGCCGGGCTGAGGGAGCCGCGGAATCGGGCCGGCCCAATCCGGGTACCCGGTGCGAAGACGGTGGACGCTTTGTCAGTTTCGGCGCAAAACTGACGACCGTCGATTTCGGATCTGACCGTCCTGAGACGAAGCCGTAGCTGCTACGAAAGCTCCGCATCAGGACAAGTTACCTTTATTTAGGTTTTTACTATTTTGCCTTTAGGCCCACAGTCTGTCAGTCGAGTCTGTAAAAAACCCTAAGGGCATTTCGGTCTTTTCCATTTTTATTCAGCGTCTGTAAAAAACCCTAGGGGTATTTCTGCATTTTCCCATTTAATGGGCTGCCTATAAATAGGCCCCAATAGCCTAGGGTTAGGGCACCCATTTTTAACATCACTTTACCAATCTCAAATCCTTAGGTCACTTTTTCCGGTGTGTTCTTCATTTTTCCGCCGCCGCCTGTGTTCATCTCACCGAAAAATCCACCGCCACCGTGTTTTTATTCTCCTCCCCGGCGTGTTTTTCTTCTTCGGGCTTCTAGCTACTATGGGTGCGCCTAGGCTTGCCACGCCGCATGAGACAAGCAGCTGCAGCAGCAGGCTACGTGCGTAGCCCAGGCGACAGCTACACGCAGCGGCTAGCAGCTAGCAGCGTGGCCGCCAGGAGCATCGTCGGCATTTGGACAGCACCCAGGCACAGTGCATGGGAAGCAAATCGGCTCACGGCAACGCCTGTGGCATGGATTTTAATGCAGCTACAGTGATTTTATTTTTCTACGGTGGACTCACGGCATGAACAGCAAGCATTGGAGATAGGATTTTATTCTAGCCAGCTGCACGCAAATCGAGGTATTTTTGTAGCATTCTTTCACCGTTTTGATCTGAATTGTTTTTCCTTAGAAAAATATTGCATTTAAATTTCAGAATAGTTCACCTGTGATTAATTGATCTGTTCAGTTATTTTAATTCAGAATGCACTAATTATCCACATATATGTTTATGAGCACTTTTTTTGTTCACTGCATTTATTTTGTCTAGATTAAATGCGTTAAATATTGTGTTTACCCTTACTTGATGAACTTTCTATATACTGAGAATATTTTGCTTATGCTTGATGTATCATCTGTGATTTGGTGAAACTGTTGTGAAGATGTCATTCATTCTCTGATGATGTATTAATCTGCCTTTAAGCACTGTGTTGGTGTCTTTTCGATTATGACACCGGTCGTTTTTAGGCTAGATTATTTTAGGTCTTGTTGATCTGTTTATTTTTCCCTGCTAAGTCTGTCGAGGTGCGTTGGGTATTGGGAGTAGGCCATTGATTCGAAAGAATTTTTAGGCGCCCATTCACCCCCCCTCTGGTCGCTTCTTTCGGTCCTACAAGTGGTATCAGAGCCTGGTTAGGGTTTTTCCATACCTTAACCGGTTCTAAACCCCAGTAGTGATCATGACTTCTCCTGGCAAGGTCCCGTCCTTGGAAGCTTATGGCTATAATTATTGGAAGACTCGCATGCGAGCCTATCTCATGAGCCAAAGCTCGGACATCTGGGACATTTGCGTTCACGCTACGTTTGTCATATTGCCAGTTGCTGAGCGTGATTCTCCTGGTATCATCGCCCAGCATGTGAACAATAGCAAAGCGGTGAACATCTTGTTTTCTGGTTTGGGTCCCACTGAGTTTGAGCGTGTGAGCCATCTCTCTACTGCGAGAGAGATCTGGGCTACCCTCCAGGCACACCATGAGGGGACAGCTCAGGTCAAGGCTCGGCTCTATCAGACCTACCGGCGTGAGTACGAGAACTTCACACAAAAGCCGGGTGAATCTGTTGAAGCATTGTTTGGTCGTTTTCAGTCGATCATAAACAAGCTTCGGGACAACAAGGCTGAGGGTGTTCAGTTGGTCTCAGATCATGAACAAGCGCTCAAGGTTCTTCATACCTTGGACCCAAAGATCTGGGAGATCAAGGTATCCTCTATCATTGAGAGCACTTCTTATGATACCTTGACCATTTCTGATTTGTTTAGCAAGCTGAAGGCCACCGAGGTTGATACCCAGTTGAGATCAAATCTCACTGGCTCTGGATCAAAGTCTCTGGCCCTTGCTACACCTTCTGTTGATCCCTCTTCTGTGAGTTGTGTTGGGTTCTCTTTGATGTCTATCACTGAGGATCAGCTTGAGTCGTTGGGAGATGATGATTTGTGTCTTTTTAACAACCGGGTGCGTCGTGTCTATGATAAGAGGATGTTCAAAAGACACGGCACAAAGACCGGATGCTTTGAGTGTGGTGATCCAGGACACTTCATCGCCGACTGCCCCAAGCGCAATGGCCACAAGAAGGGCACCGGTGGTGGCTTCCACGACTCCGGCAAGCACGACAGCTCCTCCTTCAACAAGGGCAAGCCAAAAACCAGATTCTTCAGAAAGGCCCTGAAGGACTACCGGCGAGAGAACAAGAAGCGCGACAAGGCCTTCTTCGCTGAGATGGAGAAGAGCTACTCCAAGCGGTCCACGTCTTCTTCCTCTTCATCGAGCTCGAGCGATGAGGAGATCATCATCAGGAAGGGGAAGGACAAGGACGATCCAGCAGGCCTTTGCTTCATGGCCTTCGGTGACAGACCAAAGAGCCGCTCACACCAGCGCCGAAGATCCCGCAAGAGTTTCTGCTCAATGGCTCTTGGGGATAAGAAAGAGAAGAGCTCCTCCGATGACTCCGACGACGACGACAATGAAAAGGTATCATCCTATGAACGCGAAATCGTTGATTTACTTGAAAGCAATCGTCAGGAGTTAAAGTATCGGGAAAAACTGCTTAGAGGGGCTAAGAAGAGGATAGATGAGTTAGAGAGTGAGCTTGCCGTGGCCAACGGCAGAATTGAGAGTCTATCTTCTTCCCCTTGCTTGGGTGATAGCAGTGAGTGCCCAAAGTGTGAGGTGCTTCTGTGTGACCTATCGACTCTGAAGTCCAGGTACACAGAAAGGGTTGATGAGAGGGATGCTTTGGCCACTGAGCTTGAGAGCGCTCAGCAGGAGCTAAAAGATGCTCATGCCACTGTCGTCGCACCCTGTGTTGATTGCCCATCCCATCTAGCTAGTTTAGCTGAGCTGAAAGCCAAGGGTGATGAGCATCTGGGTGTTTTGGAGAGAATGAGAGCTGAGCTGGCGCAGACTAGGCTAGAGCTTGAGACATTGTCAGTTCCACCCACTGTTTGTGAGAACTGTCTGTCTCTTAGACTTGAGTTGATTAAGCTAAAAGCCGAGAAGTCTGTCCAGGTAGATAGTGAGTGTGAGACCTGCTTGTCTCAGGTGGAGGTACTAGCTTCCTTGAGAGAGGAGCTAGCTGATTCTCAGAATGAGAACTTTTACCTCCGTTCTATCCTGAGTTCGATCAGTGCCAGAGAGCCTCAGCTCGGCATGATGATCCAGCAGTTCAAGAGGCAGGATGGGTTTGGGGTAGGTTACACCTATACCAAGGCTGACTTTGAGAGTGCCATTAGCCGGGCAGTGGAGTGGAGTAAAATGACTCCTGAGCAGAGATATCCCAAGACCCATTCCACTGAGTCTTCCCAGGCTTGTCAGCCCAAGGATGGAGTGATCCATGAACCACCCAAAGCTCCACCCAAGAAACCCATCTGGGTTCCAAAGCCCAAACTTCTCCACACTTCTCTAGACTCTCTTCCTGGACCCTCTCAACCCAAGAAGCCGACACCAAACACCACTAAGCCCAAGAACCCCAAGCCTCAACCACATCCCAAGAAGCCCACCTATCATTGTGAGTATTGTCAGAGAGACGGGCATCTTGCGGAGTTTTGCTTCAGGAGGAAGCGGGTTGAGAGAGCAGAGCGTGCTCGTGGTGGTCAGGAGCAGTTCTACCAGCAGGGTGGTAGACTGCGTGTTCCTCGACGCGGGGAGAGGCTGGAGGCCAGGCCGCGTCGTGTAGGTGGTGGTAGAGGAGACGGCTTTCATGCCCGTGCTCCAGATGGTGGTGCTCGTTCCGGTAGAGCTCCAGGCCGTTTTGGCTACGGACCTGGACCTCGTAGCCGAGGTTTTAGGCAGAACCGAGGACCGCGCTTTGAGCCGCGTTTTGGTCCAAACTTTTCTGATGATTTCTGCTTTCCGTCTTTTGAGCAGATGGCTCGACACTGGTTTAGCTCGTTTGCTAAACCCGGTGCCGGACCATTTGCTCCCACTTACAACCACTGATTGTGCAGGATCAGGGACTGGAGGACGTTTGGATTATGGACTCAGGATGCTCTCGCCACATGACGGGACATCGCAGATGGTTCTCCAGTCTCACTCCCCCGAGCTCCAAAGAGTACATCACCTTCGGGAACAGTGGTCAAGGGAAAGTAAGTGGCATTGGCTCAATTCGCATTTCAGACCATTTTTCTTTGAAGAACGTTGCTTTGGTTGGAAACTTGAATTTCAATTTGATTTCTGTTTCGCAACTTCTTGAGGATGGTTTGGAGGTGCGGTTTAAGAAGGGCAATTCTTCTGTGTTTGATTCTAGAGGGTCTTTGATTTGCAAGATATTACCTTTCGGTAAAGTTTTTCGGATTGACTTCTCTAGTTCTTTTGGCCCTTCTCGCTGTTTGATTGCTGGATCTTCTTCGGAGCTCTGGAAGTGGCATAGGAGGTTAGGCCATTTGAGTTTTGACCTGCTAGTCAGGTTGAGCTCTATGGACCTCATCCGAGGATTGCCCAAGCTTAAGATGGAGAAGGATCTAGTTTGCCATCCCTGTCGTCACGGGAAAATGGTTGCCGCTTCTCACTCACCTGTGACTCAGGTGATGACTTCGTATCCGGGTGAGCTGTTACACATGGACACTGTCGGTCCAGCTCGGGTACGCTCAGTCGGTGGGAAGTGGTACGCACTTGTGATTGTTGACGACTTTTCTCGATTCTCGTGGGTTTTCTTTTTGGAGTCTAAGGATGAAACTTTTCATTTTGTTCATGACCTGATTTTGAAGCTGAAGAATGAGAACAATGGTCGGATACGAGCAATTCGCTCCGACAACGGCTCTGAGTTCAAGAACTCTCAGTTCATCAGCTTCTGTAGTGATCAGGGTCTTGACCATCAGTTTTCTGCTCCTTACACTCCCCCACAGAATGGCGTTGTGGAACGAAAGAACCGCACGCTAGTCGAGATGGCCAGGACGATGCTCGATGAGCACAGGACTCCTAGGCGCTTTTGGGCTGAAGCCATGAACACGGCTTGCTATCTGGCCAACCGCATTTTTCTTAGAGCTTACCTTGGTAAGACCTCATATGAGTTGCGGTTTGGCAGACAGCCCAAGGTGAGCCACTTGCGAGCGTTTGGCTGCAAGTGCTTTGTGCTCAAGAAGGGAGGGCATTTGGATAAATTTGAGTCTCGTTGCTGGGATGGAGTTTTTCTTGGTTATGCTTTGCATTCTCGAGGCTTCCGTGTTTGGAATCTCGACTCCCAGCAGCTTGTCGAGACTTGCGAGGTTTCTTTTGATGAGTCCTTGCCTTCTTTAACTCCTTCTTTTGAGCTTTCTGGTGATGGTGAGCTCGGAGAGTCCATCTTCGAGGAAGATGAGGATACTCCAGCTGCTGATGAGGGTGGGCCTTCTGCACCTCCTGCAGAGCCCACACCTTCTGAGACTTCGACTGAGGACGAGGGCGGACCTCTGATCACTTCTTCCACTTCGATCGAGCCCCCTCAGTCGAGTCCAGAGGTGCCAGCTGCTGACTCCGGTGAGGTGACTTCAGATCACCAGGGATCCCGAGCAGTTCAGCGTGATCACCCCTCAGAGCTCATCATCGGTGATGTGTCTTCAAGAACTTTGCGTTCGTCTGTTGACTCTCTTGCTGTGTTTGCTGAATCTGCTTTTGTTGCATCTTTTGAGCCCAGAGACATTTCTCATGCTCTTTCTGACTCGAACTGGATTAATGCCATGCAAGAAGAGCTTGAGAATTTTGTCCGCAATCGGGTTTGGACTCTAGTAGAGCTGCCACCAGGATGCAACCCCATAGGCACCAAGTGGGTGTTCAAGAACAAGCAAGGTGAAGATGGGGTTGTGGTGCGCAACAAAGCTCGACTAGTTGCCCAGGGTTTCTGCCAGAAGGAAGGTATTGATTTTGAAGAAACTTTCGCCCCTGTTGCCCGTCTTGAGTCCATTCGCATTCTTTTAGCTTTTGCCGCTTCGAAGGGTTTTAAGCTTTTTCAAATGGACGTCAAGAGTGCTTTTCTGAACGGGTACATAGAGGAGGAGGTTTATGTTAGGCAGCCCCCCGGTTTTGAAAACCCCAAGTTTCCTCGACATGTTTTTAAATTGCAGAAAGCTTTATACGGGTTAAAGCAAGCCCCCAGGGCTTGGTATGACCGGTTAAAGCAGTTTTTGTTGGGGAAGGGCTTTGTGATGGGTTCTGTGGATAAGACTCTCTTCTTGCTCAGAGATGCTTCAGAATTTTTAGTCGCTCAGATTTACGTGGACGATATTATCTTTGGCGGTACTACTAACGATCTTGTGTCCAAGTTTTTTGAGCAGATGCACAGCGAGTTCGAGATGAGCCTCATGGGTGAGCTCAAGTACTTTCTAGGGCTCCAGATCAAGCAGACCAAGGACGGCACCTTCATCCACCAAGGTAAGTACACTCGTGACATGCTGAAAAAATTTGACTTTGGTGGAGAGCTGAAGCCGCAGATGACCCCAATGGGTACATCTGGGGGCCTGGACAAGGACGAGAGCGGCGTCAAGGTCAATGAGAGAGAGTTTCGAGGGATGATCGGTTCGCTGCTGTACTTGACGGCGACGAGGCCAGACATACAGTTCGCCGTGGGACTGTGCGCGCGCTTCCAGTCTTCACCACGCGCGTCTCATCGGCAAGCTGTCAAGCGCATCTTCAGGTATCTTACCTATGCGCCTGATCTCGGTCTTTACTATTCAGCATCATCTTCTCTTGATTTATCTGGCTTTTCGGACGCTGACTTTGGTGGGTGCCGGTTGGATCGCAAGTCGACTTCCGGTACTTGCCAGTTTCTTGGTTCTTCTCTTGTCTCTTGGTCTTCTCGAAAGCAATCTGGAGTTGCTCTTTCGACCACAGAGGCTGAGTATGTAGCTGCTGCTAGCTGCTGCTCACAGTTGGTTTGGATGATTTCCACTCTGAGAGATTTTGGGTTGTTCTTTCCTACCAGAGTTCCTTTGTTTTGCGATAGCACCAGTGCAATTAGTGTAGGGAAAAACCCATGTCTCCATTCAAAAACCAAACACATTGATGTGCGCTTTCACTTTTTGCGGGATCAATATGAGAAAGGTGTCATTGACCTTGTTCATGTTGATACCCATCATCAGTTGGCTGATATTTTCACCAAACCCCTAGATCAGTCTACCTTTGAGCGTTTACGAGGGGATTTGGGTGTTGTGTATCCTTTTTAGGATATTTTGAGTCAGTTTTCTTTCTTCTTTACTCTTTTCTTGAGTCTTTTTGTGTGTGTTCATATCATACATATTCACATATCACACTTTTGAGCCTGCTTCTGTTATATGATTGAATTGCTTTACTTATTCTAGCTAGTACATGCTTTTGATTACTTGTCAATGATCATGCCTTGTTTCAGTTCGTTTGATATGTCTGATATCTGTCATATGCATGACTTTTACGCTTTCAACTTGAAAAATGATCACCATTGCTTCTGGTAACTACCATGTGTAGGCTGAGTGCTTTTGCTATCTGTTACATACCTTGTAGCTAGTTCCTCACATAGATGCAGATATGCAACTTGGACATCTTTATGCTTTAACATGGAAAATATGCTATAAAAATGATAAAAAATCAAAAATGAATGAAAATTCCATGCCCTTTTATGCTTGAGTTGAAAAGATCCAAGTGGGTTTGCTTTGTCGCATTGCATTGTTCTGGACTGCTTACCATAGCACTTTGGTATGAACTAGGACAGTGTAGTGTATGCCAAGACCAATGTCTTAAGCTTCCGATGGTCCAGTTCTGGCCTAGGCTTGACTTGGTCGGTTAGCATAAGGTTTGACATGCAAATAACCCTTGGCAAAAATGAAAAAGGAAAATGAAAAAGCCTGAAAATTAAAAAGATAACAAGTTTGCTGAAGCACTTTGTTTTGGACAATGCTTATCTTGGTAGATATCAGTTAGCTTCTGCATCTCATGTTTTACCTTGCTTGTTAACTGGAAAATGTGGTGATGCCTTTGTTTGCAAAAACTGAAAAATGCGTGCTAATGACTTTCTTTAGATATCATCTGTTGTACTGATCATGCCATGTGTCTTAGACAGTATGTCTTTTGCTATACTTGCTAGATGTTGTAACTGCAGTTAATCATATCTGAGAAGCATGCTTTCTACACTCCACCCGCACCCCAGTTGCATTCATTGCATATTTTAAGGGGGAGTTGCATTTTAGGGGGAGTCAGTGTCTTTTTAGAGTGCTTGATGAGTTCACTTGTCAACAAGGGGGAGAAATTTTGGTATAAGAGTTTAAGGGGGAGTTTTGGCTTTTTCTGGGATTTGTTTCAGGGGGAGTTTTTGTCCCGGTTGTCCTTACTCTTTTGTTATCCTTGTTGATGTTTCTAAGACTGCACTCGTTTTTGAGCTTTTACCTTTGGTTAACCATAATGACCGTTTCTTGCTTTTGTTCGGCTTTTGGTCATTAGGGTTAAACTTTTACTTTATTTTCTTCTTCTTTGTTTTTCTTGTGTTTTGTTTTCGTGTTTCCATGGTTGCGTGCAGGTACTGAAAGCTGAAGAAGAGAAGTGTTGACAATGCACTCATCAAGGGGGAGATTGAGGAGCCATGCTGAATAGCGTGGGCCTCATGGCTCCAGATGTGATGAGTCATTGTCAACGATAGTCAAAGAGGACTGAAAAGAGAGAAAAGACCTGTTGCGTCTGGGCCGCGTGTGACTCAGGTACACGGGCAGCGAGCGACTGTCGGGCAGAGGGGCCGCGAAGTCGGGTTGGCCCAATCCGGGTACATGGGCTAGGAGCAGCAGAGGATCCACTGGACTGTTGACCGGGATTGACTCAGGTACACGGGCGGCGAGTGATTGCCGGGCTGAGGGAGCCGCGGAATCGGGCCGGCCCAATCCGGGTACCCGGTGCGAAGACGGTGGACGCTTTGTCAGTTTCGGCGCAAAACTGACGACCGTCGATTTCGGATCTGACCGTCCTGAGACGAAGCCGTAGCTGCTACGAAAGCTCCGCATCAGGACAAGTTACCTTTATTTAGGTTTTTACTATTTTGCCTTTAGGCCCACAGTCTGTCAGTCGAGTCTGTAAAAAACCCTAAGGGCATTTCGGTCTTTTCCATTTTTATTCAGCGTCTGTAAAAAACCCTAGGGGTATTTCTGCATTTTCCCATTTAATGGGCTGCCTATAAATAGGCCCCAATAGCCTAGGGTTAGGGCACCCATTTTTAACATCACTTTACCAATCTCAAATCCTTAGGTCACTTTTTCCGGTGTGTTCTTCATTTTTCCGCCGCCGCCTGTGTTCATCTCACCGAAAAATCCACCGCCACCGTGTTTTTATTCTCCTCCCCGGCGTGTTTTTCTTCTTCGGGCTTCTAGCTACTATGGGTGCGCCTAGGCTTGCCACGCCGCATGAGACAAGCAGCTGCAGCAGCAGGCTACGTGCGTAGCCCAGGCGACAGCTACACGCAGCGGCTAGCAGCTAGCAGCGTGGCCGCCAGGAGCATCGTCGGCATTTGGACAGCACCCAGGCACAGTGCATGGGAAGCAAATCGGCTCACGGCAACGCCTGTGGCATGGAGTTTAATGCAGCTACAGTGATTTTATTTTTCTACGGTGGACTCACGGCATGAACAGCAAGCATTGGAGATAGGATTTTATTCTAGCCAGCCGCACGCAAATCGAGGTATTTTTGTAGCATTCTTTCACCGTTTTGATCTGAATTGTTTTTCCTTAGAAAAATATTGCATTTAAATTTCAGAATAGTTCACCTGTGATTAATTGATCTGTTCAGTTATTTTAATTCAGAATGCACTAATTATCCACATATATGTTTATGAGCACTTTTTTTGTTCACTGCATTTATTTTGTCTAGATTAAATGCGTTAAATATTGTGTTTACCCTTACTTGATGAACTTTCTATATACTGAGAATATTTTGCTTATGCTTGATGTATCATCTGTGATTTGGTGAAACTGTTGTGAAGATGTCATTCATTCTCTGATGATGTATTAATCTGCCTTTAAGCACTGTGTTGGTGTCTTTTCGATTATGACACCGGTCGTTTTTAGGCTAGATTATTTTAGGTCTTGTTGATCTGTTTATTTTTCCCTGCTAAGTCTGTCGAGGTGCGTTGGGTATTGGGAGTAGGCCATTGATTCGAAAGAATTTTTAGACGCCCATTCACCCCCCCTCTGGTCGCTTCTTTCGGTCCTACAATCGTCCCTAGTGTTGAAAGGGCATATCGGAAAATGGGTGCTCGCCCTTACTGAATTTGATCTACAATATGAATTGGCTAAGGTAATAAAAGGGCATGCAATAGATGATTTCATAGTCTAGCAGAGAGATGAATCAGTAACCCAAGTCGAGTTGATACGATGGACTTTATTATTTAACAGATCGGTGTGTCGACACAGATGTGGTATAAGGCTGGTAATTATTTCCCCTTGGGGGCATAATTTGAGTTTGCGTACACCATCAAGCCTTTTTCCACGAATAATCACGACAGGTATGAAGCGGTATTAAAAGATTTGTGTCTATTAGAGGAAGTTGGCACCAATACGCTAGAAATCTTGGGAGATTCCTTGCTAGTGATGAGGCAGCTGTTAGGTGAATACGAGTGCAAGGATGACATGTTGAAAGAGCATCACAAATGGTGCTAAGAGATGATGATAAGATTCTTCCGAGGGAACAAAACACTAAAGCAAATGATTTGGCCCAAAAGGCATCAGAGTACAAGCCGATGGCTAGGTTGATCGAGGTGGAAATCATAAAACTGGACGCTGATGATTGGCGGTCATTTTACTTATTTTAAAAAAATCCTTCAACATCAGTGCCAAGGAAGCTCAAGTACCAGGCTACAAAGTATGTGCTACTTGGTGAGGATTTGTATTATCGAACAACAAATGGAGTACTTCTCAAGTGCATAAATGTTGAGGAAGCCAAAGTGGTGATGTGTGAAGTACACGATGGCATATTCGGAACACACTAGTCAGCCTAGAAAATGAAGTGGTTGCTCCGGAGAGCAGGTTACTTTTAGTCGACCATGGTGGAATACACGTAAAGTAATACAGGGGGTGAAAAGATTGTCAAATGTTTGGAGCCATTCAGAGGGCACCTGCATCAGCGATGAACACTATAGTTAAACCCTAGCCTTTTAGATGATAGGGCATTGACATGATCAGCCAAATCTACCCAACGTCAAGCAAGGGACGTAAGTTTATATTAGCAGCCACTGACTACTTCAAAAAATGGGTAGAGGTCGTGCCACTTAAGAAGGTAACATATGCCGATGCTGTTGAGTTCATTATGGAGCACATAGTGTACCGGTTCAAAATTCCACAAACTATCACCACAGATCAGGGGGCAATTTTCATATCGGAAGAGTTCCAGCAATTCGCAGTCGGTATGGGAATCAAGCTCTTAAATTCATCGCCATATTATGTGCAAGCCAATGGTCAGTCTGAAGCATCCAACAAGAGTCTGATCAAGTTGATAAAGCGAAAGATCAATGAATAGCCAAAACATTGTCATCGGTTTCTATCAGAAGCACTTTGGTCTTATCGTATGGCGCGTCACGGGTATACTCAGGTGTCACCGTATCAACTAGTTTATGGCCATGAAGCAGTACTGCCTTGGGAAAATAATATCGACTCAAGAAGAATAGCTCTACAGGACCAACTCACAACCGATTATTATTATAACTTAATGACAGATGGCCTAGAAAACCTAGCGCGTATTCAATTGAGAACCCTTGAAAGGATTGAGGAAAAAAAGCAAGAGTTGCTAGGTACTTGTAACGCCCTGCCCCGTACGGACTTCGTCGTACCGAGATGAGGGCTACTTAACTGAATCGAAACAACATCATACCTGATATTTATTCAATTCAACGGTAGACCATCACATTCATACTTAAATGATTACAGAATAGTGTATACAAAAGCCGTATGAGGCATACCTCACGACAACAATCATTACAAAGAACAGCGGAAGCAAACATACATCAAGCACAATCAACATCCTTCTAGATCTACTTGGGAACTAGGCCTGAAACCCTACTTCTCATGATATTTTTCTTCAACGTCTTCCTTGCCTGTGTAGTTTTTCTCCTTCGATTTCTTCAAAAACTGGAGATGTTGAGGGGGGTGAGTACAAAAAGTACTCAACAAGTTCCGGAATGTAATATAGATGCATTCGGGATCAAGGAGGACTTAGGGTTTATTTTAATAAGTATGCAGGAAAATTCTAAGTGTATTTTCGGGATTGAGGTTCTCAACCTCAATCGAGATTATGAAAGAGAAAATTAATTTGGTCAAATCTTTTCCTAAGCATACCTAACATTTTTCAAGAAACACTTTGCTTCACATCTCAACCACGATTAACCACATATCCCCATTCAACACCATCAATTTCCCATTCACATTCCAATCCAAACGACGAACGCTTTTCTCTTCACATACCGTCACATTGTTTCGCCCGCAGAGCGAGACTACCCCTCCCGGTATCTCCTCTCGGCTCAACAATTGACCAACAGTTCACCAAACCCTTCATCACCATAACTCAGACCAAAACCACATCTTAACTCTATGAAGCCTTTCGACTTCCCGAACACACACAGGTTCGTTGCCAACCACTAAGGCTAGCCGTACACCACGAAGGCGTACTCTGGTAACGCTCCCATCCCTTCAACATTTTTGCTTTCCAAAATCAACCCAAACACTACTCAAGGGAAACTTATCCATGCACGCGCCCATGACCGTGGGCATGGCTGTTCGAACAGATTTACTTCAGCTGAAGGTGTACTCTTTACCCTCACGACACCTGTTATCCCTACTGCCCGTCGACAGACGGATAACTGTGACAAGGTTCATCCGGAGCGGACTAAGGATACCACACTGCCGTCAGAACGGGTCTACGACCAAGGATCATGGGTCCACGACCCCCTTTTTCCTTTAGGAATCCGAGGTGCTCTCCACCATCCCTTTTTCTCATGACGCCACTTCCGGGCACACTCACTTTCCCCCGAGCACCCCGTCGTGATTCCACGTCCTCCGCAGGAGCAGTCCATCCCAAGCCTACTAATTCAAAACCAGGGGCAGAGCCATAATACCCATGAGGTTGCACGATAGTGGTGCAAGATGTCGCTCCCCAAGGCTATCCTTAATGTTATGTGAAATCGCGCCACACAGGCCGCTTTTCCACATAACGAACTTTCATTCATAAATCCCTCATTTTCCCATTTTTGTTTCCAACATTTTCGGTACCTTGTACCACATTTCAAAATACTTTATCAAATCCCAATTTTTCTCCCACACGCAATCATTCCATCATTTCACAAACATGGCATGAATATTTGCAAGTATGAAATAATATTTTAAAAAGGGAATATTGATTTCACACAACATAACATATCGCTAGGGTAAGTTGTATTCATCATCAAGGTTATCAAGGCATACAAGCACAACATCAAGGAAGGTCAGGTGCAACAACTTTTAGGTTTTACTTGACTTAATCGCACAAGCGATGTCGTAATGAAAGGTGTATGTGTGCGTGTGTCCTATTGTGCATATAGCAAATTTAATTTTTAAATCACATGGGATCAACATGTTCAAAGGAAAGGAACTTGCCTTGCTCGGGGAAATAGTCGGGGTCGTCGAAGTCGTTTCCTTCCGGAACTTCGGTTTCAACCCCTAATATGAATTTAGAGTTAATAATTAATTAGAGATTTTATTTATATTTTAAGAATTTGGAAAATATTATTTATGTAAAGTTTAGATTTTTACAAACTTATAGAAATTTGAATGGAATTTTTCTGAGTTGAAATGATTTTTCTACAAATTTTTAAAGTTGCAAGCATAGTCTGAAAATCGGAAAAAGAGAAAAACTACTATTCACAGTGGGCCGACCAGAAAACCATTTCGAAAAAACAGAAAACGCACTGTTCATATGGGCCGGTCAGTGGGGAAAATTAATTCAGAAAAATAGAAAAAATGTTGTGCTTGCTGGGCCGGCCAAAACGGCCCAAGGGGCACTGTGTGCGCGCGGCCAGGCCAGCGCGTGGCCCAGTGGCTGGCTGGCAGCGGGGCCCACATGGCGGTGGCTGAGGGCTGCTGACCGGGGGGCCCACAGGTCAGTGGCAGGGAGCAGAGGAGGGCACGGCGGCTGGAGGTTGAAGACGACCTCCAACGGTCGAGGCTTCTCCGGAGCATAACTCCACCATTTTAGCTCCGATTGCCACGAAATTTTAAAGGAAGGTAGAACACAACTAGATGAACACATCCAATGGTTTGGATTTGTAATTAGAGCTACGGTTTAGGTTTTAGACCGGCGAATAGTAGGTTCGGTTTGGGATTTTTAATGGTGAAGGCGGAGCTCCGGCGAGACAACGGGGGTCATTTTCACCATCCTCGGGGCATTGCGGATCTACTGGTGCTCTTGGATTGAGCTATGGTGGCCCGTAGTGCCCTGGCGACGGTGACCCGAGAGCTCAAAATGGCGGGCTCGTCGCCGGCGAGCTACGGCTACCCTACATCCACGACGAGCTAGGGAACATGTTCTAATACTCATGGGGATGCTCTAGCATGAATTAATTGGAAAATGGTGATACCTTGGTCGGAGCTCGGCGTACGGCGGCGAATTTGGGGGTTTCCGGTGACGGCGAGTTCCGGCGAAATTGACTGCGGGAACGGGGGTATTGAGGGTCACTGATCACGTTCCCGTTAGTGGTTTAAGAAATGGAGCAACAAGAAAGAGAAATTTTTGGGACCAACCGTGGCGGGTGCGCTTGGCTCCGGCGAATTTCTGGCGAGAATGTGTTCGGGTGGCTCTGGTGAGTGCTTGGGAGTAGTGAGGGATGACTGAGGTGGGTGTGGGTGCAACCACGGAAGCTCGGGGCCCTTTTATTTACGCAGCGGTATGGGCGGCGACGTGCAGCTCGACGACGACCGAACGGGAGCACGTCGGGCATGGGTGGGAGTTGTTGGAGGCGACAACACAGGAGTAATGTCAACGGTATGGTATGGGTACCAAAACGGCGATGGACCCGCGGTGGAGGGGAAATACCCGTTGGTCCGTGCGGTGCTCCGGCGTACGGCGGCATGAGCGAGGATGGGCGGCGGCGTGCTGGCGCGTACGGCGTACAGGAGTGAGTGGACGCAAGCGCAAGGTCAGTGCGTGTGCGTGCGTGTGGCGACGTGGATGGCGTACGGGCGCGGGCGCGGGGTCAACGGCGGGTTCGGGCGTGCGGTGGCGCGTGTACGGCGCAGCGGTATCAACGGACGGCGCAGGCGCTGCTGACGCGAGTGGCGTGGAAACGGGCTCGGCGTACAGGCGCGCTGGCGAGGGCGCAGCGCACGGGCGCAGGGCGCGGCGACGGACGCGCCCTGGTGCAGCCAGCACTTGGCGCCCTGGCGTGCGGCCGACGCAGAGCGTGGCTTGGTGTAGCCGGCGCTTGGCGCCCTGGCGTGCGGCCGACGTAGAGCGCGGCACACGGCCTGTCGTAGCCAGCTTGGCAAGCGACTGGCGTACAGTGCGGGCGTGGTGCAAACAAAAAAAACAGAATTTCTTTTGTGTGTATAGAGAGAAAGCAATTGTTTTGGGATAAAAACGAGATAAAAGTTTGTACGGTACGCTTGTGGATTTTCTTAGTAAAATGCTCAGACATGGATTAAAATTTTGATTTAGGGATAGAAACAATGGTATTTAGATGAAGAAAGATGATTTCAGGATCTATAATTGTCTTTTGGACGTAGAACAATATTTTTAGACCGATGAATAGTATTAAAATTATTTTCAGGTCATTTCCTTTCAAGAGTAGTGTTTTCGGTTTGTGAATAGTGATTTCAGAATAGAAATAATGGATGTTTGTTGAGTTGATCTACATTTTGATTTGGATATTGATTTTGCAATTGAATCGTGTGAATTGTTTTGTCAGGAATAGCACTTTTGGATTAGAGATAAGTTTAATTGAGATGAAAGGTCTGGAATCAACGATTGCATCGAATGATTGGATTGAAGGAGGTTTTCAAGATTTCAACACAGAATGATAGGATGGTAAATAGTGGCTCTAGGTTTTGATGAGTGGTCCGGTATAAATCAGTAGAGTTAAAGAATAATTTGAAAATAGGCGAATACTGTTTTTGGTTTTGAATTCGATTGAGATTCCTATTTGGATTTATTTTGGCACCAACAACCATAAATCGATGAGAAACAAGAATGTTGCAATTAGAATTTTATCCGAATTAAAAGTTTTAAAACAGCCTAAAAATCAGGATGTCACAAACCTACCCCTCTTAAGAAAATCTCGTCCCGAGATTTCTAAGCTGAGCTAATGGTATTGGGAGATAGTTTGCCGAGAAGGTTCTTGGCTCTCACGTTGACTTCAGAATAGTTGCGTCATTGCATCTTATAGATCTTCATCGTATTTCAGAGGGTCGATCCTTTAAGCCATATAAAACTTGATCTTCTCTCTTTGGGCGTGGCGATAATCTCCTTAGTTTCGAACTTTTTTTTTGGCGATCTCTAATGAAACATGTGTGTATATATATGTTATTTTAACTTTGGGATATTCTATCCATGTCTTCATATTAATATTACACTAAGGCTATTAGGAAGTTCTTATGCTTTTATCTAATATTTGTGAAGTTGTATTTATTTATTTCGAGTTGTTTTCTATAAACATATACATATACATGTGTATGTATATTTGTAGTTTTTTTATTCGTTCATCCAATGTATTTATGCAAAAAGATTTTGATTATTAATTTCATATTTTTTTTCTATTTGTTTGTTACTATTTTCCTTTGTCGAGTTGTGATAACTTGTTTCAGGGAATTGGGATGCCTAACACTATGATATAAATATAAATATATCACAAATATATTAATCGGAGTATTTTTTTTCTGAGAGTTGATATAGATTTTCAGATGGAAATAATGTTCTTGGTTTGGATTTAGAAACATAGTCTTTTTTTTGAATCTGTGAATAATTAACCCATTTCCCGCTTCCATTTTTGATTAGAAACGTTGTAATTAATTATTATTTACATATACTGGTTATTGGCTTTTTAGGGGAAAACAATGTTTTAGGTCTTGATTGATGGAATATAGTTTTTATAATTTGAATGATTTTATGGACTGTATTTTGATTAGAATAGTTCAACTACCTCTTGTGTTGCCTTGATGTAAATTGAATGGTGGACTGATTGGTGTTTGGAATAAATAGGTTTTGAAAGGTAAAAGAAGATTTCATATTGAGAACTTTAATCATTTGACGGAAAATAATTTAGTGTGTTTGTTTAGAACTAGTATTTTCAAGAGAATTTATTCTAAAATATTTGGAACTTAAGAACTGGATGAGAGGAAATACTTAAAATAGAAAACGAGGAAATATACTAGAATTTCATAACTATTTTTATCGTTTCTCTGAATCGGAAAATAATTTAATCTATTTTTATTTGCTATTCAGATATTGAAGAGTGTATCGATTTGAAAATTAAAGATGACACAACAGGGAGTTTGAAAAGGGGAGAGATAATATCGTGATTAAAATTTTTGCTTAGTGTATAATATTTTTGAGTTATGAATGGTGTTTTTAAATTAAGCGTAGTGAATTTTTGGATAGGGAATAACAGCTATGGTTTATAAATATGATTTTTGTTTCATGAGCAGTAACTACTGTTTATAAATTTCGTAGGAGGGTCTTACTGAATATTTGGGCTATGGTTTGCGAAAATTAAATGGGTAAAATCGAGATGCTCAAATGATAAGGATAATATTCGGAATTATGTTTTTGGTTTTAAAATAAATTTATTTGGATGATAATTATTGTTTTTTGAATAGTAAGAATTATTTTTTTTGATTGAGATTGTTATGTTTATGTATAATTACTATAGTGAACTTCTTCACTTCGTTAGGTGGATTCTAGAAAGCTTCAATAAATTTTTGGACTAGTAATTTAAAGATTGATGGTAGGTTCAAATTTGAGATTTTTCTTTTAAGATATGGATTATTGTTGTATTATTGGCGTAGCGTTATTATATTGTTAGAATATTTAGTTTTGTCAAAATTATTAGTTGAGCCATCTATATTAATGGTAAGGTAAGCTTTATAAAGAAAATGGTGAAATTAATTTATTGTTTTAAATAAATTATATTATGTTATATATATATATGTGTACTAATTCTTAATGTTTTGTAGAGTTTTTGGCTTTAGGTTTCTCCTCATGATTCAAGCGGTTTTGGTTTAGGATATTTATCTAATGATAAGTACTTCTACCCATTTACTATAGAAGAAAACCCAATTTAGGGATAAGAAATAAATTTAGTAAAAAACGAAGCATATATAGTTTGTAAAACAAAAGATCCAATAACTTAGGTGATGTGGCCAAGTCACTTGCTTCATAGAGCGGATTGATAGCACACCTGAAAAGATCCAATCCAACATTACAATACAATATACTATACTTCAACTCTTAGAGAGTTGGCGTTGCTATGGTCATGATAACAAAAACTCCGGGTGGGCGAAGAACTCCTTTAGACGTTGTATTCCTGCCTTGGCATTGTTCTTTTATCAGTGTCCTCTTCTTCAGGGAAAAGATGTGATCAACATCCATCTATATATATATATATATATATTTGAAGAAGCAGAGAATAGAAAACCATTTTTCTTGGCAATAGAATAGAGGAGTGTATAAGAAGATGTTTAGATAATACTTTATATATATAAATATACTACTAAGGTCTAGGGTTTCGTTCCTAAGGCCAAGTTATGCTCTGATACCACCCTGTAGCGCCCCGCCCCGTACGGACTTCGTCGTACCGAGATGAGGGCTACTTAACTGAATCGAAACAACATCATACCTGATATTTATTCAATTCAACGGTAGACCATCACATTCATACTTAAATGATTACAGAATAGTGTATACAAAAGTCGTATGAGGCATACCTCACGACAACAATCATTACAAAGAACAGCGGAAGCAAACATACATCAAGCACAATCAACATCCTTCTAGATCTACTTGGGAACTAGGCCTGAAACCCTACTTCTCATGATATTTTTCTTCAACGTCTTCCTTGCCTGTGTAGTTTTTCTCCTTCGATTTCTTCAAAAACTGGAGATGTTGAGGGGGGTGAGTACAAAAAGTACTCAACAAGTTCCAGAATGTAATATAGATGCATTCGGGATCAAGGAGGACTTAGGGTTTATTTTAATAAGTATGCAGGAAAATTCTAAGTGTATTTTCGGGATTGAGGCTCTCAACCTCAATCGAGATTATGAAAGAGAAAATTAATTTGGTCAAATCTTTTCCTAAGCATACCTAACATTTTTCAAGAAACACTTTGCTTCACATCTCAACCACGATTAACCACATATCCCCATTCAACACCATCAATTTCCCATTCACATTCCAATCCAAACGACGAACGCTTTTCTCTTCACATACCGTCACATTGTTTCGCCCGCAGAGCGAGACTACCCCTCCCGGTATCTCCTCTCGGCTCAACAATTGACCAACAGTTCACCAAACCCTTCATCACCATAACTCAGACCAAAACCACATCTTAACTCTATGAAGCCTTTCGACTTCCCGAACACACACAGGTTCGTTGCCAACCACTAAGGCTAGCCGTACACCACGAAGGCGTACTCTGGTAACGCTCCCATCCCTTCAACATTTTTGCTTTCCAAAATCAACCCAAACACTACTCAAGGGAAACTTATCCATGCACGCGCCCATGACCGTGGGCACGGCTGTTCGAACAGATTTACTTCAGCTGAAGGTGTACTCTTTACCCTCACGACACCTGTTATCCCTACTGCCCGTCGACAGACGGATAACTGTGACAAGGTTCATCCGGAGCGGACTAAGGATACCACACTGCCGTCAGAACGGGTCTACGACCAAGGATCATGGGTCCACGACCCCCTTTTTCCTTTAGGAATCCGAGGTGCTCTCCACCATCCCTTTTTCTCATGACGCCACTTCCGGGCACACTCACTTTCCCCCGAGCACCCCGTCGTGATTCCACGTCCTCCGCAGGAGCAGTCCATCCCAAGCCTACTAATTCAAAACCAGGGGCAGAGCCATAATACCCATGAGGTTGCACGATAGTGGTGCAAGATGTCGCTCCCCAAGGCTATCCTTAATGTTATGTGAAATCGCGCCACACAGGCCGCTTTTCCACATAACGAACTTTCATTCATAAATCCCTCATTTTCCCATTTTTGTTTCCAACATTTTCGGTACCTTGTACCACATTTCAAAATACTTTATCAAATCCCAATTTTTCTCCCACACGCAATCATTCCATCATTTCACAAACATGGCATGAATATTTGCAAGTATGAAATAATATTTTAAAAAGGGAATATTGATTTCACACAACATAACATATCGCTAGGGTAAGTTGTATTCATCATCAAGGTTATCAAGGCATACAAGCACAACATCAAGGAAGGTCAGGTGCAACAACTTTTAGGTTTTACTTGACTTAATCGCACAAGCGATGTCGTAATGAAAGGTGTATGTGTGCGTGTGTCCTATTGTGCATATAGCAAATTTAATTTTTAAATCACATGGGATCAACATGTTCAAAGGAAAGGAACTTGCCTTGCTCGGGGAAATAGTCGGGGTCGTCGAAGTCGTTTCCTTCCGGAACTTCGGTTTCAACCCCTAATATGAATTTAGAGTTAATAATTAATTAGAGATTTTATTTATCTTTTAAGAATTTGGAAAATATTATTTATGTAAAGTTTAGATTTTTACAAACTTATAGAAATTTGAATGGAATTTTTCTGAGTTGAAATGATTTTTCTACAAATTTTTAAAGTTGCAAGCATAGTCTGAAAATCGGAAAAAGAGAAAAACTACTATTCACAGTGGGCCGACCAGAAAACCATTTCGAAAAAACAGAAAACGCACTGTTCATATGGGCCGGTCAGTGGGGAAAATTAATTCAGAAAAATAGAAAAAATGTTGTGCTTGCTGGGCCGGCCAAAACGGCCCAAGGGGCACTGTGTGCGCGCGGCCAGGCCAGCGCGTGGCCTAGTGGCTGGCTGGCAGCGGGGCCCACATGGCGGTGGCTGAGGGCTGCTGACCGGGGGGCCCACAGGTCAGTGGCAGGGAGCAGAGGAGGGCACGGCGGCTGGAGGTTGAAGACGACCTCCAACAGTCGAGGCTTCTCCGGAGCATAACTCCACCATTTTAGCTCCGATTGCCACGAAATTTTAAAGGAAGGTAGAACACAACTAGATGAACACATCCAATGGTTTGGATTTGTAATTAGAGCTACGGTTTAGGTTTTAGACCGGCGAATAGTAGGTTCGGTTTGGGATTTTTAATGGTGAAGGCGGAGCTCCGGCGAGACAACGGGGGTCATTTTCACCATCCTCGGGGCATTGCGGATCTACTGGTGCTCTTGGATTGAGCTATGGTGGCCCGTAGTGCCCTGGCGACGGTGACCCGAGAGCTCAAAATGGCGGGCTCGTCGCCGGCGAGCTACGGCTACCCTACATCCACGACGAGCTAGGGAACATGTTCTAATACTCATGGGGATGCTCTAGCATGAATTAATTGGAAAATGGTGATACCTTGGTCGGAGCTCGGCGTACGGCGGCGAATTTGGGGGTTTCCGGTGACGGCGAGTTCCAGCGAAATTGACTGCGGGAACGGGGGTATTGAGGGTCACTGATCACGTTCCCGTTAGTGGTTTAAGAAATGGAGCAACAAGAAAGAGAAATTTTTGGGACCAACCGTGGCGGGTGCGCTTGGCTCCGGCGAATTTCTGGCGAGAATGTGTTCGGGTGGCTCTGGTGAGTGCTTGGGAGTAGTGAGGGATGACTGAGGTGGGTGTGGGTGCAACCACGGAAGCTCGGGGCCCTTTTATTTACGCAGCGGTATGGGCGGCGACGTGCAGCTCGACGACGACCGAACGGGAGCACGTCGGGCATGGGTGGGAGTTGTTGGAGGCGACAACACAGGAGTAATGTCAACGGTATGGTATGGGTACCAAAACGGCGATGGACCCGCGGTGGAGGGGAAATACCCGTTGGTCCGTGCGGTGCTCCGGCGTACGGCGGCGTGAGCGAGGATGGGCGGCGGCGTGCTGGCGCGTACGGTGTACAGGAGTGAGTGGACGCAAGCGCAAGGTCAGTGCGTGTGCGTGCGTGTGGCGACGTGGATGGCGTACGGGCGCGGGCGCGGGGTCAACGGCGGGTTCGGGCGTGCGGTGGCGCGTGTACGGCGCAGCGGTATCAACGGACGGCGCAGGCGCTGCTGACGCGAGTGGCGTGGAAACGGGCTCGGCGTACAGGCGCGCTGGCGAGGGCGCAGCGCACGGGCGCAGGGCGCGGCGACGGACGCGCCCTGGTGCAGCCAGCACTTGGCGCCCTGGCGTGCGGCCGACGCAGAGCGTGGCTTGGTGTAGCCGGCGCTTGGCGCCCTGGCGTGCGGCCGACGTAGAGCGCGGCACACGGCCTGTCGTAGCCAGCTTGGCAAGCGACTGGCGTACAGTGCGGGCGTGGTGCAAACAAAAAAAACAGAATTTCTTTTGTGTGTATAGAGAGAAAGCAATTGTTTTGGGATAAAAACCAGATAAAAGTTTGTACGGTACGCTTGTGGATTTTCTTAGTAAAATGCTCAGACATGGATTAAAATTTTGATTTAGGGATAGAAACAATGGTATTTAGATGAAGAAAGATGATTTCAGGATCTATAATTGTCTTTTGGACGTAGAACAATATTTTTAGACCGATGAATAGTATTAAAATTATTTTCAGGTCATTTCCTTTCAAGAGTAGTGTTTTCGGTTTGTGAATAGTGATTTCAGAATAGAAATAATGGATGTTTGTTGAGTTGATCTACATTTTGATTTGGATATTGATTTTGCAATTGAATCGTGTGAATTGTTTTGTCAGGAATAGCACTTTTGGATTAGAGATAAGTTTAATTGAGATGAAAGGTCTGGAATCAACGATTGCATCGAATGATTGGATTGAAGGAGGTTTTCAAGATTTCAACACAGAATGATAGGATGGTAAATAGTGGCTCTAGGTTTTGATGAGTGGTCCGGTATAAATCAGTAGAGTTAAAGAATAATTTGAAAATAGGCGAATACTGTTTTTGGTTTTGAATTCGATTGAGATTCCTATTTGGATTTATTTTGGCACCAACAACCATAAATCGATGAGAAACAAGAATGTTGCAATTAGAATTTTATCCGAATTAAAAGTTTTAAAACAGCCTAAAAATCAGGATGTCACAGTACTATAATAAAAAGGTGGTGCCTAAGTCATTCGAAGAAGGAGATCTCGTACGAAAACTTATCCTACTGATCGGGTCTAAGGATAATCGGTTCGATAAGTGGTCACCTAATTGGGATGAACCCTTCTGGATACACTGAGTCGTGCCTGGTAATGCCTAATTGCTTGAAGGTTTAGATGGAGGAGTGTTTGGGAAAGCGTTGAATAGAAAGTATCTAAAGAAGTATTTTCCGAGCGTTTGGATAAATACCTAAAGATCTACACAGAACATAGAAACAACTGATACCGAGCGTATCACCTTCAGATGGATGATGGTAAAACATCATTCTTAGACACAAGAAAAGACAAAACAAATTCAAAGAGAGCGACAGATTGCCTCGATTGATCGCAGCCAAATGGCATCTACACTACGAAGTACGGTCCGATCCTCGACATCTAAGCTGAGGACGTCTCTGACAGCACGTCGACGACATTGCCCATGGCAGACAACACCGGTGAGGTGATAGTCTTGGGCTTGGATCTGATTTGGAAAAGAGGCTAGGGAACTCTCTTCATCGATTATCCTCGCCCAGACCCCTTCCAGCCTTAAAGCCAAGTCAAACTCCTCCGCCTTCAGCTTCTCGAGACACAGCGATGTGGTCGATGACTCAACACAATGACTGTTCAAGAGAGTGCCTTTGGAAAGTATTGCCTCATCGTGGGTCTTGGCCGCCTCTAGCTACGATGCACGGCTCACGTGGTCAGCCATTTGCTGTAGAGCCCACTGAACTTCTGGCCGATGATACTCCAAGAAAGCGGCCAACGTGAGAGCATCGACCAACTTGGGGGAGAGGGAATTCATGTTGTCATTAAAACAAGACCTTATTGGACCCGAGCCATTGACCAGGACTTCCACTGGGTCTTCGAGACGACGCAACAAGTCTGATAGAACCACTTTCACCTCTGGAGACAGTTGAGGCATGACCAATTGAGGAATGTTTGTGACCTCCTCGTCTTCAAGATACTGGAAAATATCAAAGGGGAACCTCTGGATGAAGGATGGAAAGGAAAGAAAAGTTAGAGGATACTTACGTCAACCGACCTGGCAGGATTATCCAATTGTGGGGAGCCATCGGTAGGAGAGTCTGTGGCATTGCTTTCCACCTCAACAACAGGAAGGGTGCTCGTGTTCCCTTCATCAAGATTAGCCGGGGAAGGCGAAGCAACAGAGGCAGGAATTGATTGCATTCGAGTTCGATGTGAGTCTCATAAACAGCTGATAAGAGTCAAAATAGAGGAAGGTACCTAGTAAGAGGCATCCACAGTAATAGGCGGACCCTCGGCGTCTTCACCAGATGGGGCGACAATGTCATCGGTCATCACCGACTCACCATAACCAATGGTAGTACTCCCCGGTACCTCGACCATGACTGCTTCAGTGACAATGCTTTCAGCAGCTACACCCGATGAAGTCTCAACAACGTCATCTTCCATGTTATCTAACACCACGTATAGTGACTTGACATCGAGAGGAGAAGGAGGCAGCTGAAACAAGAAGGTATCGGGTATCAGGAATACAAAGGAAAAGATGTGCACGATGCAAAGAAAGGTATAAAACCTGAGCAGATGGGGACACTTTGGCTGCTGACAAAGTACTAGCACTAGGAACCTGCATGGATGAGGGAGGAATTGGCGCTAGCTACAAAGCAAATAAAATAGTAAACACACGCTCCACAAAAACAACACCATGAGAAAAATCGGAGGCTTACCGATGGTGGCTGACTTAGAACCGGCGGGGTCACTTGACCTGTCTGGGCCCCGGTGGATCGGCACACCACTGCATTCAGCGCCTTGCATTTGCACACCAGAGTCTTGACCCGCCTCTTGTTGATCCACGTTGTTGGAGTGGGGGCGCTGATACCTAGATTGGTGGTGGCAATAATAGGTCCATATTGTATCAGCTAACCACTTCGGCTCTCAAATAGGGCATCAAGATCGTCCTCCTGTATATGAAAAAATGAGAAAGAAATAGAGAGGTAATAAAAACAAACAGATCAACAAGGCGAAATGTTCACCTCAGCAGTCTCGTCGTCAAAACCAGGGTGCAGCCGCTCGCAATATATCTTGGAGGGACAATTTAAAAGATGTTTTTTCCACTCATCCAACCATTGAGTGAAATCGGTGAAGACAGCATGGCAGGATGACTAGGAAGACAGATCACCAAGTGAGATCTTGTAGGCCATGCAAAGAAGATGATCATACTCCACGTTGTCTTTAACTTCCCCGTGGACTTGGATTGCGTCGATGAAGAAAAGATAGGGAGGAAGCTGACTGAATCCTAACTCTCTCTCGAAAACCATCGACTCGTAGAATTCATAGGAGGCTTTCTGATTGCCGACGGTGAAATTGATGGGCGGGAGGGAAGGAGATATCGAGGCTTTGAATATTTTGATGGAGTTAACCAATGGGGGCATTCATACTCCAATTGGTACCCAAAGGGGTATCAAATAATCTAGTCAGTGAGAAATCCGTAATAAAAGCCCTTGAAGCAGAGGCTCAAATACTCAGAGCACATCCGGAAGCTGGTGCGACAAGCTGCTGCCTCACCTAATGAAGAGCATCGGTAATAAACGGGATTGGTCGATTTGGAGAAGTAAAAAGGGAATTGCATCAAGGCAAGAGGGTGATTGAGAACAACCTTGGCAGTGTAGATGTTAAGCTAAAGCTGTGGGAACCACCAAGGACCGCTGAAGTGGTTGACAGGCTCACCATACGATATCTTGGCTGATACCTAGTGGAGAAGGTGGTAGGTGGCCCCAAGGAGGTATCAGCCATGAGGGATCTTTGTGTTTGCAGCAAGCTTATTGGCTAGGAATTGGAGGTGGGAAGTTGGACCCAAAGTGTATCCACAAAAGACAAACCTCTCTAACTAGAGGTTGAGGAAAGTTGCGTGCTCACAGACGTCTACAAGCATGGTTTTCTTACTGTGCTTTAAGATGTACTTTCTCTAGCCGATAGTGGATTTGACATCAAGGCGATGAGTTGGCTTGGAGCAGAAGAGAAGAGGGTTGGCCTATGAGTCGATGTTGAGGAAAGTCAATAAAAATACATCAAGAAAGGAGTAACTCATTGACCCATGGCCAAAAACAAAGGCGTTCAAAGTGTCTGACCAAAAATATCAAACGGCGGCTAGCATCGGCTCGTTCTAATAGGGCTCGGTAAGGGAGAGGCTGATGCAGTGCCTGATATCGATCATATCCAAATAGGTGTGGTTGATGGCCGATACCATAAGGTACCAATTGTGCTAGCTGGGGAGAGGATAAGGAAAAACCCTAAATCTCAAGTTCCAGTTAGATGAAAGTATTTGGGAGTGTTTAAAAGGGATTCGACGAGTTTCAAAGTTAATGATAACTATGGGGTCAGGATTACCCATCGGGCCAAGAAAGTGGCATCAAGGATAGTTGGCGATGGGAATAAGGATTTGGTTCTTCAAGTTCTATAGAAAGAAAAAGAAAAATAAGAGATGAAAGGCGGTAAGAAAATAGGAAGCAGAAGAACCAAGAACATCGAAGAACAGGAAAGAACAAGTAGACGCCATCATAAAATTCTAGGTCTCGACCAGAGAAGAGGACGAAGATGGCGAAGTGCGGTTGCCGGAAACAGTGCAGAGGAACCGGTGATGAGCTCGAGGGCCAAAAGACGGAGAGTGTGTTGTGAATGCAGAAAGCATAAAGGAAAGAGGGAGATGTCGGTGGATACTTATAGAGTGAAAGCAACACTTCGGTAAATGGGTCAAGCCGATCCCAGCGGATTTGGTGGGACCATCTAGAATGTTCGGCAAAAGGTACAATCATGAGTATGGTTTTTGAAATGATAAGCCATTTGAATGACCGGGATTGAAGGAGCGAAATCTTCAGAGATTCTATTTAAAGATACCATTGATGGACTATGCGGAATGAAGCCTGGTCTGATGCTGCCACTAAGAAGAGTAGATGCGTCAGACAAGGTGACATCCATCACAGTCATTTATGGCCAAAAAAGAAAAGGTGATGAGGAAGATGAAGAGTTGATACAAGGTGGTACTCCAAATATATACTACGAAAGGCGCCAGAAGTTAAATGGTTTTCAGCCACTAGTAAAAATATAGATGGGACTTTTGAAATCACACAGTGCAGAGGGCTTTAATGACCGATAATTTCGAAGCATTAGTTATACTTATGCTCCGAAACTAGGGGGCATGTGTTGACGCAAAGATTTGGTAAAGGTCTAGGCCCGTCATGAGTGTCGCATGGCCAATAGAAGTCAAAGGAGTCCGGTCAAATATTGGTCAAACAAGTTCGTACGTATGGTTATATATTACCGGATATGAAGGATTCGATAGAGAGGAAGAAGGCAGAGATAAATCCAAAATAAGTTATAGTTATCATAACATACGATAAGTCTATGCACTATAAATATGTATCTATTAGCTAGGTTAAGATAGAAAAAACACAACCACAAACTACTCTCCGCGCATTGCCACCCTTGGTTTCCAAGGTTAACCCTGGCGGGACTTGGCACTCGGAGCTGGGCTACATCGCTTCAATCTTTGGTGAAGAGGTGAGTCTCGCCACCTCGATGATCGTATCAGCTGATCAGTGTCCTTCAAGGCTGCATCGTTGCGATCTCCTGGCTCGATTGGTACGATCGCCGGTTTTATCTTGATGTATTTGTTAGGCATAAGGTTGCATCATCACAATCTCTTAGGTTGATGTAAGTTAGGTATCGTGGTTCAAGACTTCATCGGTTGAGTCTGACATCTTGATCTATTGTATCTGATTTGTGTTGTGCACCATTCATCTGAATAAACTATGCCCGATGTGTTAAAGTATTGTTAATTAATCGTGATTTAGCGACTATCTTACTTACGTCTAATCTTGTTGTTACGGTAGTTTGATAGTATGGATGCATCTTCTAGTATGCTAGGTTTGGTTTCTGTCGAAGTACAAGCCAATAGATTATCTTTAATTCCATGTTATATCTCATTGACGTCGGGGGTTGTTCATCGGCCTTTGAGCACGGCACGCTGTCAGCATGTCCATCGGCTCGATGGCGGGTTAGCTGAAGATAATACCAAGAGGTAAAAGTCTTTATATGGAGAACATGAATTATCACCACAAGCCATTGCGCAATGGGAAATGGGCTGTCACTTATGAGGTAAGAATGGTTTCATTTCACAATGACCTCATGTGTCCTGTCAATGATTGAAATTGTTGTTTCACTGAACTGATGTTAATAACATTTCCATATAAATTATTTGATCTGTCTGTGGTGTGATTTTTGCTGCATCTTAAGTAGTTTTCCCCCTGTGTGCTACCATATCTTAACAGAAGAATATAGATTCATGGCATGCTAACATATTTTGCTCAATCTTTCACCTTTTTTAAAAAATAAATCTTAGAAAGAATCACTTTCTGTAAATCATACACCAAAACTTAACATATCAATGGTACAAAACCTTAGGCTGTCGATGCACAGTACTGAATGTGGCTCCATTAAGTTTTCACCAGCTGCACAAGTTACATGATTATTTTCCGTGGAACATATCAATGCTGTCAAATTGTCTCTTATTAATGTCTTCATGCTGCAGGCTTCAAATTTCTGTCTTTTGATCTAACTAACCATCTATCCAGATGATTGTTTTTCTTCGTATAATGGCAAAGTTGTAATCTTGGATCCTTTTTGGTTAATCATTTATCAGGTGTACAATTTGTGAAGCTGTTTCAATACTTTATTTTGTTGTTAAAATTAAGAAACTATTTTTCTACATGTCAATGAGGAATTTTATTGCTGAAATAGCAACACATTTCCACTATTTTAACGGGATGTGGCTAACGGACATTCATCCTAATTAGGTGCATGTATTCCATCATTGAGAAATTTGGAAACAGAGTCTAATGTAATGCTTTTGCAACTTGCTAATTAAATACGCTAAAAAGATTACATTAATGATTTCTATACATATACAACCCTTTGGAGTCAAAGTTGCTGTAAACAATGTAGTCTTTTGTTACCATGGGTATTGCTCTGGGTCAGTTAGCTTTGCTTCTTTCTTATATTACCCTTTTAATATGAAATTATCTGAATTTGATGAAAAATCAATGCCTACAAAAGTACTTTATTGATCGTGTACATGTATATCTAGGTGGATATCTATGTTACTTGCTCCCTCAGGTTCATATGATTATGTATGATGTACCATGCCAGAGTGAAAATATTTGATGTCCTTTTTGTTGGACCAAAACAGGCGACCAGAGGGGAGTGAATAGGAGCTTTTAAAATTCTGTTCTGTTGAACAAGCTTCGAACACACCATTCGAAGGGTCTGGTTCGGAGGTATCGAACACACTCCGAACACAGGCTTCGAATGAGGTAAAAGTTCGAAGTTCAGAACACTTCGCTCGCACTTAGAAACCCAAAAACACATTGAACTCTGCAAAGATAGTGCAGGCTCCACACACGAGGTGCCTTCGAGTAGGCTTCGCACTATTGTACTTCGCACACGTACGTTTCCCTCAGAGAGCTCTGCACAGATACTACGCACTAGTAACTGGTACTAGGCTTCGTACTTCGGAGTACTGAAAACAGACAAAACTGACTTTAATGAGGACTTCGGCTACGGGGAGAAAACAGACTTCGAATCTACACTTCAGAGGGTGCTTCGCTAGTTAACTATGAGGACTAAACCTCAGTTTAACACAAAGCGATCAAGCACTAGAAATAAGAATCACACGCATGAGAGACAGAAAGCACTTCGTTGGAAATACACAGTGCAGGACTCAGATTAACCCAGAACGAAGTGAAGAACAGAAAACTCAACTCATGCAGTATAAAGCGCAGATACAAGTTCAAGCAATAAATAGAAAAAAGAATGGAAATTTCATTGTTAGAACAGGGAACACAAAAACTCACAGAACTGAGTACATGAGTATGGCGACTGGCTCTAGCAGTTCTGAAAATAGTTTCTCAAATTGTTACCTAGACCTAGCTGTTGACACGAAAACGCGCCCCCACACTTGGGTCAGTTCGACAATCCAAAAGTGCACGGATACTTAGGGATAAACCTAAGTGTGACGCGGTGCTGACATCGCGTTCCGACAAATCCTTAGCAGTTGTAAGGGTAATGGAGTCGCCAGGTAATCAAACAGATATTAAGAAATAAAGTTCGATTAGCCGATGTATGAGAAAATAACTAAAAATAATAAAACCTGGACAAACTGGCCAGAACAGGGCCAGTTTTGATCTGTAATAAAATGGCAGTCGAACCGAAGGTATACTCCCTGGTCGGACCGATGATGCGAAGTATAGCCAAAGGGGGGCCTCGGCGTTCTAGTGCGAAGGGGTCATCGAAAGTGGCTTCGGTGTTCTAGTGCAAAGCGGTCTCCGGGTGGTCAAACCGACGGAGGATACCCGATCAGACCGACAGCAGGGTTCGGTCAGACCGGGGCTTCGGCACCGCGGAGTCCAGTGCGGAGCAATTTACTGCGGAGGGTTCTCGCCGAAGAAGGCTTCAGCGCGACGACGAAGGGTGCTCCGGCGCAGAGGGGTTCACTGCGAAGAGGTTCTCGCCAAAGAGGGCTTTGGCGTGATGGCGAAGGGTGTTGAAGACCGTGCCGACAACAGCCTGACGGCCCAGCGAAGCCCTGTCGGTCGGACCGATGGGCTCCGATCTGATCACCTAAGGGCTCCGACGACTTTGTAGATTAATTGTAATCACCCCGAAAATCTTTTGCGATGACTTTGAAGGTAATTCCCCTGCAAAACAGTAAAAGATCAAGTGCAATCTAGCCTAGAGGCCAGACTCCCAAGAGTAGCAGAAGAAAACCGATAAAACGATAAAAATTCATTTCGTGGATTAAATGGGAGATTCCTAGGCGAATCAGCAAGGGTTACCATGATTTCGACGCGGCGGACGGAGGGCTTACGGCACAAACACACAAAGATGGATATTACTGTGCTAATCCTAGGGCAAGGAAAGTAGATTGGAAGATAAAATAATGATTCAAAGCGAGGGATTTGTGTTGATATGAAAGCAAGGGCCTCTTGAATCAGACTCACCCCTATATTTATAGGGGCTGGTCTCACCTAATTTGAGTAGGATTCGGCTAGGTGGTTAAGATTGGGATAAGAGATATCACCTAATCTAAGTAGGATTCAGCTAGGTGGTTAAGATTTGGATAAGAGATCAAAAACAACTGAATTATACTAATCTGAATAGGACTTAGCTGGCCGGAGTGGGCCTCTGCAGACCTCGCCGAAGCTAGTATGTTGGGCCGAAGCCCACAGGCCGCCGAAGGGGCCTACTAGGCCGAAGCCTGCCTGCGAAGCAGGCCTCCGAAGGTGCTACCGAAGCCCAACGCAGGACGGGCCTTCGACACTTCAGGGCTTCGGCCTGTGCCGGAGATGTCATATTTTTGGCCCAAATTACCAAAATTGATATTTCGACAATTTCGACCATTAATGCCAAATTCGAGTGTCAACACATGCCCCCCTACCTTTTAGTAAACTTAGTGATCTAAAAGCACAATGAGCCATGGGTGGTACTCTCTATTTATTTACCTACCAAATCGTCCATTTCATAACCCAAGACATTTGAATTTGATGAGGACGATTTGTACGACTCACTAATATGACCAGGGGACTTAAGCGCTGTATTTCTCATCAAATCGGCCTTTAGTAATTTTACTTGTCTTGCCTCCTGGGTCCCTTGCAAGGATGTGGTTCCTACTCAGCGAGGGTACAAGCTGGCTTGCCAGCCAACTTCGGTCTCCACACCTAGTGTGTTCTAGCTAAAGTTGTGGATTCGCCGGGTGGGCTACCTTTACATTCTTCGGCCTCTTCCCCTCTAAGGTATTCGGCACGAAGATGTTGAAATCGCCTCTTTTGGGACTTAGTCATCCTGGGAGGCACCCATGAAGCCTGCAGCTTGGTTCTGGGCGTCGCAAATTTGATCCCAGAACCTTCGGCCGAACGGGGTGTACTCGGAATAGCCTTAGCTACCTGCGGGCCGAACTCATGCTCTTGTTGAGAGTTCGACCTCTTTGGCGGGGTTGGCCAAGAGTGTTTGTCCTCGGCCCTTCTCCTATGTCTCTAGAGAAGCATCCCAAAAGTTACCTCAGATTTTTTGCGGGATTTAGTCAGAGATGCCTTGTCTACATTTATTCCTACCTCAGGGTTCTTCGGTATGAGCATGCATGTGCGAGGCTTTCCAATGATGATTGCCTTTCCTTTAGATGACTCGGCCTGTTCGGGCCGAATTAGTACCTTCTTCCCGTCAAGATCAATGTTGTTTACGGGAAAGGGATCATGATCCAGCTTCATTCTAGGGCTAGAATCTATCTTCAATCATCCTTCATTTATGGCTGATTGAACTTGTCGACGAAAAACGTTGCATTCATTAGTAGAATGGGAAAGTGTATCATGCCACTTACAGTATTTATGTTTCTTCAAGTCATTGGCAGATGGAATGACGTGACCTTCGGGCAACCTAAGGAGCTTTCTTTTCAACAAAAAATCAAAGATTTTATCGCACTTGGTCACATCAAATGAGTACTTAACTTCGTTGGGCTGACTCTTAGCGAGAGACGGCCGTAGTTCGGAGCACATGATTGTTTTAGATCCACTGGGCCAGGTCCATTCGGCCACGTACATGTCAGCCGAGTCTCCTTCTCCCGATGATTCTTCTTCGGAGTGCTCCACGATGTGTAGCTTGGCCTTAGGCTCACTAAAAACTTTGACAGACCTTTTGCTCCTGGCTCGGCCTTCTTGGTCCAGATCCAGCTGCAAAACCTGGCTAACCTCGAGGAAGTTTCGCCCGTCTTGCTTTTCCTTAATTTCGGAATGCAAACCGTTGAAAGCTAAGTCGGCCAGATCCTCTTAGAGATGTTTAAACTAAAAAATCGGTTCCTAGTATCTCAGAAACGCCTATTATAGTCGGAGACGCTCTCATTGGTCTTCTGTTTAACCAATGTCAATTGTGAGAGCCTAAGTTCGGTTTCCCCAGTGTAAAAATAATCATGGAATTTCTATTCCAACTAGGCCTAAGTATGGACGGAGTTCGGCGATAGCGCCGAAAACCAAGTGAAAGCAGTACCGGACAGCGATAAGTAAAATAATTTGAGCTTAAGCGCATCCGACCCGCTTGCTTCACTACACTATGCTAGAAATTGGCCTATATGCTCTAGGGTGGTCTTGCTACTCTCGACATCAAAATTGGCCTGATCAGGAACCCTAAAGCCACGAGGATATGGGATGACATCGAAATGGTCTGGGTACGGCTTACGGTAAACCCTAATCCGATCTCGAGGCGTGTAACCAGTGCATTCCCTAACAAGCGTATGAATTCACTCATCAATATCATCTATGCTTCCGGCCTATGCGCGCCTCTCGTGTGGGGGTGCGACACATGGCGATATGTTGGGATGTTGGCCATGCGGCTCCTCCTCTCGTGCCAGCTCATGGTAAATGGGATGCTCAGGTCTACGCTGGTATGCGGGAGCAGGAGGTGCGGGAAGCGAGTGAAAGGGCAGCGTGGGCGCAGGCGGTGTGTAATAAAGTGGGGCGGCTTGACCAGCCATAGGGCCGGTTTGACCGTAGGCATACTGGCTAGTCGGACCAGCCTGGTAGCCGGTCTGACCGTAGGTATATGGGTCAGTCGGACCAGCTTGGTAGCTGGTCAGACCGACTATCGTCGGTGGCGGTGCCTGGTACGTGCTGGTTTGGCTAGCCCGAGGGCCGACCTGACCGACAGTGGTGTGCACAGCCTCGGCCCCGGAAATTGGAGACGCATATGTAACGGCCTTTCCGGTGCTCCCGTCGGTTCTACTGTGTACGTGGTGCGCGGGGGGTAGGCTAGCAATCGGGGTGTGAGAAGTGGCCCTAAAAATAAAATCTCCTAAACATCGCTTCCATTTCAGGCCCTAGTCGATTTGAAAATGTAGCACTAACGGCCTGATCCACTGTAGCGGCTATCTCCTGTCTAATCTCTAAGGCGGATAAAGACGGGAGGGATGGTGGTGGTACCTTGTTTCTGAAGGGGTCTGGGATGTCGATGTCACGCTTGACGAAGCATGTGCGAGTTTTCGTGTAGCGCCCGAGCATGAGGGTGTGGAATCCTTCGTCT